>OZ034802.1:48396370-48923870 GCA_964028335.1 Altica lythri | reverse complement strand
TAAATTAACAAAAAAGTTTAATAATATTGAAAGAAAATATGATGGCATATAGGTAGATTACTTCCTAAATCGGTAGATCTACCGAAAAATAGGTAGAGTTGGCATCGCTGCTCACCAGTTCTCACCAAGCTCAACGGAAAACATCGGCAAACCAAAGTGAAATATGAATTAAAGAACATCAAAGAAGGCGCACAGAGTAATCCTACTATTCTTATCTATCTTTAGTGATGAAACTTGAACGGCAACAGGTTTACATATTAGTGTTTTATGAGTTTGAACTTGCAAGAGTAAGTTCTTTGTCAAATGTGATTATTTCTATATACTAGCTTTTTAAGAGTAATTTAAAAAAAAATGAGTGAAATTAATTTCTGTGCTATAATTTTGGATATAGGTAGTGCAATGAAAAATTCGGCAAAACTTTAGGTCGACGGAGACAGAGTTTTATTAAGAACCCAGCTTTTTTGGTGGTTTAAGATAGGAAGTAAATCGTTTAATAGCGTGGTCAAAGTACACATATAGCTTCACAAAAAATACAAACCTCTTGAAATTTCACATTTGAGTATTTAAAAGGGTTGTACTTAATATGAAAAATTCTTTACGAAAATAGGTATGCAATTTTCCGGAAAATTGTCGGGAGAAAAATTTTGTTTTTGTTTTTTCACTCTAATTGTTTAAATAATAAATATACGGAAAAAAGTTTCAATTAAAATTTGTAGCTGATGCAATTATCTACAAAATTTGTCTGAAAAGTTTTTCTGTAAATTGAAAAGTGTACGAGATATAATTATTTCAGCGGAAGTCGATTCGTGGGTGCGCGAGAACGTCCCGTGAGCCGAATTTATTGAAGGCTTGATTTAAAAGTTAATAATTTAAAGGTTGTGATGCACTGAAAAAACAGACAAAGTAATGTAAAATGTAGAGAAAGACCTCAACTTTCAAAAAAAAATACTTTCAAGTTTAAAAAAGTAAATTTTCTAACTGTAAAATCCATTTATTTATAAAAAAACGAGCAGAAAAACGTCAATAAACAATTATATTTCCTATTTAATTAATTATTGTCGCAGCGAAAATTCCTTTTAAATTTAAGATTTCAAATGATCATTGAACATTAGGTATTATCACAAAAACAAAGCGAAAAATGTTTAAATTTTTAAACAAATGCTTTTTAAAAATCTCTGTTTTTTACATGCCTAATTTCACTCGTTTTTTTCAAACTTTATTTAATTATATATTTTTTCCAAATTAATATATTTTAATGAAACTTTATCTGTAAATTTGCTTATTTCAACGGTAGCATTTGGAAAATCGTATGTATCTTTTCGGAAAATCTAGTTACAAAAAAAAGTTTCAAATAATTTTTTTAGATTAAACCATCATCTTTTAAGTACACAATGTTTAATTAAATTGTTTAATTTCTCAATGTTTAGTAGAGAGTATTAGTAAAAAAAACGACTTTTTAGAAGAGTTTTATGTGGAAAATCGGTGATAATTCATTAAAAAATTATTACAAAAAATTTTTTTTTTATATAATTGTAGATACCTTCATTTATAGCAAATTTTATATAAAATAATTTTTTCTACGGGTCATTGTTTATTTGCTATCTTAAAATTAAAAACTTGAAAATTGATGATGTTTAAAAATACTATTAGAAAAATTTGGTATATTTTAAAAACTAATGAGAATATCAGAAAACTTTAACAAATTTTGTAGGTAAATGCATTAGCTACAATTTTTGATTTGAACATTTTTCTGTATTTTCATTATTTAAACAATTAGAGTGAAAAAACAAATAAAAAAATTTTCGACCAATGTTTTTCCAGAAAATTGCTCACCTAAATTAGTAAACATTTTCTTATATTAAGCACAATCCTCTTAAATAACTAAATTTGAATTTCCAAAAGGTTTGTACTTTTTGCAGCATTTTACGAATATTTTGTGTACTTTGACTATAAAGGTTAACCAGACTAGAGAATTAATTAAATATGAGAAAATTTAAAAAAAAATTCTTTATAGGAACAAAAGAATAATAAGGAAAAAAAGATGTCTTAGTTTTTGAGAACGAATTGAAAGTGACCACAATTCTATGAAATGAGACATTACTGCTGACTAAATTAGGGTGTTTTAGTAAATATCAACCTCTCCAAGACCAAAAATTGGAAAAAAGAACACGTCGAAGGTTAAATGTATGCTAATTTGCTTTTTTAGCTATAAAAAAATTGTCTACAATGAGTTCGTAAATTAAAATTTTTATAAAACTTAAAAAGTTATTTTTTGAGTCAAATTTATTGAGGTCTATGTATTTGCAAATGAATAGGAAGCATAAAGTCTCAATACATAAATATATACTTTTCTTCTTCTTCTTTTTCTCCTCCATTCTTGTTAAATAATTTCAGATGATATTCCTGACAAACTTTTAATTTTTTTTTATTGAAATTATTTAATATTATCATACAGGTACTACATAGACCATTTTACAGGAAACGAATTGCTACCACAGGTGATAGGTATTCTCATCTTATCCGTTATTAATCTATAAAGAAATATATATATATTTAGTGCAATGGTTATTACACCAAAATTAAAATAAAAATAAAAATGAAAATATAATAACTTGTATGACTGCAGCAAAAATAAATACATCTGACTTTTGTTGAAATATCAAAAATAATCATCTATCAAAAAACTTGTTTCGCCTTCTTTTATATCAACCACGATCCACTGTCTTGGCAACGGTGATCTTCCATACTTTCTATACAGGTTGAGATTATTTTGCTATCCATACGAATAATCTCATAAAGCTTTTCAAAAAGAAAATGAATATTAATCAGTGATTATTAAATCACTGAAAAAGAAAAGAAGAGACCAAATGATCGCCAACGATTGCATATAACTAAAAATCTTTAAATAAAGAAACTTTGTGTGCTCGAAAGAGGCACGAGCACCACAAATACTGCCTCCTTAAAAAAATTAAATTGATAAATCAATGAAAATTATGATTAAAAAATAACTAAAAAAACTGAACTAAAAATTATTTAAATTATTAATAGAAAAAGTGACTTTCTTTTTCTTGGTTGGCACCTGGGTGCTATCAATTTGCTCATTTAATAAAAAAGCTGGTTTAGTCATGTCAATGTTAACACTTATTTCGCGATTACCTTTCAAAATTTTAAAAACTTTTTCACTTCTAGAAACCACTTTGAAAGGACCGTCGTACGGTGCTGTGAGGCTTGGTTTAATACCCGGAACTTTTAAGAAAACGAATTTTGAATTTTTTAACTCTGGATGAACAAATGTTTTTGCTGAACCATGTCTTTGTACTTGAGATGGTTAAAGGTTGTAAAAATTTCACGAAGTTTAATTAATATAGGATAAACATCTACATTTTCTTTAGAAGTATTAAAGAATTCACCAGGAATACGTAGCGTTTGTCCATAAACAAGTTCTGCGGGTGAACATTGTAAGTCCTCTTTGATTGCAGATCGCAAACCTAAAAGAATCAAAGGCAATTCATCTTTCCAAGAATTTGAAGTTAGTTTTGACACAAGAGCTGATTTAAGAGTCCGATGAACTCTTTCACTCATGCCGTTCCCTTGTGGATGATAAGGTGTGGTGTGTAAACTTTGAAAACCTAATTGTTTACTGAATTCTTTGAATGAACTTGATTCGAATTGAGTACCTTGATCGTGTGTAATTTTATGAGGTATTCCGAAACGTGGAATATATTGATTTATTAGAGTTCTAATAATATTTTCTGATTCAATATTCCGAAGTGGGTAAACTTCTATCCACCTAGTAACTCTATCAATGACTGTGAGTACGTAAGAGCAACCTTTTGAAGGCTTTAATGGACCTACTAAGTCAATGTGAATATGTTGAAATCTACCTTCAGGGACGTTAAAATCTCCTAGACTAGATTTGGTGTGTTTGAGAATTTTTGATTTTTGGCACTGAATACATGATTTCGTCCAAAGATTAATGTTTTTAATCATATGAGGCCAGAAGTATATGTTTTTAATTGCTTTGATTGTGGCTTTAATGCCTAAATGAGCTACGTTATGTACTTTAAGAAAAGAACTGTAACGTAAACTTCGAGGAATATATATATACGTTGTTTATTAGTAGAAGTTTCATACCAAATTTTGAAATTATGTGTTTCAACTTTAATTTGTTTGAGGAAAACCTTCTTCTTTGGTTTGAAGAATTTTGTTTTTGTAAAAGACTAGTTAATTCTATATCTGAATTTTGTTTGTTAAATATATCTTGTAAAGTGAAATTAATATTATCGATTTGATCGTGCTCAATTCGGCTAAGAAAACCTGCAACTTCAACGTTTTTGCTGCCTACGTATTTAATTTTGTTAGTAAATTGTAGAATATATTCGAAATATCTAAATTGACGTGGTGATTTTTCTGATTTCGAAAAAATTGCTTTTTCTATAGGTTTGTGATCTGTAAAAACATGGAAATCTACGCATTCTAACATGTAACGAAAATGTTTAATGGACTCATAAATAGCAAAAAGTTCTTTGTCAAAAACACTGTAGTTTTGTTGACTTTTGGTTAATTTTTTAGAGAAATATGCTAAAGGTTGTCTAACATCTTGAACAACTTGCTCTAAAGTACTACCTATGGCCGTTGAGCTAGCGTCTGTAGTTAAGATCAATTTTGCTCCTTCTTTAGGATGATTAAGCAAAGATGCTTTAATTAACATTTCTTTTGCTTTTTCAAAACATTCTTGGCATTCTTTTGGCCAATTTTCAATATTTTTAATCTTGTTTGCATTTAAATAATTAATGAATTCGTGTAAAGGACTTAAGATTTTTGCGAATTGAGGTACAAATTTATGATAAAAATTAACCATTCCTACAAATCTTTGTAATTGTTTGCAAGTTTTTGGAATTTCGTAATCTGAGATAACTTTAACTCGTTCATCAGATGGCAAAATTCCTTCTGGAGTGATAGAATGACCTAAAAAGTTAACCTTAGTAACTCAAAAAATACATTTAGATGGTTTGACATTAACGCCAAATTTTTCTAACCTTTTAAATAAAATATCTAGATGATGTAAATGTTCTTGTTCATTTTTGCTAAAAATTAAAATGTCATCTAGGTAAACGAACAAAAAATCTAATCCTCTGGTGACTTCATTAATAAATCTTTGAAATGTATTACCAGCATTACGCAATCCAAAAGGAGTACGTAGAAATTCGAATGCACCAAATGGAGTAGTAATTGCTGTTTTGTAAATATCTTCTTCAGCCACGGGTATTTGATGATACGCTCTTACTAAGTCGATTTTTGAAAACATTTGAGATCCGTAAATTTTTAAATTAATGTCAGAAATCAACGTTAATGGATAACGTTCTGGAATTGTTTGTTTGTTAAGAAAACGATAATCACCGCAGGGACGCCAATCTGCAGAGTCCTTCTTAGGAACCATATGCAATGGTGACGTCACTGAAGATGATGATGGCCTGCAAATACCTAAGTCGACCATGTCTTCAAATTATTTTTTGGCTATTTTATATTTAAGGGGATCTAACCTTCTTGGCTTACTATAAGGTAAATGCCCTTCGGTAACTATGTGATGTTTTACATCATGTTTTGCTTCAGAATGAAAATTGGGAGATGAAAAAATGCTAAAATACTTTTTAAAATAATTTGTATACTGATTTTCAACCGTAAATAGTTTTGGGAGTTCCTGATTGAAATTTTGTAATCTACCAGTGGAAATAATAAAAGTTTCGTTATCTATTAATTTTTGTTTTTTTAAATCAAGTAGCAATCCAAAATTAGATAAGAAATCTGCACATATTATGGGTTTAGCTATATCTGCAATTGTAAAAAGAAAAGGAAATTTTCGGCGTAAACCGAGGTTTACGTTCAGAAATTTTTTTCCTAAGTTAGAATAGTATTGCCTGAAGCGGAAGTCAGTAATATATTTTTATCTTTTTTATGATTGCTAAACATATTGTAGAGAAGACAGCTGATGTCTGCTCCACTATCAACGAGAAAATTTAATTTATTAGTTTTATCGTAAACAAAAAGACGTTTTGACATAGGAACACTGTTGGTAGATTTACAATTATTTACGGTTGAGCTATTTAGTTTTTTTGAATTTGTATTAATTTTGTTGAAAGTGTCTGATAAAAGACATGGTGGACCGTTACATTTTTTGGCATTATTTCCAAAATTTTGATGATAATAACATAAATTGCCTGATTTATCACGACTTCTATTCCGATGATTACTTGAATTTACTGATAAATCGCGGCTTTTTGATCTGTTTCGGTAAGTTTGACATTGACATTTATGGTAATCGTCTGATGAAAAATTATTTTTTGAAAAATTATTTCTAAGAGAGGAAATTTCTCTTTTAAATTCAGTTTGTTTATCTAATATGTTCTTAAAAATATTTTGACAATGATCTATAAAGTTAGTAATTGTTTTGTTCAAACTAGACATTTCGTCCGATTTAGAAAAATTTTGAATTTCAAAGACAGATTTCGAGTTTTGTCTAAGTGTTTCCCAAATTTTATCTGCAAGATTTAATAAATGAGGGAGATCATGTTGACTAGAAGAAGTTAGAGCAATTTCAATTACATCCGGTAACCGTGTAGTGAATAAACAATTAAATATATTATTTTATTATAGTAATATTTCATATTACATATTTCATTTTCTTATTTTATTAATTGGTAATAATACTTAGTTGCAATTTTGATAGTTGAACGAACGAACAGTTCATTACACTTCCTTTCCACACTTTAAAATGAGGTGTGCTATTTTATTGCTGACACCAGCAACATGATTATTTTAAGTTTTCTTTTATTGTTAAAAATTGATTTTAATTCGAATTCAATAAATGAAGTTGAAGCATCAATGCCTTTATTTACACTAATAATACGAGTTCAGTACATGGCGATCCTGCCAGTCCTGCGACAAATGTTTTAATATTGTTTGTGCAAAATCGTAGTAAAAAAAACAAACAATCAACAAAATGGGACAACAAGCATCAAAAGAAGAGGTAATTATTGCTCAGGCGGGCAACAGTGGTGGTCTTACAAACAGCCCTAGTATAAAGGGGGATGATTCATTTTCTACAGCAGAGTTGTTGGGAATTATTGCATTCGTTGGATTTGTAGCGGTAGTAATTTATTTTTTGATCAGAAGATGTAAGAAATATTTTGAAAAGAAGATACAGCGTGAAATAACAAGAAGTCAAGAATTAGTGTAGTGAAAGTTAAAAAGTTAAAGAAATAATAGTGAAAAGTGAATAGTGCTAATAACGACAATTAAAATGGGACAAGGTATATGTAGCTATAAGTTTTTATTTTATGTTTCAAATGAGTAGTATAGATAGTTTTAATAATTTATATGAAACACTAAAGGCATTAAAAGTTAAGTTAAAGAAAGACAATCAACAAAGGCGTACCAATGTAGAAGTTTATAAACAATATAATTCTGAACTAACGAAATTAATAACATATTTTAAGGAATTAAGAAATGTATTTAATTTAAGTAGTCATAAGGTAGAAACAATTAATTCTGTTAAGGAAACTGTAGGGTATATTGAGGATATAATTATTGAATTGAAAGTAATTTTAGAGGAAAGGAAAAAATTGACAAATAAAGAAAATTTAGTCAATATGGGGGAAAAATTTGATTTAAAAGTAGCTTCAAGTTTAATTCCTACAATTAATAATACTGAAGACTCGGTCAAACAACTAATTGATGCCATCGAATTATATGATAGCATGTTAGATAACGACGGAAAAGATTTTCTAGTTAAATATGTTTTAAAAACGCGGTTATCACAAAGTGCAAAATTAAAATTAAAACAAAATTATAATTCTAACGCAGAGTTAATTAGGGACATTAAAAACCATTTATTAACAAAACAATCTGCAGCTTCGTTATCTTTAGAATTGCACACTCTAAAGCAAAATAATAAATCAATCGATGACTTTGGAAAATCAATCGAAGAGATAATGGTTAATCTAACATTGGCGCAAGCTGATGGTGACGAGAACGTGGCAAACGTGTTAAAGGCACCAAATGAAAAATTAGCAATAAATTCATTTTCAAATGGTTTACGGAATCACGATTTAAGAACAATAATAAAAGCACGAAATTATACATCATTAAACGACGCGATACGGGGAGCTAAAGATGAAGAAATAACGAGAAATTCAAACCCTCAAATTTTTAGCATGCGGGGTAAAACAAATTTTAGATCTTTCAATAGCGATAACCGATCACGAGGCCGAGGATTACGGAATTTTACTCGCAGTAGAGGATCACGCAATTATGCTCCAAATAGACCGAATTTTTCCGCAAATCAAACGTTTTTTAATAATTCTTATGGGAATCAGAATTCTAGGTTTCAAAATAGAGGGGGCCATCGAGGTACTAGAAGTAGCAGAAATAATTTTAATAGATATGGGAATGAAGGACGAGTACAGCGAAATTTCCTAATAAATAATAATGAACAAGTCTCGGAAACTAACGAAGACGTTTTTTTTCGTCCCTAATAATGATTTTAAAAATATTCACACGGTATTTGATATAAATGGACTAAATTATATAAACTTAAAATATGGAAATAAAAATTTAATATTTTTATTAGATAGCGGTGCATCTATTAGTGTAATTTTTTCGTCTAGTATAAACAAAAGTCAGTTCATCGACACTTCAAACAAGATAACAATTAAAGGCATTACAGGATCAACAGTTACCATTGGGTCAGCAAATATTTTATTAGAATATGATAATGTTAGGATAGGTCATAAGTTCCAGGTAGTAAATGATTTTGAGAGTAATATAAACGGGGTACTCGGATCAGATTTCTTTATTAAACATCAGGCTGTTTTAGATTATGAACAATTTATTTTTTATTTTTATGCAAACAATAAAAAATTAGCTATACCATTAGAGTCTGAACAAAGTAATTATACAATAATTCCTCCTCGTTGTGAAGTTATTCAATATTTTCAAGTTGGAAGTAAATATGATAGTTTGGTAGTTCCAGAAGAGATTTCACAAGGTGTTTTCGTAGCAGGAATTATAACAAGACCAAGCGGTAGTAAAGTACCAGTTAGAATATTAAATACTAATGATAGGGAGATTAAGTTAAAGAATTTTAAACCAACGCTCCAGAATATATCGGATTTTGACATACATCAATTTGGAAATATCCCCTTTTCAGTAGATCGGGTTGATAAATTATTAAAATTAATAGATATTAAAGGGTTAAATAAAGAAGAAAAAACGAGTATTCAAAAAATATGCGCAAAATATGCTGATGTTTTTTATTTAGATAATGAACCTTTCACTGTAACAAATATCTATAAACATAAAATTAAACTACAAAATGATGCAAATCCAGTTTATGTTAAACCATATCGATTACCTCATGCCCAAAAATCAGAAATCCATAAGCAAGTAGATAAGTTATTAGAGAACGGTATAATCGAACCGGCTAAGTCAGCATTTTCCAGCCCATTATTATTGGTAGAAAAACATCCCGTCAACGGTCAAAAACGTTATAGGGTTGTTATCGACTACCGACAATTAAATAAACAAATTATCGATGATAAATTTCCTTTGCCGTGCATAGATGAAATTTTAGATTCCTTATCGGGTGCAGTCTATTTTTCTCATTTAGATTTGTCTCAAGGTTATTACCAGGTGGAGTTGGAACAGGAATCGCGACCTTGTACAGCGTTTACTACAGACAGGGGACAATTTCAAATGACTAGACTACCGATGGGTCTAAAAATTAGCCCGAGTGCTTTTTCGAGAGCAATGACAATAGCAATGGCGGGTTTAAATTATGAAAATTGTTTTATTTATCTGGATGATCTTGTAGTTTTCGGAAACAACTTAACAGTACATAATCAAAATTTAGTAAAAGTTTTACATCGTTTACGAAAAGTTAATTTAAAATTGAATCCAATAAAATGCGAATTTTTGAAAAAAGAAATATTATATCTGGGTCACGTAATTTCAACAAAGGGTATTTTACCAGATCCGGAAAAAATTAAAGTAGTTCAATCCTATCCAGTGCCAAAAGATTCAAACGAAACTAAACGTTTCGTAGCGTTCGCGAATTACTACAGAAAATTTATAAAAAATTTTTCACATATTGCTGCACCACTAAATCGATTAAGTAAGAAAGGAGTAGTTTTCCAATGGACTACGGAATGTGGAAAAGCGTTTGAAACTTTAAAAAGTGCACTTCTTAACCCTCCAATATTAGCTTATCCTGATTTTTCCGATGAAAATAGATTTATTTTAAAAACAGATGCTTCTAACGTGGCAGTAGGAGCAGTTTTATCAAATAGCGACGATAAACCTGTAGCTTTTGCGAGTAGACAGTTAAATAAAGCCGAAAAAAATTACTGTACCATAGAAAAGGAATTATTAGCTATTTGCTGGGCAGTAAAAAAATTCAGACCTTACTTATTTGCTAAAAATTTTTTAATACAAACTGACCATAGACCATTAGTATATTTGTTTAGTATGACCAACCCCTCAAGTAGACTTACCAAATTTAGGCTAACATTAGAAGAATACGATTTTATAATAGAATACGTTAAGGGTCGAGAAAACGTAGTAGCTGATGCTTTATCTAGGGTAACTATAAGTTCAGATGACTTAAAGTCAATTTGTTCAAATAACACTGAAACTGTTAATGTAATAACAAGAGCGCGTAAAAAGAAAATGCAAAACAACGACAATTCTGTGAAGGATTCTAATGTTCCTTCTAACGAAAGGCTTGATCACCCAGGAGTTGTGGAATTATTAAAATCCCCATCAGAATGTGTCGAATTACGATTTGTTAATAATAAATATTTTAATGATAAAATTAGTCAGGGAACAAATAAAATATATAACGAAGGCGTAACAGTAGCTACTATATTTGATAAAGAATCGAAAATTATTTATGTAAACCAGGAAACTCTATCAGTGACTGGCTTAGGCACAGCATTGAGAGTCCTGAAAGAAATTTGTGACAATGAGAAAATTCCGGAATTAGTCATAATTAAAAATGAAAAATGCGCTTCAGTAGTTAATAAATTTTTAAAAGTTTCCGACAGTATAAGAAAGTTAGGTATTAAATTAAATATAATAAAGGGTACTCAAAATATTAACAACAAAGAAACACAACAATTAATAATTAACGACTATCACATGCTTCCAACGGGAGGCCATGCAGGCATTAAACGTACGTACAATAACATCAGAAAGTCATATTCTTGGCCAGGACTTCGAAAGCATGTAGAAGAATTTATTAAGCGTTGTGATGCATGTCAACGCTATAAATATTCTAAAAATATAAAACAACCGTTAACAATTACAAGTACTGCAACATCGGCTTTTCAAAAAATATTTCTTGACTTGGTGGGCCCCTTAGATCAAGACAATGATAATAATCGATACATTTTAACGTTGCAGTGCGATTTAACGAAATTCGTCGAGGCATATCCTATTAAAAACAAAGAGACAGTAACAGTTGCTAAAGCTTTTGTCCAAAATTTTGTTCTTCGATTTGGTATTCCAGAGCAAATATTAACCGATCAGGGTTCAGAGTTCATGTCTTCTACTTTTAACGAAATGTGTAATTTGTTAAATATCAAAAAACTTAACTCTACGGCATACCATCACGAAACCTTGGGTGCATTAGAAAATTCTCACAAAAATTTAGGTGCTTACTTGCGCATCTATTCTTCAAGTCATATTAATAATTGGAGTTCGTGGATTCCTTTTTGGTGTTTTGCGTATAACAATTCCGTCCATTCCGAAACATCTTATACACCGTATGAATTAGTTTTTGGAAAACAAAGTAGAATACCGTCAAACTTTTTAAATCAAACAGATCCTGTATACAACTTTGATGATTATCCTATTGAATTAAAGTATCGATTGCAAGTCGCATGGAATGACGCGAGAAATAATTTGCTGGCATCAAAGTTGAATCGAAAAGAAAAATGGGATAAAAATTTAAATATGGTTAATGTTAATATAGGCGATAAGGTTTTAATTAAAAATATGGGTAGTACTAGTAAATATGAGCCTCTATTTAAGGGACCGTATGAGGTCATAGATGTTAAGGATTCTAATGTAGTTTTAAGTATAGGAAATAAAGCTGTTGAAGTCCATAAAAACAGAATAAAAATCTATATAGAATAAATATTAGCATTTGACAATTAAAATATCCAGTTTAACATTTTACTTTTAAGTTAAAAAAAAAAATTGTTATTGTAATAAAATTTTTTTTTTTACTCAGCAAGGGAGGTGTAGTGAATAAACATTAAATATATTATTTTATTATAGTAATATTTCATATTACATATTTCATTTTCTTATTTTATTAATTGGTAATAATACTTAGTTGCAATTTTGATAGTTGAACGAACGAACAGTTCATTACACTTCCTTTCCACACTTTAAAATGAGGTGTGCTATTTTATTGCTGACACCAGCAACATGATTATTTTAAGTTTTCTTTTATTGTTAAAAATTGATTTTAATTCGAATTCAATAAATGAAGTTGAAGCATCAATGCCTTTATTTACACTAATAATACGAGTTCAGTACAACCGCCTTCTCCATAATTTAATTAATAATTTTTCATCGATTTTTTTATCACCTGCTATTTGCAAAAGTTCTCTGTAATATGTAGAAGGTTTTTTATCACCTAATTCAGAGCTAGACAGCAATTTATCTAAACGAGCTTCCTCTGATAATATTAACCGACTCAGAATGGTATCTTTTAGAAAATTATACAAATTATTTACTGGAGGTTTACTAATTACATCATAAACCTCGCTAAAAATTTCTGGCGGTAAATGTGCCACAGTAATGTGATATTTACTTTTATCACCTTTGACATTATAAATAAAAAATTGACTTTCTAATTGTTTGAACCAAAGTTCATTGCAAAGTTTTCGACAAATTTTAAACTTAGGGACTAGTAATCAATTTTTTTAGTCAGTGTAGTACAGTGATAATCCGATTTCATGTGACTATCAAGGTACCAAGATACTTTATATTGGCCTCACTGGTTATTTCAAAATCTGTTTCAAGTGTAGGAATAATTAGCTTTTTATATGTTGGCAAATTGTTAGAATAGCTTGTAAATGGAATGAAAAGTTTACTCTTAAAGAAATCTGTAAAATTTGTAAAGTCCTTTTCAATCATCTGCTTCAGTTGGTAATAAGATGGTCCTTCTGTATGATAACACTGTATCATCTGCAAATCTCAATTTTTCTCCGCACGACGTTAACTGGAATAAAACATTTATATATATTATGTAATGGGCCTAATATTATCCACTGGGGTACTCCATATTCGGTGATTGAGAAACTAATATTTCAAAACATAGTAAACATACTTTTAGTACCAAAATATCAGAAAAATACAATAGAAATCCATGTAATAACACTAATAACAGTAAATGAACTCACAAGAGCTAAGATGTGCAAGTCATAGAACCTATTAATATAACAATGTACTTGAAAAGGTGTAAAAATGAGTATATTCTTACATAAGCAGAAGAATAACTAAAATTAAAATAATCAGACAAACTTTATACGTTTTGCTTGTACAATTACAAAACTATTAATTTATTCTCATTCCGTGAACGATGATATTGACTTTCAACAAATATCTAGCTGTTAAATTATGGAATGGAATGTATGTTCTTTATAGAAATAATTAAACAAACATGGAGCTTGATCTTAATCTCTACAATAATTTATATATAAAGAAGGACATATTGCGTAATGCCAGAACTTTTCACTAACTTACGATAAATCAGTTTTCGTTTGACTTAAAAAAAATGTATAAAGATATCAATTGTCAATCATTGCTCTAAAGAGTTTGTTGGTTTAACATAATTTAATCAACATTTCTTTAGACTGTTGTCTTTTTTGACCTACATGTTTAACAACGAAAAAGGAGACAATAGAATGTGCACTTGAATGAAGTAAAGGCTTGTCAATGATAATAGAGAATTTAATTTGTCTACATCTATTAACAAATGTAAGTCCACCTACTTCTGTTATGGCAAACAGTAGTTTATAAAGCAGAACCGTTTGTGATGACAAATCGAGTTTTTCAGTACATACAGGGACGAGTTGAAAAACTTTTAAAATCTCTAACACATTTGTTATTTATTCATGTATTAAAAATCTTTAAATTGTTTAAAAACCAACACGTTTATTATTTTTTTTTTTTTGAATTTATACTTCTATTCATGCACTCGGTGGAAAAGATTTGTGTTCAGTTAAATGCCAAAAATCATTACATATGTAATGGTGTGAGTAAGAGAGAGACAGACACACTTATAAGGTATATTGGTTGGTAAAAACAAATATGAAATATTTATCACATGTTATTAGTCATAACTATAAGTCCTTTGAATGCCGTTTTAAGATTCAGTACATTGAAAAGGGATAGCTATACAAAAAACAGTCTGAACTAATGTATGAATATGTATGAATATCATAGTTAGTATCAAAGTATCCAAATAACCAGCAACATAAGCAATCATACAATAAACTAAGAAACATAGTTTCCAATAAAATAAAAACACTAAAGCGAACCTACTTTGTTAACGAAATCATAAAAAACTCGCAAAATTCGAAAAACCTTTGGAATATTGTAAAAGAGCAATTTGGAAAGAAAAAAACAGAAAATAATATCGAAATAATTAGCAATGACAGAGGTCACATAATAACAGACAGCAAATTAATTTGCGAAGAATTTAATAAACAATTCATAAACACTGCAAAACACCTCGCTGAGAAAATAAGTGCTGATAAATCGAAACCCATCACTAGAGTCTCACTGTTAAGTTCTATCGTTATATTACCAACTGACACTAACGAAATCATGCAAATAATAAAAGAACTTAAAAATAAAAAATCAGTCGGGGTAGACGGTATTCGTGCAGAAGTTTTAAAAGAAATTTCAAATGAAATCGTTGGACCATTAACTTATACCTTAAATCTATGTCTCACCCATGGAATATATCCATCCGAATTTAAAAAAACAATTGTAATACCTATTTTTAAAAAAGGCGATAAATCAGTAGTCAGCAATTATAGGCCCATTTCGCTAGTCACTCATTTATCGAAAGTTTTCGAGAAACTAATACAAAAGAGACTTAACTCGTATTTAAAAAAGGACAACATTTTATCTGATAAGCAATTTGGATTTAGAGAAAAAACCTCGACCCAGGATGCAATTTTATACCTCACAAACAAAATTCATACTTCGCTAGAAAACGGTAAACCTTGTTTATGTGTCTTTATAGACTTAAGCAAAGCTTTCGACACGGTTAGTCATGATTTACTACTACCCAGATAACAATTTTAGGTGACTAACATATGCTAAGAACATGTGACACAAGTACTGGCAAGTTCTTAGGACATGCGAAAATAGCATTGAGAACGTGTGACGAATATGTAAAGAATAGCTTACAGGGACCCCTAAACCTATGATAAAAATGTGAATTTGATGTGACAAGGCATATTCTTGTCAGTTTCTTATGCTATTCTTTTAACATACCACATTTAGGTAGTAACAAAGAATGTTCTTAGAACATCCTTTATATGTATTATAGAGCAAATCTTTCTTATGTCTATAGCATGTGAGTAGAAGCTGATAGGTCAGGTTCTTGTCACAGCCATATTATATTCTTGCAACGTTCAAGGAACTCATCTAGCATATGGGTATTATATTCATTGAACATTACTAAAATGATCCAGCTGCAATAAAATAATGTTGTTAATTTTGGCAAATATATTTAACATAACAAAAAACTAAAAAACAATCTGACTAACTTAAAACTAAGAAATAAATATAAAATTCTGGCAAAAAACAAAGTGAAAAAAAAAACAATCAGACTAACCTAAAACTAAAAAAATAAATACATAAAACTCTTAAAAAAAACAATTTGACTTGAAGCTAAAACTAAAAAAATGAACATAAAATTCTTAAAAAAAAACAAAGAGAAAAAACAATTTGACTAACTTAAAACTAAGAAAATAAATATGGAATTCTTTAAAAAAAACAATCTGATTCGAACCTAAAACTAAAAAAACAAAAAAAAGAAAGAAAAATTCTTAAAAAAATAAAAATTCCAAAACTCATCAATTTTTAAACATTGAGTATTGGGTTCTTCGTTTTCAATTTGCATTTTATTTTTCATCCTTTCTTTCGCCTTCACCATCTATATATCCTAATTATTTCAATAATCTCATTTTCAGTTGCTGTTGTATACTGAGTTTTAACAGCATCTGAAAAAAACCAAGGTTCATGTCAACTATTGGTAATTTCCCTGATTTTTTAATATTATAAACCTTTTTAACCGAACCCAAATTAACTTTCAGTACGTAACTTGGGTTAAGTTTAAACATTTCATAGACGTTCCAAACGTTTAGTCTTTTCATTTTATTACAAAACTATTTTTTTTTATCAAAAACTTACCAAGTATACCTCGAGCCAAGAGAAAGTGTTTGAAAGGAGATTTTTTTGCCCCGTCCCAGGAAAATAAACTTTCAACTAAGTTTGTTAGAGCTCGGTACATTATTCTTCTAATTGTTTGAGGCATGGATTGCCCACCAATTCTTTTAAATTCCGTAACCTAAAAATTAAACATTTTTAGTAGAACAAGTAGATTAAGTAGATTAGGTAGGTATTTGTTTAAAAATTAATTTACCATCAACTTATAATTTTTTTCTTCTGCCAACCACTTTTCTAATTCATTAACATCCTCAATAGATTTTATTGGCAGTTTCTTATTAAGAATAGTAAGTTGATCAATGGATGTTCCAGATAATGCAAGGCCAACATTTGCTGTGTTGAAAGCCATCAGAGAGCAAACATTTTCGCCAATTGCATTTATTTTTAAATGCAAGTCAGATAACTCATTTAGAACCATTTTTTTAAATCTAAAAAGTACAACACTGTAGTAATCCTGTTAAAAATAACAAAATTGCAATATACACTGTAGCTTAAGCTTACCTGTCTGAAAATTTGATTTGTAATGAATACACTCTACTCAACACGTGCACACCAAGAAGGAACTAGAAAAAATACACACAGAAAGACGTTTCATCAAAAAATGGCGGTACACAGGACACAGGACGGGCTTGTCTATGGGACGGGCACAGTAAATGAAAATGAAACAGAAATACGATGACAAACGACAAAAAACGACACCCGAACGTGCGTTAATTGCCGTTCGTGGCGTTGCCAGTTCAGTAACAAAAATTCTTGATAAAAATGAAGAAAGACTTATTCTTTTGATTTACATTTAACAAAATTTTTAGTTTGACCATGTTTGCTTATTTTTGGGACCATCTGATCATTAAAAACTTTATTTTCCAGATGTTTAGGTCCTAAAATTAAAAAACAAAATGTAAAAATAAATCAAAATTGACTTTAAATCACTGGATCTACAAAATAGAGCAGATATGGCAACACTGCCTCAAATTCTGATGAAGCAGCAGCGCATACCTTTAAAATATACCTTCTGGAATGTTTATATCATATGCCTTGTAGCACTTTCATAGAACTACCAGTTTGGAACATGATTTTCATCCGATAAGAACAATCGTAATTTAACGTCATTTTTAAGGAACATTCCCTTCATGTGTTTTTTGAAACGTTCCATAGACATTTTAAAAGTAAATAACATTCACATGACATTTATATACATTGCAGAAGGTATTAAAATAGCACATTGAGGGAACGTGATAAGGATGCGAATATTCTTTTAATGTTATCTGGGTACAGAGTCTTGAGGATATTGGAATTAGAGGTCATTGCTTGGACTGATTTAAAAGTTATTTGACAAATAGATATCAGATGGTAAGAGTAAATGGTGAACAAAGTACAGAACAATTAGTACAATGTGGGATACCACAAGGAACCGTATTAGGTCCAACCCTATTTAACATCTGTATTAACAACCTATTTTCACTAGATAGCTGCGGCGAAAAAATTGGGTTTGCGGACGATGCAGCAATTTTGTACGAGAGCGAGAATGGGGACTTACTAAAATCTGATGTAGAGAATGATTTTTTAAAAATAAAAAACTGGATGGACCACAAACTTTTAACAGTCAATGTAGAAAAAACAAAATACTTACCATTTAGTTGCAATTCAACGGGACTTCCAGAATTCACCCAACTCAACTTATCCATTGACGGAAATAGCTATACGTTACATGCCGAAAAGGAAATAAAATATCTCGGCGTCTATATAGATAGTCATTTAAGATGGGGCTCCCATATAAAATATACCATAAAAAAACTACAAATTATATTGTGTAAATTTAGGCATTTCAAAAATAATTTACCATTGGAACATCTTAAAACTCTATATCACACTCTGATGGAAAGTCATCTGCAATATGGAATAGTGGCTTGGAGTAGCACACCACAAAGTCATATCAATAGTCTGGAAGTTCTTCAAAGGAGATTTCTAAAGTTGATATTAGACAAAGATTTTAGATATCCTTCATATTTACTTTACAACGAAAGTCAAATAATGAATATAAAACAACTTTACTATAGTCGAGCAGCACTAACGTATAAAGCCTACAAATCAAATAATTTAACAAATGATCTTACACCATCACATACCTATCTTACTAGGCAAAGGAATCTACTGACTTTACCGTTAGTTTCTAAATCCATTAGTCAACGTTCCTTTACATATCTTGGACCCAAAATTTATAATTCTTTACCACAAACTATAAAAGACTCAAACAGTATCCACTCATTCAAGAACAAACTAAAACAATTCATCCTTAATAATAGTAATCACGTCACAACAATCATTAATGTTAAAAAAAAAAAAACTGAAAATATTTTAATTTTTAATATAGAGTTATATCAATTTATTTTTATCATATACACATCCATAGTTACCTGAATAAAAAAAAAAAAACCTCTT
This sequence comes from Altica lythri, assembly GCA_964028335.1. Classification (NCBI taxonomy): domain Eukaryota; kingdom Metazoa; phylum Arthropoda; class Insecta; order Coleoptera; family Chrysomelidae; genus Altica; species Altica lythri. The sequence goes on along the minus strand of OZ034802.1, from coordinate 48,904,895 downwards.
AGTTTATTTATATTGTTGTATTATTTTAGTATTTTATATTGTATTGTATATAGTTTTTGTATTTTATGTGCCTTATCGAAACAAGTGTAACAACACTTATCGATTTTACTACTTTATTCTCTTGGATGTAATGTCAATGTTTGTATTTATGGGAATAAAGATTATTATTATTATTATAGTGACGGACCACATGATTATTTGACAGATTATTTTATAATTCTGTCACGTAATTTAACTTATTAAGTTTAGTATTTTATATTAATAATAATAATAATCATATTCAGTAATGAGTAATGTATTGTAGTTTAAAATACCGTCACATGGTTGCAGTATATCCTGCACTATGCTTTTGAGGTTGTTGGCTACATAAACAGAGTTATTACGAATAATCGAGGAAATAAAGCACCAAAACCTCCGGATTTTGTAACGTAAGATGGATCGGAATGCGTTTTTTGCATTGAATTCGTTAAAGAATCAGGAAATTTGTCGCTATATTTTATAATGTAAAAATGGAAATTGCATTTCTGCATTCGAAAAGTAAATTCCGAACAGACAATAGAGAGAAAACTTACAACTCGGTAAGTATTGCTGAAAATGGGTTCAATTTATATACTCGGGGTTTTTGGAGTCGCTGAACACGAATATCACGATTCCGAAAGTCTCCGCGGCACTTTGAGTCTAGGGTATTTACCTCTTCTCCTGGGGTTTTATGTAAATTCTGTACGAAATCAGTGCACACTTGGTACTCGGTGGTTTTTTGAGTCGCTAAATACGATTATAATAATGGCGATGGTCTTCGAAACACCTGGTGCATAAGATGGACCTCGTCTCGAGGAATTTTATGCAAATTCGATACAAAAAGAGTGTGCACACGTTACTAGGAGGTTTTTGGGGTCGCTTACTACGAATATCATATAATGAGTTTGCTAAATCATTCGCATACAAATTTATGAATCCATGCGCGTGCATAGAAGTATAACTTCTGCCGACAGTCCCACTGACTGCCACACTAGTTTTTTTTTCATTTTTTTTATAGTCTTATTATTACGTCAACGAAACTTATCTTTCAACTGAAATAAAATTATTATCAAAAGTTAGCAATAATTAAAGAAGAATACAATAAAAAAAGACAAATTACCAAAGAGATACAACATTTTTGTATGATTTCTTCAGTTTCAGTCTTGTTTGTTTAATTTAGACGTCACATGTCGCATCTCTGGAACTATAAGACTGATCGACTTGAAACTTCGTAGGAATATTCATTAAGGAAGGTAGAGGTCAGCTAAGAACGGATTTGAGAAAATTCCACCCACAACGGGTGTTGCGGGGGCGTGAAAAATAAAAACAAATTAAAACTTAAAATCTATAAGTCCTACAGGTTTGAAACTTTGCAAAATAGTTATTTTTATAATTTTAAGGTCAATTGTAAACGCATTTTAGGAAATTCCGCCCACAAGGGGGTTGCGGGGGCGTGAAAAAAAATTAAAATCTATAAGTCCTACAGGTTTACAACTTTGCAAAATAGTTATTTGTATAATTTTGAGGTCAATTGTGAATGGATTTTACAAAATTTCACCCACAAAGGTGGTTGCGGGGGCGTGAAAAATAAATAAAAATTAAAATTTTAAATGCTGCAATATTAAAAATCTTTGTCCACGACTGCTCTACAAAACGTTGATTATACTAGTGCTTCATAAAGAATAATAGTACCTATTATTCACTAGTGAATAATGGTTCATTATTCACTGCATGACGTCACAACAGAACGTATGTCCAAACTTTATAAGAGAATAACTCATATTAGACAAATTTTATATTTTCCTTTGACATTTCAATCCGTATTTATATGTCAATGGTGTAAACAAACAAAACACATGTATAAAGAATCGACCTACCTTTTAGCACTACATCTAAGTTACACACTTTGTTCGGAAGAATTTGAAAACCGGCATCAGTGGAGGAATGCGAGACAAGTCCGTCTTGAACTGACAACAAGAAAGAAGCTTGAAGCTTGAGTATTATTCGATATATACCTATTACACTTTGTCTGTCACGTTTTTAAAAGTTATTTTTGTAAATAAAGTTATTTTGAACACAGTTTTAATTTGCGTTTTAAGATAAAACAAACAAAACACACTTTAATCTTTAAATTTAGATCGTAGTTAGTGTAAGTCATATACATTTGAAACTTCAATTACATTAATTATAGCGTAAATGTAGAATTTTAAAGTTGTGATTATATAGCAATTGTGTCGTGGACAAAGTATAGTATTTTATTCGTGTATAATGGCTATTATTCACTCAGATGACTTACAACACTCGCCTGTGGCTCGTGTTGTAAACTTCATCTTCGTGAATAATAGCTACCATTATACGCTCGTTGAATAATATACTATTATGTCTCAAGAATTTTCTGGCTTCTTAAAGAATTTAAAAATTTCACTTAAACACAAAAACATTTCTTTTCTTTGATCTTTCATTAGTTTTCAAATTATCGATATTCCAATTTTTCTTAATATACGATTTTTGAGAAATATATCTCACTAATTTATAAAAAAAATTAAAAATACAAAATTAATTTGTATTAAACAACTTAATCGTAATGCATATCTTTATAACCACGCGGACGTAGTCGCGGGCAACAGCTAGTAACACAATAAAACATAAATACATATATTAAATTATTAGGTATATAGAGTAAAACTACTCCAACAACGTATGTGACGATATAGTTCAATATATTAACTGTTAAATGGGGTTCTGTGAAAAAAAACTTTGGTTATACTAGTTAAAAGCCATTTATCAAATCTTTCTGTTTTATAAAGTATTAATTTAAATTTGAGTATGGTTTATAGAAACACAAAAATTGCATAAACAGGAAGATATTTAACTAATTAAATGCTAATATAAAATGTTTTTAGACCTGTATTTTTTAGGAATTACTTTTGTATGCAGGTAACTATAGTATCTTTCTTAATTTAACTTTAAAATTAAAACTTACCTTAACAGAACGGAAGAGAGCCGCATAAATAAAAAAAAATGATGAAACTTTCTTTGCATGTAATTGCTTGGTACTACCTATCATAAAACAGCAATGACATCACTCTAAATATTCCGGTTTTGATTAGGAACACCCTGTATGCATAAACAATTTGAATCGTAACACGATTTAATCGATAGTCAGGAAATTTAGTACTCCTCAGTATTTTAAAGAATCCTCTAGAATATCTAGAATCTCCCAGAATCAGACATTCGTTAACATATTTTATTATCTATATTGAGATTGAGACGCTGAATACAGGATAGGATTCGCTACAGTACTTATCTGTTTTTACTAAACATTTTATGAAAAGAAACATTTAAAAAAAATGAAATATACTGCATGTATTCTCATTTCACTTTTTCCAGAATATATGCAATTCCCAATATATAAAATATTGGAGAATTTTAGCATGTGATGTAGATTACCTATAAGCGACTATATTATAGTACGAGGGTTGTCTTTTTAGTTTTACATATAGCCGTAAAAACAAAAAAAATATTAAGACTTAAAGTACTTTATTGCTTTTCAAAATATGTCCCACCAAGATCGATACATTTTTGCATGTGTTAAAACCAATTGGTAAAACAGTTGTTCCAGTCTTCAGTTGCCACCTGCACAATCGCTGATTTAAAGACGACAATGGCTTCTTCTGACGACTGGAAGTGCTGACAAGCATTGAATTTTTGATCTTTGGTAACGTGAACAAGTCATTGTGATTTAGGTCGAGAATATACGGTAGATGGTCTAACAATTCAATGTTTTAACGCTATTAAAACTCGAAACTGTCTTTTGGGCAATGTGAGGATAATTTACCGTTGTGTGTCCTTTGTCGAAGTTTCGGGATAACTTTTGGTAAACAAACTTTAGAATGGGACAATTCGACGCGGCCGATTCGACGCGGAGACAATTTAACGCTTGCCCTTTCGACGCAGGGCCGATTCGACGCGAAGTAGAAGGCAAAATACTTATAAATTCGGAGATAATAGAAACACGGAGATGTTTCGTAAAACGAATTTATTTTTCATTGAAATGTTCTTTTATAAGTGTACATTCTATCTTAAAGTTAATATTCTAAAGTCATTAAAACTACGTACTATTCTAAAATCAAGTTGGTTAATGGACCTGCGCTAAACATTCATTACATAATTTTGAGATAAAGCTCGTAAAAAATGAATAATATTTTAGTATTACGATTTGCATATTCTCTAACTAAGGTCTCAATTCTTTCGTCGCATTCTCGGTGTTTCTTTAATTTAACTGGTGGTTGTTGTCCGAAAAGTAATTGCCCGTAATACAGATCCCTATCAGACTGTATTTGTTTCAAGGCATCAATAAACTTCCAAATTGTTGGATGGTCTATGGAAAGTTCATTTTGCAATCGTCTGTGGGCTGCTTCAGCGTGATTATTTGTTCTGTCTGTATTATTTATGATACAGTTGTAGACGGACCAAATCATGTGGGAAATAAAGGCTGACGTCTTCCATTGCCTCGGCTTTGAGGGCGCCCTAGGTAGGAATTTTTAAACCATTCCAGAAGAGGCTGTAATGACCATTACCGTAATTAACTGTATTTGCTATTTTAAACAAAAAGTGACACACTGAGATTAGCCATATTATGACCATAAGTGTAATGACAACTTTGCGTCGAATCGGCCCTGCGTCGAAAGGGCCAGCGTTGAATTACCTCCGCGTCGAATAGCCGGCGTTGAATCGGCCGCGTCAAAATTGTCCTAGACCGAACAAACTTTTAATATCATTTAAAAGTAAACGTTCTTTGATCCTCTAAAGCAATTGTGGTAACATGGTCAGATTGTGACATAAAAGTTTTCTTCGACACACTTCGAGAACGGATCTCGTTTTCCCTCATTGTGAAACACCCACCCAGCATATTGTCGTTTATTTTCCGGTTCATAGGAGGAAATCCAAGATTCATCGTCACTAACAATACTATAAACTTTTTTTGAGCTTTCTTTGTTGAACCGTTCCTATGTTTTTCGACACCAATTCGGTGTTTGCATTAGGAATAAATCAATGAAATTCCTTTGTAATCATATAGTAAAATATAAACAATTAAGTCTGAACTCATTGCAAAGCAACAATTCCGTTTATTTTTTAAATAATATGAAATTGAAAGTAAGTTAAAATCGACAAATTCAAATACAAGTCGAAACGCACCCTGATTGGTTGTGAGTGACGTGACGTCAGAACTCATATCGATGACAGTTTGTTTACATCTGTTTCATGCTCAGTTTCATGAATTAAAATCTGTTTTGAAATCATTTTATATTTATATGAGTGTGAATCACTTTCTGGTAGTAATTTTATCATAGAATACTGTATTATACCTTGATTGACAAACATATTTCAATTTTATAAGATCAATGTTCAATGAGTTCTGTTGTTATATGTTAATCTGTATCAATTTTAATTTCAATTTCATAACATCATGTGTTTCATTGTTATGTGTGTACAATTTACATCAATTTTACATGTCTGCTAATGAGTTCAAATCTAAATATCACTGTATTGATTAATTAAGGAACTAGTATTACTATTATTTTGTTTTATACTTTTTATGTGCTGCTGTGTAAGCCATTCTATTTTTGTCTTGTCCTATTACTTCTGTAAGTTCTAAAGGATCAATAAATGGGATTGATTGACTTATTGAAAACCTGTGTTTTGAAACATGTAGACTTCTCTTTTTGTTTATACTTGCCCAATAACTCAAATATTTTGTTTTCTAATGTAATGGTTGTCACAATAGACTTCATTTTTAAAAAGATTCCTTCTAAAACATTTATTTTTACAACTTTTATTGCAAAAATTTTTTAAATTGTTAATTCAAGCACCATCTAGATTAGGTAGGCATAATAAAAAAGTAAAACTTCTTCGAAAATATATTTGTCTGAAATTTTACAAAAAAAAATTCTATGTAATACGATTTCACAAAAGTATTTTGAATATAACCTAAAATCAATAAATTTTGCTTAAAAATTAGTCTGCATGAGAGTGTATGAAATGAATAAAATTGATATGATCTAGAAGTAAATACGTAGGTACACTTCTCTAAATATACAAAAAATTATCACAAATATACAAACCTAAAAACAAAAATGAAGCAGATAATAAATGGGGATGTGAAAATCATAAGGAATGCATGTTCTTGAGTAATAAACAAACATCATTATTGTTGGTAAATTTTTCTTATGTTTGTTTAATAATAGGACCTTGTAAATTAATTAGGGCACATGCAATCTCTATAACTTGGTCAGTATGTCCTATAAAATTATGATCTATCACTGCATGTGGTTTTAAATACTGAAATTCTCTTAATCTACGAATGACCCTCTCGATATGAATTCTTAAGCTAGCTATTCGTTTGGTCTCTAGCACTTCTAATTTTGTGGGTTTCACTGAACTAGAAACACTAGGTGGCCTAACTAACTGACAATTTCTGTCATGTAATTGTTTGCCAATATCCTTGAACCCTCTGTCAGCCATCACACTGCATCCATCTGGTAGTAAATCTAAAAATCCACTTTCTTCCACTAACAAAGAATCACTTATTCTTCCACCATACTCCTTCGATATGAAAGTTATGAATCCATCAGGGGTAGACGAAATCAAATACTTCAAAGTGTTACACTTTTTGTACTCTGACCATGTGAGTGCCTGTTTAACTGGATCTGTTGGCTTTTGTATTTGAATTTCCAAGCAATCAATAATTGATTGGACATTGCTATAACGTGCTCTGAATGGGAGGGGTAAATAATATTGAATCTTGTCTTTAGATGGCCAAAAAATCAGAGTCTTCAGATGGGGCACTATTTGTATCAATGATTTTTTGAAAATTTTGGATGCATTAGAAGTGGACATACCAAACATGTCACCCAAGAGGAAAAATTGATGATTTAGTTTGATTTTCATCAATGATAACATTAAATTATCCTTACTGAGTTTACTTTATGTACTGAACAAATTAATGATATGTTGAAACCAATGATCAGGAATTCCTGTATATTTCTTTGGTTTCTTCTCTATCAATGACCGAGTAACATTCAATGCTCTCAATTGTTCTTCTTTCTCATCTTGTGGAAAATCAACTCCTACATAATCACTATCAGTGCTTCCAATGAAAGAACTGGTACTCATCGATTCCATCTCTGTATCACTGCTACTACTAGCCTTTTGGGAAAATAATATTTTTCTAACATTAGGGGCAATCTTGATTGGTGAAGTGATGGCATCTTTCAAATGAAAAGATTTCAATGGTGAAGTAGCAGTATTTTGCACGCCTTTCCTCATGTTACACAATATCTGCTTGCTACGATAGGTAGGTTTTGCTTGTACCCCTACAGTTCGTGTCTTTGGTGCTTCTTCTGATGGGTTCACAACTGCAGACATCAAAGAGTCTTCTGAAGTATACTGATGACTAGATTCACCCATTTCTGGTAGCTGATAGCTGATACTGGCTGGTAAAGTTACTGGCTCATCTTTATCAGTTATTATTGGCATATTTTGCTGCTTTTCATCAGTTTCTGCTAATACTTCACTGATGAGTTTTTGTCGCTGTCGTTTCACAGGCAATGATCTATCGGAGATAGTACTGGCTCTTTTTCTATCAGGTTGACAGTCAAATATATGTGGTACCACCCCTGGGTTCAGAATAATATTTCCTCCCATCAATTTGTGCCTCATGAAATTCTCCATATCATCTTCCAACTGTAAGATTAAAAAACTTATCATATTGATCTGTCACTATGAACTCGAAAAGTAGATAGACTCACCTTGAAATGATCTTCACAGCAGTAAAACATTGATTTCGACTTCGGCATATCTCTTCTAGCAGCTTTGAACCATTTTTTTTTTTAGAAAAATCCTGGGGCACACAAAGAAATATCTTTCCTGGAGTACTTACAGAAGTACTCGTACATCCCGGTACAAAACACCACTTATTTTGTGCTTTCTGCATTTGAAAATGTCTTACTAACTTATTTTTATGCAAATCGAGCAAAAATAATGAAAACTGACGGATAAAAATTAATATAAAACTTCGCAAAACCTCGCACAAACACTGTTTACATTAGAATAATGGCGCGTCCAGTAACTTCGATATGAGTAGTGACGTATGCCACCCGCCATGTTGGCGCTGGTCGTTTACGCGGTAAATTTATGGATTTGAAATTGAAAGTGGTATAACTCTAGTAAAAATTTTTTTTATTTTTTATTTTTTTTGTTTTTCGTCTAATTGGCTGTTGACCTGTCTTCCTGCGTATTTGTCAAAAAAATGGAAAACACCGAATTGACGCAAGCCGCTTTTTGCTCATCTGTGAGCAAATCAGAGTTCCAACGGAAAACCAAAACCAAAACGTTTTGTGGGATTAACACAATTTTATATTAATTTTTTGGTTGGTATAAAACATTTTAATGAAATTTTACTTTTTTTATACAAATACTGCTTAAAACTGTAAAGCAATATTAATATTTAAATAATTCCAAAATAATTATATTGGAATTACTTACCTTACAGCGCTTCCTGGACAAAATGCAGTTTGTGTTGATAACAAGAAAGAAATTAAGTCTTGTAAAGTTAGCGAGACAAAAATTAAAATGTATCTTATTCTACAGTGAAGGAAAATTGTATAAAATTTTCTTTAATAGAAGAACTTTAAATAAGTTACAATGAGTTTGTAACAGAAATTCTGCTCGCTGAAAATTAAGTTTTCAAAAAATCTAATTTTAAATAATGTTCTTAGAAAGTAATCTGCACAAATGTTAGTATCGTATTAAAATTTTATTTTAAAAGAACTGTAAAAAAAACTAGGTAGTTAAGTGAATTTTTCAAATACTAATACGGAAATTTTACTAATAGCCCATTAATCTATTTTATATCATTATACTTTTTTTTTATTTATACATATATTTTACAATGTATTTGTCGTGTTCCGGTTATGAAATTTTGGCATTGATATTTAAAATCAACTTTCTTATAACAACTAATGATTTATACAGTTTTTTAGTAATGTTGCATTTTTTTTTTTGTTTAGTTAATTACATTCAGAAAAAAGTTTCATTTTAAAATTGTTGTTTCTATCTATCAAGTCTTTTAAATAACATTTAAGGTCGATTCACATTAGGCGCTCAGGTCTCGGTTCGCTCACCGTTCGGTCACAATCAAGAATTATGTATACTATTCACATTGAGTGATCAACATCCAGTCTAGTTAAAACCTTGGCCTTGCGTTAATTAATATCAAAAATGTTAAAAAAATTCTCTAATGCTGATTTAGCTATTATTGCTATATGTTTGGATGATGAAGAGGAGGAAAACCGAAACGAAAACAAAAATACAATACGTTTCAATAAATTTTAAATAAACTTTTAAGTGAGATAGCGAAACAAAATAGTACTGAGTCAAAGTATAATTTGTCGCCCATATTTTATAATTCGTCATGAATCCTAACTAATTCTATTAATTGTTCATCCATTTTGCCTTTTGAAACTAACTCAAAGGAACACGTGGTATATTCATGGGAAAAATGCATGCCGACTGAGTGTCATTTGTACACACTAACACAACGGTTCGCTCATGGTCTGTTCAAAATATCCGTGGAGAGAAAGACCACGATCAATGAGCATGAGCGTACTGTGAGCGAAGCGCCAAGTATGAATAGTCTGGTTTAAAAGCAAGCAATAATATTTCACCGCGGCTTGAGTGGCGTGTGAGCTGAGCGTGACCTGAACTATAATGTGAATGGACCCTTTTTTACTGTAGAGTGTTTCATAGAATTAGTTTGTATTAAAGATTGTTAAAAAATCCACTCAAGTAACTTGTTGTTCTTTAGAATAGTACCATAGGCATTTTTAACAGCTTAAAGACCTATAGAATAAAAAATAATATTATTTAAAATCAAAAAGAACTATTTCTGTCAGGATCGTTCCTATAGGATTGGCGTGGTCTAAAAAAAGTAAAACAAAGTTTTAAATACTCATGTAGAAACACAAATAGGTATTCGGGCACATTTATACAACCTATTTTTAAAATGTGATAGATTTAGAAAAAGGATACTTGATATGTATTCTAAATGCGAATTAATACGAATTAACCGCTATTTAAAAGGTTTTTGAAAAGAAAGGATCCGGTAGTTTTCAATGCCATTCGTTATTTACTACTGTGCATTCCGAGATAGGTTTCATTTTATAGCATTTCGCACATAAATATTTAAAAGAGTGTAATGTAATAGATATGTTTGTCATAAAACCACACTTTAATTTCAGGGTAATAGTTTAGTACGTGTACAATTTTTTATAAATTATTTCATAATGCAGTAATATCTTAACTTGGTTGATGTAATTTCTTCACTAAAGAACCATACTAAAACAATGAGCAATTTAAAAAAATAAGACACAAGTGGAGCAAAGACATCCTTTGAAATTGTTAACTGCAGATTGTTTTATCTTAAATTCGATTTTGGATCACCGTGACCTCTTTTTCTCAGTAAAAGTTGATTTTTAATTAAAAAGGTTTTCGTTAAAAAAATTTATATGAATTTGAATAAAGGCCTGATAATGATTTTTACATTTCCAATGTCAAGTAAATACTTACATAACTTCCTTCTAGAATTAGTATTATCTTCTTAATCCATAAAAATAATAATTCACTATTTTAAAATATTAAATGATTAATATTAATATAAATTTCTTAGGGACACTTCCTAATAAAACACATGCAGAAAATAGAATAATCAAGGTCCTTACATAAGTCCTTTATACATCGGTATGCAGATTTTATGATGTAAACATTGTGAGCACTTCATCACTTTTCTTAAAAGATTAGGAAGAACTAATACCTACTGACAAAATAATAGAAGTTGTACATTCTAATATGCTAGAATTATAATCTTCGAATCAACAAAGTAAAATTTATTTTATTGTTTGGAAGCACAATTTGCACAAAGACTTTATTTTATTTTAAAGGCATGTTGAGGCAATTTTACTGATTCAAGTCAAATATCAATAATTATAGAATTATTGCAAAATAAATGATCAAATTGCTCGTGTAAGCTTAGAGTAAACTTCTATGATTTGCAAATAGTTTCTTTCATTTCCTCACTATGATTAATTCAGCTAGTGTGTAATGTATTGATCGTTCCAAGTTTGTATTAATCGTTCGAAGTTCGTGCAGACCTATCTTATCTTAATCAGGGTTTAGCAACGACTGGTTATCGCTTCCATTGAATTAAATTACCTGGTTTTGATCTTTACAAGTTTGTGTTTAATATTTTTATGTATTCACAAATTCTAGTATTCTCCGAGTATTGTCGTTAACCAGAGCTTTTAAAAAAATTTTGTTATTTATTGTTGATATTTATTATCCTTATCTTATGATTATTTTATTTATAAATATTTTGTTTTTTGTTGTATAATTACTGTTATTTCATATTATTTATTATGTGGCAGCCATGGCTTACACCAGAAACTGACAATGAGAGTAAAAATTTTTTGGATGAGAGTGATAATGATCTAATAGTGAAAGTTGATGATAGTGTCGAAAAAAGTGAAGAAAAAGGAATGGGTTTTTATAGTAAAAATGCTCAGCAATTAATAAATACATGTCTATGAAGGACGAGACAAGAAAAATATGTGTAGCATAGATGCAATAAAGTTGATAGAAAGAGAAGTCGCTACAGTAGACCATCTATACATATAATAAAACTATAGCAATAAAAATTCTGTACATTAAAGATATTTAAAAAATTATTAGCGGAGGGTATTACTACATCGATATAGAACCCAAAAAATGTGGTTAGTTTTTTGTTTGTCTGTCTGTATGTTTGTGCGCGCATCACATGAAAACTGCTGATCCAATTCGAATGCGGTTTTCACAAACGTATTTGTCTTCTTTCAACTTAACATCTGGTGTACAAAACTGTCTCCCCCCTCCCCTTTAACAGGGTGAGGAAAGAAATTTTTATACAAAAATCAACACGCCACGCAAACGACGTCGCGGGTACATCAAAATAGAACCCAAAAATGTAGTTAGATTTTTTTGTCTGTCTGTCTGTCTGTCTGTATGTTTGTGCGCGCATCACATGAAAACTTCTGATCCAATTCGAATGCGGTTTTCACATATGTATTTGTCTTCTTTCAACTTAACATCTGGTGTAAAAAAATTTTTCTCCCATTCCTTTAACGGGGTGGGGGGAGAAATTTTTATACAACAATCACACGCCACGCGAACTACGTCGCGAGTACAACTAGTCAAAACTAAACCTGTTAACATGGAGAGCGTAGAGCTAAAATACTTACAGGTATTTTCTAATGTAAATTAATTGGTTATAAATGTAGACAGTAGTGATCTTCAATACTGATATTGCTACTTGATTGTAATTATCATGATGATTTATACCTTTTTTAATTTGTACATTAAAAAGATTAGGCTTATCAATAAATTAATAAGTGAATAGAAACCTTTCAATTGAGAAATAGTAGCCTTTTATTGGGTTTACGAAAACAAAAAAAATCTTTGCTTTCATGTCGTGGTCCAATAAAATAATTGAAAGAGCAGTCGATACCTGCTGGAATAATATAGATTCTATTACGGCCCTGATCTTTAAGTATAGTATAGTATAGTATAGTAAGTACCTACTTAATTAAGTAAGAATTGTTCTTTTTAATTTATGAGATGTGGCACATGTTTGAGATTTTTTGTATTCTGTAACTATCGGATTATCGTAGACAAGGGCGGTTGAAAAAATCAGCATAATTAAAATGTGAGAGCACTAAGGTTTCACATAACTTCTTCAAATTAAAACTTAAAATATCGCGACTATTGTATAATTGTTTTAGGGAGACGTAGACCTTTTGATTTTTGAGATGCTGTACTATCTTGTTCAAATAAGATATTGAGTCTAAGTAGTCAAAACCTTAGTATTTAAGCTTAGATATGAAGAGTTCGGGATTTATGGTGTCAAAGGCTTTGGAATAATCTAGAAGGACAAGCAAACTATCAAGTTGCTTATCATACGCTTCAATAATGTCAGACATAACTACTGTTAAGGCACCAGTTGTCGAATGGGCCCTTCTTAAGCCATTCTGAACATGTAATGTTGTTAGAGCAGAAATAATTATATATTTGTGCATAGAGTATTTTCTTAAAAGGTTTGGATATTATCGGTAATATAGATATAATACAAAGGTCATTGAATGTCTCAGGCTGATTGGTTTTCGGTAGCGGTTTGCCTACACTGGTCTTTCAAGAAGTGGAAGAATAGTTTTGTTCGATACACAAACTAACAATATTTAGTCAACTGTATTTTTTAAACTTGTCATATCACATGTACATATCAATTATACCTTGATATAGTTAATTGCAGGTGGAGACAGACCTATTACATTCTATTAAGGTTTAAAGTTTTTTGAGATTGTAGGTTCTTAATTTTGGGGTTCTTCGAAACGGTGTGTCCGGACCGCGGCGATTAATATCAAATGCCAATATCAAACAACCGTTTTGCGGCCGTCTCTGATTTTTGTCATCAATACCTCATGACCGGACTGCGGCGGGGCGACAGGTAGGGCAATAAAGATTAGGGTAATGATACCCTGTTGCAATGACGGTTTATAATCCTTAAAATACCTGATTGGCAAAATTTCCCAAAATGCAAATCATGGATTTCTTCTGAGAAATTTTATAAACGCTTTAGTAAAGGTTATATGCGCTGCGTAAACATTAGGTCTTATATAAAGTTTTTAATAGAGCAAAAAACATACCATAAAATTAATGATTGTTTAATGAAACTACCCATACTCATACCTTGCTCCTTGTTGTTAAGATAATATGCAGTTATGGTGCTAACGATATTTCAAGATTCGATTTTGTTCAGAAGGCATCATATTATTTTAGTAATATGTATAGTTGTACAAATGTTTTTTTATTTATCTATTGTAAATAGCTGTATATACTCGTATGTAGGTTAAATTGCATGGTATACTTTGTGTTTATAATTGATTAAGGATTATATGTACGTGTATTTGATTTTTTTGTAGTAAATGTTTTCTGGATGAATATGAATATAAATATTGCAAAAGTGAAACTGAAATTTACTTACGACAATTCCAATAAATACGTACGATGGGGTGTTTTTTTACTCGTATATGTGTTTCTTTTCGGCTTGTTTTAGCAAAAGTGACTATGTGTGTTAAACTGTTTAAACGTTGAAACTTTGAAAACATTATCTTTACTTCGCTACGCAAAACCTCAAATATGTCAATTCTGCAGAGCATAGAAGCAAATAAAGTATGTAAAGACAGTAAGTTAAAGTCTGTTATAGTTTAGTATATTTAACTTATTATGAGAATTGTCTTCTCCATTTCAATAAACATTTTAAAATTACCTTGCATATTTAACTTAAGTAAATACGTCCTTAATACGTCTACCTGATGGCTACTGCGGCAGTCCGGTTGTCGTTTGATTCCTACCCGTTTCTTGGGAGCTACGATTGATGAATAATCGCCGCAGTCCGGCTCAGCCTCTTCGAAAATAACCAGCCTGTAATAACTCGGTCGATATTTGGTTTATATAGATCTTTCAGATATGAATCTCTTTGCTTTTTTTTATTTGCTACAATTTTGTTGTAATTGATTTATTCGTTGTTGATAAACAATTGTTAAAGAACGTGTTTTTTAATGAAAATTACACAGTTTCAATCGCTAATAACTTACAAAGTATTAACTTTACAAAAAAACTTGTATGTTATGTAATGTTTCAAATATTGTAGTCGAACGAAATTATTAATGTAGACATTAAATTCACCTACCAAAAACTTGTAAATTTAATTTTGACTGGTAAACCTACACATATATATGGAATGAATGTATAGTTTTATTGCAAAATATTTATTACTTTGTTTTAATCTAGAACTGAATCACATTCACATTAGTTTCTCAATATTATCTTACAAGACGTTTTATTTTGTGTTAACTGAGAAGCGAAGGCATTACGAAATGATTCTGTATCATTCGCATGGGATTCATTTAATGGATTATAAAAATATTTAAAACACAATTAATTAAACCTTAAATTATTATTTATATAAGGTTATATACATAAAATAATAATAATTAATAATAATTTGTTTAATATCTAGTAGGTATATACAATTTATTCATTATTTAATTTTTGGTAATGCATTACTTTCACTTGGAGCATAGGTAAATGAATTTGATTATCACTTACAATACAATTAAAATGATTCAGTGACTACCAAATTGGATATTTACATTAATTTATTTTTTTGTGTTAAAGTTGTCTTTACTTAAAATGGTATGAGTCCATTTTAATTTACTGTGATACTGTGAAGTACCTACATCCCAATTTGCGTAAAAATACTTAAATATTAATTAGATTGTGATTTTCCGTAGATCCTTAGTGTTATTTGAAATACTACTTTCTAAATCGACGTACACATATCTATTACTCATAAATTACCTGTGCTGTATGTTGGAAATATATTTTTGTTCTCTAGTTTTATTATATTTTTTTTACATTATGTTATTTCTAGTTTGTGGTTTCAATTAGGTTTTATTTATGGTGTCCTTAATTATTATATATATATACAAGGTATGTTCAGAAAAAAACGAGAATTCAGATTCAGGTGGAAGTGTCTTCAAGCGCTTGATAGGTCGTCGAGGTTGTATGTTGTATACCATCACTTGGACTAACTATTTCAATGCTTCCCATATAATGAAACGTTCCTTTACAATCAATAGTGTTGATATTTAATAAACAACATCTATATTTTTATTCGATCCGTTCTCGATGTCGGGCATTAAAAAGTATAAGGGTGGATTGAGTTGACACGTCGCGTTGCTCTGTCTAGTCTGACAAGTGGAGGCTAGGCTCGTTTCATACTCTAATATCTTACATGGGATCCATTGGTTATATTATGGCTGGAAGTGGGATAAAAGAAGCTCTTTCTACCATATATGCTGAAAATACAATTGATCGCATAACTTCTGGACATGCGTATGCTAGAGCAGTACGTGCTCATACTTTATTAAAGCAAGCTTTATCACAATCGGTTTTTGAAAATCTTATGGAACACAATACAGATTTTGCAAATGTAATAAGTGATGATGATAACTCTATTACTTTTAAAATGTTCAACTATACAGAAATAACTGGAAACCATGGATTTTAAACGCTTACTAAAATTTTTAAAAATAAGTTACTGAAGCTTAAAAATAAAAATAAAGCGTCAAAACTATGGATTACTTATTTTCGAATGGTTAGTATATTGAAGGACTTCATTGCTGCGGATTGTATGGGAGATAGGAATTTACATTTATATAGGATTGAGCTAATGGTTCCATTATTTCCTTCACAAATTTATCTACAAAATATGAAAGAATTACAGGATAAAATGAACCCGACGGAGTTAAAAAAAAATTCTGAAGGATTTCTCATCTAGGTGCTCGCGCTCGGATTGGCGCTACATAGCAGCTGCCGCTTTGCTCTCCCCTCCAAGTTTTATTAACTGTTCGAAATCGCTACTGCTATTTTTATACACCGGTATTTTCGAAAGATGTTCCTCTATGTCTATTTAGGTGAAATTTAACAGATAAATGAAAAAAAAATTACTATTTAAAGTAAAATTATATGCTCAAAAATTAATTTTTCATAATAATTTGTTTAAACAATGAAAAAATTGAAAGCACAAAAAAATTTTGGGTAAACATTGTAATTTATAGTATAAAAAAAAAACTCCACGTCGATTATATAAATTCATTCACTATAACTCTAATCCGAGGTTTTAACGTTTTGAATGCTCCAGGCACTCCACTATACACATATTAGTTTTTTTAAAGTTACGTTTATCCCATATCTATTTTATTCCTTATGAACTATTCATGACCAAAATTTTAGCAAATTTAAATAGAATAGATATCAAGGATTTTTGAATGGTACAAAGAAATACTTATAATACTTTTTTAAGATTTATTATTTTTAACATCTTTTGTTTATTATATTCACCTAGATTGTCACTATAATTCTGTGCTATATAGTTTAACTATATTACACCTGCTCAAGATTTTCTACTGCCAATCCATAACGTTTAACTTTCTATTCGAAGTTCTCTCTGAAAAAAAAATGCATCAATATAAGCCGGCTCGCACACCGGACCAATATGCAACTAGCAACTAGCAACAAACAATGAGCAATATTATCGCCAATGTCTTTTTCCATAACATTTTTGTTGATCTCGCACACTGACGCAATACGATATCGCTATCGCCTTTCTAGAGCAACATATGTTGCTAGCAACAAGACGTGCCGGTTGAAAAGCAACTATATCGCCCATAATTTGCCAATATTTTGTTCATCAAGCAGTGTTAGATCATTACGGGTTTTAATTTTTTACCCAACATGTCAGTTGATGACAATAGGAATTCGTCTTTAACAGAACAATAATATAATTTTTTTTATATTTTTTAGTTTTTTCAATAAAATACCTTTTATTTAATTTATCTTACCTAAATGTGATTAAAACTTGTTCCTGTGGGCTGATCGCATGTCTGTAATTGGTGTCTTGTTTAGTAATATGAGGTGCTATCTGCTAAACTAACGTTTCAAAAGTACTCGAACTCATTCGGTAACAGTTTTAAAACTGTGTGGGCTGCGTCTTTAATTCTTGAGCACATATACTGGCTCCATGTTTACTCAATGCTTCAAATGCTGGATGAATCCAATATCGTCTCCTTTTTCTTTCTTTCCCCTTAAAATTTGCCACAACATTATTACTTCGTCTTTATCAGATTTTCAACAAGTGATTTTTTATTGCTTTGGTATGCGAAGTACAACAAAATATGTTGCCTGTTGCTTATTGCATGTTGCTAGTTGCTAGTTGGATATTGCTCCGGTGTGCGAGCCGCCTAAGTAAATAGTATAAGTAAATGGTTTTTAAATTATTACCGCTACCTTTTAGATACTTCCTATTAACTAATTATAAATGCATGCAACTATCTTACCATCACTACTGGTTTTTCTTGATACTATTCTTTACATAATTTGTCAAACCTATTAACTAGTTCAACTAGGTTGTCTACAGATGTTTAAATGTTATACATGTATAAAATAGTGTAATAGGTTTTTGAGTAATTTTAAATTGTTAAACCGAAACTGTTAGAATTGTGTATATGTCGTAGGCAATCGCCGTAATCCGTCATTCCCTGAAAAGCCTAGGCATTACAGGTACTGCCGGCAATCGCTGTAATAGAATCATTATTACGGTGATTGACGGAAATTATCCGTCATTTCAGGGACTGACGCTAACGTTTTAGGCAAACAGTGTGAGTGATGGAAATGGGTAATCGAAGGCTTATTGTATATGGGTTTTATGTTTGGTCACGAAAGAGTTAGAAATTTTAAACTTTTGGGAAGGGATGGAATTATTAAGTAACTGAACACTTTTTGGCTGTGCTTTTTTGATTTTAATTATTTGCCAATACATATAAAGTATTAAAATAATATTGGCAAATTTTGTCAGCAGTTCGCCAACAGTTGGAATACTTCGCCAATAACGGGCCGACTGAAGTGTGTTTTCTGGGGAGTGGAGTATTTTTTTTAGATATTTATATGATAAACTTAAATAAAAAATATAATATCTCAAAGACTTGAATGGATTATAGAAAAACATGTAAATATATTATAACTAGGAATCTTTTTTTAGCTTAACTTTTAGGAACATGTTTTACCCATTTGAACACAAAAAAGTTAAACCTAAGTCTCAGCCAATTATTTTCTAGAGTTATTATTTATGGAAGTAAATTAAAGCATTTACATATAATTGTTTTTGTTTTTTTTTAATTATCACCTCATCGATGACTATGTTGACTGGACTATGTTACATTGGAATGATCCGGCCCTACATTTGTTTATATAATAGGTTAGGTTGTCCTTTCCTCACTCATTTCATCGTAATCCCACAGTTTTTTTGCTTCTTTATTGTCCAGAAAATATTGATTCACTTTCTCATAAAATGTACTTTTGTGGCTATCCATTTTACTGCATAAAATGATAAAAAAAAACACTACTTTTAAGCCAGCACAAACAGCACTAACTTCATGTTTCTAAATTGACTAAACATGCATCCGGCTATCGCTGTAAAATTCAATCGTTCGTGCGGTTACACCGTTTGCCTAAATGTTTAAACGTCAGTACCTGAAATGACGGATAATTTCCGTCAAACAGCGTAATAATGATTCTATTACGGCGATTGCCGGCAGTACCTGTAATGCCTAGGCTTTTCAGGGAATGACGGATTACGGCGATTGCCTACGACATTTTATTATATACCAGCACAAAATTATTAGCCTCGAGTGATACAGGTAGTAGTAAAGAGATGATAGGGATACTCCTTTGTTTTATTGATATATACTTTTTAAATATATTTTATACTTGACTCCAAGTAGAAGTTACTTTTGTGAGATATAAAAAGATTTAACTTTTGCACAAAGCCTTAAAAAATATTGTATAAACATAAATTTGAAACGACCTTAGACCTTTTATTAAAAAAATACAATTAAACTGCAGCTTCACAGCCTCCTCTACAACCCAATATTTTTAGTAAACACTTTTAAAAGTTTTAGATAATATTCCAATGAATATAAAATATGACCTATTTTTATATAAGTAAATTGGATTAAAAATTGATATAAATGAACTCCACCGTATATATACAAGAATAGTGATCACTCCTAGAAAAACTTGTTTCATGCCGCCGAAGCACTCACTCACCAGCAACGTTGCCAACCTTAAATTTCTGAAATCGGTAGACTGATGTAAATAAAAATAAGTAGAAATCGGTAAATTTAAAGAAATGTCGGAAAATTTATAAAGTATTTATTTAATTACAAGAGATAAGATTATGACTCATGCTTTGAAAGTTTTTCTTCGGGTCATACATGCTCGAACATACTTAAAATGTAAGGAAAGAATCGGGCTTTATCAAGAAAGTAGGTACAAGAGACGCTCTTTTTTCAATAAAATTTTGTTTTTGTTTGCTTAATAGATTATCAGAATGCTTTCTACAACGTGAAATATGATATCCTACTAAAAAACTATTCGAAATAGGAATCGATACCAAAGACATCAGAATCATTCAGGAGAGCCGAGATAAGAATCAACAGAGACCTTGCCACAGATACTTTCAATGTATGTCAGGGTCAAAGTTGCATACTATCACCAATGCTTTTTAATATATACGTGGACAAGATCTTTCAAATGACTTAAAGTCAACGGAATTCCAATAGACAACACGGCAATTCTAGTATCGAAATTTGGAGAATCTTCAACACATGGTGGACAGGATTGATTAATAGGTCGCAAGCCCACAATCAACACCGTTTTGATGATTGATGGAAATATCATAGAGCGTGTATCACGTTTCAAATATCTGAGTGCCACATAAACGAAAGATGGGATTGCGACGAAGAAGTTAAACTTAGATTCAATTAGGTCAAAATAACATTTTTTCAATCTTAAAAATTTCCTTACCGGTTCTTACTTTATGGCGTTTAGACATGGTCTCTCAAGGTAAGAACCCTGAACCACATCAAAGCATTTGAGATGTGTATTTTTCGCAGAACTGCAGGCTGCAAACGAGAACTACTGAACATCGTTAAAGACAGAAAAATTTCCTAGCTTGGTTATATTCTTAAAGGAAATAAATATCACATTCCCGAACTTATTTTGCAAGGGAAAATAGACGGAAAGTCGCGGTCAGGAAGAAAGCAGCATTCCTGGCAGAGAAATATAAGAGACTGGTGTAACATCCGAAACTTAGACACCATATTTCGAAGAGCCAAAAATAACAAGAAAATTATAACAGTATAGCGGTTAATTACTTTCTAAATCGGTAGGTCTACCAAAAAATGGTAGAGTTGTTCCTACTATTCTTGTCTCTATATGGTGTTGTAATTACAAATATAAAAATTGGACAGTATATAATTTTATTGGATTATTAAAACAAATTTATCCAAATCGTTTATCTATTACATTTGGTTGTTAATGCTAAGCTATTATTGCTTTAATAAATAGCTTATTTAATTTTGCTTAATATTTTAAGAGAGAGCATCGGAACAGTATATTACGTAACAAGAGTGGTAAGTAGGACATTACGTACAAGTGGAAAAGTTACGCACAAAGCCGCGTAGCGGCTAGTGCGTAATTACACAAGTACGTAATACCTCTTACCACTCGAGTTACGTACTATGCTTTATCTACGACTCAATATTTTAATTTCAATTCTAAATATTTGACATCTCTAAAAAATATATGAAGTACGTACTGTACTGTTATCTACTCCTTTGACAGTAAATGTCATTTATACTCATTGTCAACATGCAGGGTAAGTAAGCTATAACGCACAGTTGTGCGTAATGAAACGTCATTCCAACATGACGTTTCATTACGCAAGATCGTGCGTTATAGCTTACTTACCCTGCATGGTGACAATGAGTATAAATAACATTTACTGTCAAAGGAGTAGATAAAACTATTTACATATTAAATAGACTTACCCTAGATCGATTTATTATTTCCATTTGAGGAGACATGAGATTTTTCGGAGGTGCCCTCGTAGGAGGTTGAGGAGGGTGAGGCGGAATATCTAGTAATGCAGGTACATATGAAATTCCAGATAAACATTTAGAACATTTTCTTCTTAAAGCGGGTCGTTGTCGAGATCCACTGCATCGTAATGCGAAACAGAATTCACTTTTCATTTCTGAACACAAAGATTCATGTGGTACACTTTTAGATCTCTGAAAAGAAGTGTAAAATAGTATCGGTGTAAATCTTTATATCTGCGTTCGTTACTAAAAACATGTCAAAACAGTACTCTCAACAATTATAATAGTCTAGGTTGTGAGACCGCTCCGGTTAGGAAAATATTTCTGATTAGGATTAGCTTATTTGCAGATTAATGTTCAAAATTGACTCTTTAAACAAATGTGAAGGGTGCCTGGCAGGTTTTTTAGGCAATTCTAAACAAAAAAGGTCTCTTGTAATTTTTCTTTAAAATTAATCGTTTTCAAGTTACGCATTTTCAAGGTTTAAAATCAATATTTTTAAACTTACCTCAATTAAAGTTTAAACATTCAATTTTAAGATTTTGGAGAGTAATCGGGGCTTTTTTTTATTTACAAGAAACGCATCAACCTGTAAAGGTTACTAGCTTACATGAGTTACAAAATATTAGGCCTAATAGATTAATTTTGGACAAAAAATGTATAACATTTGAAACATGTATCTTATTATTTAAAATGTCTTTCAGAGATAGAGGTAGTTCAAACTGGTTTCTTTCTTGGCGATACTTCTGGCACTGTATTAGTAGATAAAAAACCGATAGATAGAGGCAAGTTGCACTGGTCACATATAGGAGGAGCACTTTTATTCAGCAGGTATTGATGAGTAAGAACGGTATGCCCAAGTCGTAATCTGGAGATTATCTCTTGGCGACGTATATCACTGAAGAAAGTTTTCCACTGGCCCAAGTCAGGTTTTATTTCCCTTAATTTAGAAGGTGTTGGCTATCCACTTTTGATTCCAATTGTCAAACAGTTTCGTCAGTAAAATATTTTTAATATCTGAAGTTACTGATATATGCTCTCTAGATGCATTAAGGTCAGTGATGGCGGATTTTGCGTTTAAGTCGGCTTTTTCGTTACCAGTGATTCCTATGTGAGATGGGGCCCAAAGAAACTCTTTCTTGAAGTTTAGTTGTTTAAGAGCAAAAAGTTCTTTCTTAATTAAGACAACTAAAGGATGTTGGACATATGTTCTCTTCAACAGCTAAAATCGGGCCTTATTTCAATTAAAATCGTTGTTTTTTAATTGTTAATTATGAGCGTATACTGCTTTTTTTAAATTTGTTTAAAAAAATTGTTTAAACAATTTGTTCCTACAGGTCACGCCCAGCACTGTTCACATTTGTTTAAAGGGTACATTTTTGAACAGTAAGTGTCAAAGAAACCTGTGCTATAATTTCTAATTTAGTATTTAACTACTGTCGTATAACTACGAGGATTGTCTTTTTAAGTTTTGCATATAGCCCCAAAGACAAAAAATATATAGAATTAAAGTACTTTATTGCTTGCATAAGTTCAAACCCATTGGTAAAACAGTTATTCCAGTCTTCAGTTAATAACTACATCGATGGCTTCTTTTGGCGACTGAAATCGATACCCAGCACGCATTGAATTCTTGATCTTTGGGAATGTGAAGAAGTTGTTGGGACTTAAGTCGACACTATACAGTGAATCGTCTAACAATTCGATGTTTTAAAACTCAAAAAACTGGATTGACTTTTGTGCAGTGTAAGCACTTATTCGCAGTTGTTTTTTCCCGAAAACTTCTGGTAAACAAACGTTTATATCGGAAGTAACTGTTTTTCGATCTTCTAAAGCAATTGTTACAACAAGACCAGATTTTGACACAAAAATTTCGACTATTTTCTTTGACACTTTTTGAGAACGGATTACTTTTATTGGTTTTCCTCATCGTAAAACACCCACACAGCGGATTGGCGTTTATTTTTCGGTCCTTAGGAGTAACTCCAAGACTTATCGACACTATAAACGTTTTTTGAGCTTCCTTTGTTGAAGCGATCCAATGTTTTTTTGACACCAATTGACGCGAACCGCTTTATGCTCTTCTGTGAGCAGATGAGGGATTCAACGGAAAATCAACTTGGTAACACCCAGTTCTTCATATAGTATCTTGTGATTCGAGGTTTTTGAAATGCACAAAGATGCCTTTATCTCCCGGCATGTTACACGACGGTCATACTTTATTAGCTGACGAACCACATCGCTGTTTTGCTATTGAATACTGTTTTGGGCGGACCCAGCCTGGATTCATTGCTGAGACTGGAGCGACCACGTTGAAATTTGCTATATTAGCAGGAAATAATTGGCTGGTTTGGTGCTTCATTTCCAAACACAAAAACCATCTTAGCGAGACGTTGCTGTTGAGATAATTTTCTCCATAGATCCATTTTTCGACCGACTTGCTAATTTTAAAAATTCAGTGTACTTACACGACTTGTTGAATCGCAATGAAACTCCAAATTGATGTCCACGAAAGATTGAGGTTAGATTTGTGTCTGAAGGTACAATTGGTTGCGCTTTCTAAGAGGCTATATGAAAAATTAAACAGACAGCCCTGGTATTAATAAAAATTATTTTTAAGTTGTGTGTTAATGCGTTAATAGTATATTACTTTACAAGTGGAGTAAATTGCATATTACAGCGAGTGTGTTTGGCCCATGAGCGAGCTTGCGAGCGAAGGGGCTAAAGAAACGAGCTATATATGCAATTTGTTCCTTGAGTGAAGTACTATGCTTTACCCACGACTTACCAAATGGTTTTTTATAAAACTAAAAATAACAAATATAAAATTTAAATTTTGGCATAAGTTGTCAAAAATATTTGATTTCGCAGACGGTCCTGTCTGAGAAATGTCAAAGGTTAGTTTAATTTAATGAAACCTGTAGGTAACCAGCATAATAATACAGGTTTCTATTTACTTACTTCACTAGTTTAGTAAATGAAACTATAGTCTATTTCACCGATTTTGGCCGATGACAGAAATCATACTCGAAGTAAATTTAGAGTTACATCTCTCTCAGATGCAGGCAAGTTAGAAATTTAAATGAGGACGTTTGTTTTTTAATACAACACTTACGTAACTGCATCTTGTTTCACCGATAGATAAAAAGTATTCAATACGGAAGTCTTGACTTAATTCACATTCCTAGTAAGCGTCATGTACGGCTCGTTGTTGAAGGGTTGAATTTTATAATTATTAATGTCATATTTTTGTAGATGTCAAATCACACTGATAGCTTCAGAAACTTACGACCTAATTTAGAAAAAAAAACTCTCCGCCATTGGTAACTTGGATGACAGTTTAATCTTATTTCAGTGGTTTCTAATATCAAATCGGCCAAAAACGATGAAATGGACTATATAACACAACTCCTCAATAATTTGACACTTACCTACTGACAGAGTTATAGGTTAAAAAATACGCAATTTACTTATGAGCCGTGGGTAAAAAACATATAACCTTTCGTTTCAAGTTATTACACACTTGCGACTACACGCCTCGTGTCTAATTTTTCCACCCGTGTGTAAACCGCTACTTACCATTCTTTTTATTTTTCAAGTAAAAGAGTTGCTTGTCTTATTAAGCTATGATTATAAATGTTAACGAATATTACTTGGTTCTTTGGTTGTAAGACCTGATTATTCATTCGGCGATTAGTATTGTAAATTTGTAAATAGTCTATATTTATAATAAAAATAAATTAATGATATATCTACCTACTTAAATTAATAAAAATAATAAAATGAATATGACTTATTTTATCATAATACATAGCAATTACAGTGATATTGAATTGTATAAAAGTGTAATAATTGTACCTAACAAAATGCATTAATGTATAATATTGTGGTCGTAAGGTAAATACATAAAAATAAAAAATAATAATTTTTAATTTCACTGTAGTTCGGTAATCCTTTATGCGATTGTCTGTAAAATATATTGCATAGTTTTTACTAAAGATCAAATACGGTATGGGTGTTTTTTGCCTTCCAAATTATAAGGAACAAAAAAATAGTTATTTATTTATTGACTTATTTATTTATTTACGAGTAACACCCTATTAAAAGAATATTAATGAAAAAAAAAAAAACAATATAAAATGAATGGATACAAAATTAAAATTTAAATCTTATTAAGGTCAAAAAAATTTCCTCTTACCTATATCTGATCTGAATTGATACATTGAAAAAATGTAATCCAGGGAATTGGCCAGTTTTAGCATGGGATTTAAGGGCGAATTTAATAAAT
Source organism: Altica lythri (assembly GCA_964028335.1). NCBI lineage: Eukaryota > Metazoa > Arthropoda > Insecta > Coleoptera > Chrysomelidae > Altica > Altica lythri. Next base: position 48,878,936 of record OZ034802.1, on the reverse strand, counting down.
AAATTGTTCTGCATAAGCTAGCAAGGAAAAAAGAATTTTGGTCTCTTGTTTCTCTCTTTTTAATTTTGAAATCTATGGATTCTAGAATTGTTGGGTAGTAAATTTTTCCATGAAGTAAGTATGTTAAATTTTATTTATTTTTATTTATTTATTTAAAGATGTCCTCGTAGGTATAGATCTACATACAAATATACCGAGAACATCTATTGGGGCAAAAGAAGCAATTTATTAATTTGGAGACCCTGGGGATGAAGGAACAATCGAACCTCTGAACTCTGAACCCTGACGGAGTCGCCGATCCCCATTCACGTGAATAATATTCAAGATAAGTATATTTGGGCTTTGTAAAGAGTAGCTAGGTAGGATGGAGAGAAATATTTCCGTGCTCTATAAAGAAAGCCTAACTTCCTTCCTACTGCAGTTGCTATGGATGCAATATGTTCGTTCCAGAGTAAGTCCTGGGAGATCGTTATACCAAGCAGCGTAATGGAGTCGCTTGCTACTAGAAAATAAGATCGTAGTGCATATGTCGTACTTCTAATGTATTTATATTCATCAGTAGGTCATAAGAATTAAAGTTATATCGTATTTTTTGGGCAATTAAGCGTAAAAAATTATTTTGTACGGATTCAATAGCTTCCTTATGAACTGAGTAGATACGGAGTGTTCCATATTACAAAACCATATTCCAGTTGAGACCTGACGAAAGTAGGTACATTATAATGTTCTCAAAGTTGACAGAGAGAAATCTTTACTAAGTTTGTAAATATATCTAGGAGTAAGAAATTTTCTAGTTTTAGATGTTATAAACAATGGTCAAAAATGAAACTTGGAATCAAGAATGAAACCCAAGTCCTTGATTTGAGAGACACAACTTAAATGCATTAAATTTACTGTATAAGTATGGCTTATAAGATTATTAGAACGTGAGAAATCGATAGAGAGGCATTTCTTTACCTATATTTAAATATATGGGATTTTTTAGTAGAACACCACAAGGACAGGTTAATTAGGTCTGTTTGTAATTTACTTTATTATAAAGCTTAAGCTTATCGGCAAACATTAGAGATTTGGAATATTTAAAGAAGTGCTAGAAATACAATAAAAAATATCACATTTCGGATTAAGCGTGTGCAGAAAGTCCTTGCTACTCTAAATACCTACAAAGTAAGCAGCCTTGATAAAATACCTGCTTTACTCTTTAAAGGCTTGTGCTCCTGAAATAGCACCAGTTTTCACTAAGCGATTTCAACTATCCCCAAGAAAGGCTTCAATATTCTGCTTTTTAACTACAGACACATAGCTCTTCTATCTGTTATTAGCAAAACTATCGAGAAATACGTCAATCACGAGATCTTGAGCTACTTTGAGACACACAACCTTTTGAGTCACAGGCAATATGGTTTTCGCCAACAAAAGTTAACAGCCGATCTGCTAGAACATATAACTCATATCTGGAGGAATGCCATCTACCGCCTTGGGAAGACTTAATTAGTATCACTAGACATCTTAAAAGTATTTGATCAAGTGTAGCATGCAGGTCTCTTGAACATACTACCTTTATACTGACTCTCGCCAAACCTTTGCAGATGGATATCTAATTTTCTCACCAACAAGCATATCCAAGTTACCGTAGATGGACATTCTTCCAACCTCTACAAGATCACCGCTGGAGTTCCCCAAGGATCGGACTTAATTCTTACTCTATTCCTTTTAAGCATTAATGATCTACTAAAAGCCACTAATAACCGATACACAGTTTTGCAGATTATAGCAACCTACACTGTAGCATGGTGCACAACCCTAGATATTTTGAAAGAAGACAGAAGATTCACAACGGCTTCTTCCAATCAAAATTTGAGAATTAAAGACGAGTGGGGAAGAAAGAATCTTGTTAATTTGAACCCTTCCAAGACAAAGACATGTTGCACATCCAACAAGAGGCAAACATACGACCCAAATTAGACCTAAGCTTAAATACTGCTGGCATGTATAGGGATCTGCGGCTTCGTCAAGGCTCAGAGTTCATGATGCAATACAGAGAAGAGATTTTCGACTAATAAATGGCACCAGTATCTCCGAAAACCTAGCCCCTTTGTGCCACCAAAGATCCATGTCTGATCCTATCGTTTCCTTATCTCCAAGGTCTCCAGATTGTGGAACCTCTTACCTTTCCACGTCTTCCCCACTCGTCTTAACTTACAGTTCTTTAAATCCCAAATTAATAAATTGTCTCTTCTGCCCCAATTGATGTTCTCAGTACATTTGCATTTAGGTCTATACCTAAAAGGATATCCTTAAATAAACAAAACATAAATAAAGGGTACTTTTACTAAGTAACACAAAAAAAAAGTATTTAGTAAAAAAAGAAACAACAGGAATAAAGTTATTTCATAAAAAATTTAAGAACTTAGTACTATCAATGGCTAAAGATTGAAATATTAATTAATTAGAAGTCAGTATAAAATCGACTGAAATAACTTTTCATAATCTGCAAACTGTGATATTTCAAATTCAAGATGAAATAGTTTTTTATTTTTTGTTTTAAAATAGAAATTGTGAATAATTTAATTTAACTAACTACAATGAAATATCACATTTCTTACCTTTTCATTAAAGGCATTCTTTTTTGAATTGTAACAAAACTCAAATATTGCAATGATAACTGCAAACGCCAACCCACATAGTAGCACGACAAAAACTCCACCAATGTTATCCACACCTAGAGCATTGGCTTTCGATTCTTTTCCTTTATCATTTCGTTGGCAAGTGTCCTCAATGTTTTTCCACCATTTATCATAAAGCATTTGAATTTCTCCTTTCTCCTGCAACTCTAAAATAGCCAACGAAATTTTATCTCTCCATGGACTGCCTTTTGGTGTCGCAATGCCGTATCCTGAAAACAATAGGTACAATTAAATTTCGTATTAATCTGGGTATTCATTTTTGAAGCGAATAGCGGTAACAATGCTTTGTAGAATGATTTATAACATACAGTTTATGGCAATAAAATAGAAAAATAAATCATATCGAAAGAATATAATATGTCAATAGATGGCAAAGAATAATATAATTTCATTCTGAACGCTTTACAAGTTTTTGAAAAAACATTTTTAAAGACAATGACCGTTCAACTAAGAAGAAACAACTACCTCCTGGGCTATATGCCCCAACGGATATTGGATTATACTTCAAAGTCAAACGGGGTTGGAATATCTACAAGATAACTTAACCCAACCATTCTAGTTTGCAGTTAGAAGGGACAACATAACTTATAGACCGGTTTCGGTGTTTTTGCACCTCGTCAGTATAAGGTATATGTTATCCGTCAGCGAGCTGTAAAGCATAATCACTGACTAAAGACTGAACTAAAATCGTAATCCTTATATATAATATGTACCTATGTACGATTAGGTGTTTTAGATATCATCTGAATAAATTTATTAGTTCATAAATATTTTAAGTACGTACCTTTTTGTCAGAAATTATTAAAGTGTTTTTGGGGATATTAATAGAGGTAGAGAAGAAATATCAAAAGGAAATTAGCTAATGATTACATGTCCCTTAAATTGAATCATACTTGTTGTTGATTATTTTTTTTTTATAATAGAAATATCATATCCAAATTACTTAAATCCTCTTGTATTTAATGCCGGCTGTACACTCTCGCCGATACACCACGAGAAAGACGAGCGCAAGAGTTTACATGGTGCTCTCGCCTCGCCTCGGCATGTCTCGAAGTACCTCGCCCGCTCTCGCTCCAGAAGCGTTTTTTTTTGAGCCAGAGTCAAAGGTCCTCGACGGCATTCCAAGACTGTCCGAGATTTAATTGGCCGAGACTGAGAGTGTAGAGGGTCACGCCCGGATTAAAGCCTCTCGTCCGAGAGCCTCGGGTGAGTGCTCTCGGCGAGAGTGTACAGCCGCCATAAAATGTGTCAATTTAAAATAAATCTTGCAAAGACATAAAAATTAAGTAAGTATGATGGCGGCTGTACACTCTCGCCGAGAGCACTAGCCCGAGGCCCACGGACGAGAGGCTTTAATCCGAGCGTGACCCTCTACACTCTCAGTCTCGGACAGTCTTGGAATGCCGTCGAGACCCTTTGACTCGGGCTCAAAAAACCGCTTCTGGAGCGAGAGCGGGCGTGGTACTCCGAGGCATGCCGAGGCGAGGCGAGAGCACCATGTACACTCTCGCGCTCGTCTTGTCTCGTGGTGTCTCGGCGAGAGTGTACAGCCGGCATGAGGAATAAAGTATTACGAGACATAAAAGCTAGTAACGACGATAAATAAAATATATCTATCTAGTTTAAATCTAACCCCTTGATGGATAATATAAACAAAATTAGAACAAACACTAGTGGAGAAAATTTTAGTAAAAGATATGAGAAATAAAAGTTTCGATCAAAAAATTAATTTTGGGTGGCACTGAATTTCTCAATTTTCTCGGCAAATGGTGTTTTCGTATACTTCGAGTTAACAATCAATATACGAACAATCTCTACCAAAACTGAATTACAAACGACTTAAAATCATCTCTGAAGCATTTACCTACAGTAATTTAAACATTATAGAACAGTCGATGTAATATTTTCTCTTACTATAGAATTTATTCAAAAACATTAGAAGAAACATTAAGCTACACTGTATTTACTTTTTTTATTGGGGAACTTTTGCCCAAAAAATCAAAATAATATTATATTAAATCAATTTTTTGAAAATGACCCTTGCTTATTTATCTTGATGGATAAGTCAAATTTGTCAAAGATCGTCAAAAAACAAACTGAAAATGCCTAACAAAAATTACAATAATTTTCCCAGTTTAAGTTAGCTTTAATTTCTGCGTATGCATTGTTCTAGAACAAAAATGTAATAATTAATAAAAGAAAGAACAATAAATATTCATTTTTGACATAAGCAGCAAAGTAAGAAACCGAAAAAGCTTCTGATAAAAAACTTAACAGTTCACAAAACCGATTGAAGAGTCAAAATATAGTTAGGAGTAATAAAACTGTAAAGCTTACAAACCCTTATCACAAATAGTAATAATTTAAATACAACATTTTTTTTCCAGCACTAAAGAGATTTACTCCACTTATATATGGCACTGAGAGAGATACGAGGTCAGGCTATTAAATAACGAGACTAGTTAAGAAAAAGGGTTCTATTATAAAAAATACATTTGAATGATTCTTTTTAGTATACTACCTTCCCCTTGCCACATACCTTTTCATTCGTTTTTACAAGTGATCAAAGCAGTGCTCGGATTATTTTTTGGTGAAAAACTTCAGGAGCTCTGCCGTTTTTTGCTTTACCGCTTCTATCGACTTCAATCGGGCCCCTTTCAAAACAGATTTTATCTTTGGAAACAAATAAGTCACACGGTGCAAAATCTAGCGAGTACGGTGCGTGTTCGAGAACTGGATTTCGTTTATTGGCCAAATACTACTTCACAGATAGCGTTATGGGCACGTGCGTTGTCCTGGTTTAAAATCTACAAGTTGGTTTTTACTAATCGAACGGTTTTTTAAGAACTCGTTCTCGCTGTGTGGCCAAAACTGACAAATAGTAAGTCTGGTTAACAGTCTGACCCTCTAGAACCCATTCACTCATCACGATACGGTTAATGTAAAAAAAAACGATAACATTGCTTTGAATTTTGATTTGCACATCCTTGCTTTTTTGATTCTGGGTAATTTAGATGTCCTCCAATGCATCAATTGCCGGTTTGTTTCAACATCGTATATAACATCCACGTTTTTTCGCTTCAACTTTTAAGGAAATCTGAGAAGACCTGATGACGCACGAGCTTTTGGTCAGGAGTCAGGTTTTTTGGCACCAACTTTGCACAGACTTTTGGCATGTGTAATTCCTAATGTAAAATTTTTCTAACCATTTATTTACACAAGTTTACAGCATCGGCAATCATCAGGTTCTCATTCGACGATTTGCACGGAAACTTTCGTTGATTTTGGTCACTGTTTCTGGAGTTGAAACAGTGACAGGGCGATTTGGGCGCTAGTACTGCTCAAAAACACGCGCACGTGATACAGAACCGTATCTATATATATGCCTCTTGCAACAATTTATAGCACTCAATCCGAGTTTTTTCAATTTAACGAAAAACTTGAGATTAATACGTTGCTCCTGTTTTTCGTCACACATGTTTTCGGTACGAGAAAAAAAAACAAGTTCATTGCAAACTGCTACTGCACAAATACTATATAGTGACGAAACCATTGTTTGGTACGTGCATAGAGAAGACTTCTAGATACCCTACGCATTACCTACTCGTTTTTTCCACACTATAGGACGTCAGTCTCTTTATTTAATAGCCAGACCTCGCAAATTTTACATTCCTATAACTGTTTTTTGTTGTTACTATATTACTGTTTGGATTAAATATCAAAAAAATATAGCTTTTATTTTTATTGAAGAAAATATACACTATTACTGAAATGTACTGTACTATATGTGATCAATATACCTTTAGAATCGAGAGGTCCGCCAATTTTAGTGAGATTGCAATCACGTTGCACAATGTAATCCAGCATAGTGGATTCCATAAGGAAAGCATAATTTCCATCTAACACTTTTTGAATACCTTCTTCATATGTAGGGACAAAAACAGTAGGTTTGCGATTTTCCATGAACCGCCACATCTTTTTGTATGTTTCTATCATCGAATCCTACAAAAAAGACAAATACGAATACGAATATAAAATATGTCATTATATTTACTCTAAAAAATGTCATTGTTGATCCACTTTCCAAAGTTCCATAAGGAATTTCCGTTTGTCCTGCTAAATCTTCAGCATTTTCAATCGGGGTAATCATGCGTTCTACGGTAAGGAATGCAGCGAGATTTGCAGTATAAGAAGATATTATAATTAACGTAAAAAACCACCATATACCACCTACTATTCTAGTTGATGTTGCCTAGAAGATTTATTAATAAGCATTTTAAACTACAACATTTATACTTACATACCTTTGGATTTAGATCAGATCCTTGTTGCATCAGTGTTCCGATAGTAAACCAGAATGAATTTGCTAATGAAAATTGATTTTTTACTAATTCATTATCTATTTCGCAAGGATGGGGATTCTGCCATTCGCAAGGTGAAAACCTGGCTACTACAAACATAGTAATTGATACTAAGATATATGCCGAGAGAACATAAAGCCAGATATTTGTTGCCAATGGATTCATAAAAGAAAACAGTTTTGCTTGCTGACTTTTTGGAACCTAAGAACAGTAAAAACTTATTTATTATAAACGTAGGTACTCACAAAAAAATTATGCATATGGGCTAAACATTGACAAAAGAACTTAAGGTAAAAAATACTTGCAATCATTTTTTTATGAAATAGTTCAGAGAAAAAACGCATTCAACAAAAACTGATTTAAAAACAAATTTCTTATCGTAATTTGGAACGTTTTAAACAAAATAAAACCAATTTTGTGCGTCGTCTTATAAGTATGGATGAGACTTGGATCTACTACCATGATCCCAAATTGAAACAAGTACGTTTACAGTGTACTGAAGTCGGTTCTTCAGTCCCAAAACAAGTGAAGTCAGAACGATAGGCAAAAACGGTTAGGTATTCAGTTTTTTGGGATTCAAAACTTTGTTGATTGATTGATTATTTAAAAATAAAATAAAAAAATAAACTTTAAATATTATTGTAACCATTTGGACCAAATGAAAATAAATAGAAGACCCAGCTTACGAAAGATAACAATCATTTCGCATCAAGACAATGCACGTCTTCACAAAAGTTTGTTAAGGATGGCTAAATTGACAGAATTGCGTGAACACCCACCGTATTCACCAGATTTGGCTCCCTCTAAACATTACCTTTTCAGAAACTTGAAACAACTTCTTCCTGGAAAGCGTTTTTCGTCAAATGAAAAAGCTATTGCAGCCGTGGAACAAAATTTTGCAGAGCTTACGGAAAATCTTTACAAAGATGGTATAAAATTACTGGAGGATCAGTGAAATAAGTGGGTTTAAGCTGAAAGAGATTATATGGAATAAAACTAATTCTTTCATTTTTGCTTTTAAAACTTTTCAAGCAACCTGTAAGGTAAAAAAGTGTTGGCTGCAGTGGTTGAGCTCTATTTTTGTAATAGTTATTAAAAATTAGAAATTCCCACCGATTGTACAATTTTCTAATTAAAAAAAAATGGTGAACCATCATTTAGAAAACGCAGTTTTTTAAGCTTTAAACATGATTAATAAGATGTTTACTTAAAACTTTGTTCAAAACGCTTTACTTTACTTTAGACAAAAAAAAACTTTTTTTTTTAACTTGAATTGTTATAAGCTTAATAATTTCCTCTGTAGAAAACAAACAGGTAAGCATAAAAAACTAGCCAGGAATCTGGCTGGGAAAATCTTATTTATGTAAAACTATGAAATTAAATTGGCCAAAATTAATGACAGGCTAATATTTATTTGCCATCTAAAATAGTCTGCAAATTCCAAAAGGGTTATCTAAAGTGTTAGTAGTCATTAATTAATTAATTTTACGTCTTTTTAAGAATATTTCAAAGTATTAAAAAATATTTTACTATTTTTGCGAAAAAAAAATGAGCAAATATTTAATTCCAATAAAATAATATAAACGTGAATAAAAATTTTAGTCTTCATATTAGATCCCAAATTTATATGTATATAACAATAACATTTTTTATACGTATCAATATAAAAGTTACTTATCAGTATTCTTCCCTAGAATCTCCGGAATATTACTCGCTTTATGCGGCAATAAACGATCTTTCTAGAATGAAAGAGGACACATGGCCATTGAATTGAATAAAAAAGGAATTCTTTTCTAGATCTGACATTCTTTTCTGTACCCTATTAACATACTGACCTAGAACCTTTATTCATACTCACCTTGAAAAGAATGCTGATGCCAAGATTCATGAAGGGTTTCGTGAAGTCTATGACACTTTCCCGGGCATAGTTGATCGTCATCGATCCTACAGCCAAATCGACTTTCTGATTGTTGGTAAAAGGAAAGAACAAAATTAGAAAAAAAATCGAAAAACGAGTTGTTTTTTGCTTCTACAAGTTGAAATGTGTCCAATGCGATTGCGGTAAAAGATTTGAAATAATGTAATTCGACGCCGGAATGCGGTAATGTGATTCAAGATAAAGTCTAAAAAAAAGTAGATTCCAAAACTGTCTTAGATAAATCAGCATATTATAAAAATATTCAAGAAAATGTCATATTACGAAAACGCATCTTAACCACTTTTGTCACTGTTGTAAGGTATATTTAATATTTAATATTAATTATTCTCTTAAGAGCTTCCACTTATATTGTATCTTGTGGTTGTCTTCTAATGATCCATTTTACTTTTAAAAAAGATTTAATTAATATTTTAATATTACAAAAGCTAAAAGAAAATTAATAAAAATCTAGGATACATATTGTTATAAAAATAAATAAATAAGTTTTATTCATTAGGAGGAAGGATTTATGTGAAAACTAATCAATTAGCATTAACAACAATTTAAAAAAATACATTTAGAAACAGTAGGATTTATAGGTAGTTATTGAATTTACAAGAATGTGATATTGAAATTAGATAGATTGTAGGGAAGGTAAATTTCAATACCAAAGAAAACTCAAAGTCTAGTACCACAAACAACATTTAATTTAAGGGCTAAGTTTCGGTAATAACTATTCCCATCAACAGGCCCACAAAAGTATGCACAAAAAAAGGAAATAACATTAAAAAATGTGGAATTAAAGCCAACTATTCCCGTTTGCAGTTAGAGGGACAACATAAATTATAGACCGGTTTCGGCCTGTTGGGCCTCGTCAGTATAAGGTATATGTTGTCGTCAGCGAGCTTAAGGCATAATCACTGACTGAAGAATGCACTAATGCGACGCATTTATAACCACAGAGTGATGGAAATGTAAACAACGCAATAGTAGTGAAATCTTCACCTCTAACCGCAAAACAGAAATCGATTTGACTGAAATTAATTCACACATATTCGGTGTTCAAAAGAAATTACAAAAATGACGGATGATGATCGCCAGACTAGCATCTTTTAGAAAGAGAAAATCATCCATATCTTAAATGAATAGGAAATAGTTATTCCCGAACCTTAGCCCTTAAATTAAATGTTTTTTGTGGTACTAGACTTTGAGTTTTCTTTGGTATTACCATTGGAGAACTAAAAAAAATTATTTTTGAAAATGGTTTAAAAATCCAACTTTTACATAAGCAACAAAAGACTCTAAAAGAAATTGCGAAGTTGGTGTTGGTGTCTGCTATTAAACGTTTTGCTAAGACTTGCACTGACGCATATAATCAAAGAGCAGGCAGAAAACGAGTGACTACTAGCCGTCAGGACAGAAAACTTCTTCGGCGCTTGCTACAACTTTAACTGAAGAACTGGTAACTTTATAAGTGCTCGGACTGCAAGACGGAGGCTAGTTAAAGCAGGCTTAAGACGTTGCAAAAAAGCCGTGACTTTTAAAAGAGAACAAAAGGAAACGATTCGATTGGGCTCTTACACACCGAGATTTCACTGAGGAGGAAAGGTCTAATATACTGTGGCCAGGTGAATTAAACTTTGAAATTATTTTTATTAATTAAGTCTATAGTACAATTACAATGAGTATTTTAGACCAAGTACATGTGTACATTTTTTTGTAATTTACAGATATTTGGAAAATCAGTTGTAACTTTCGTGATTCGACGCAAAGGCGAAGAATATCACGCAGATTGCTTAGTCCCACCATAAAACACGGAGGAGACAGTGTAATGATTTTAACCTATTTAAAAATCTGAATAAATTTTTTAGACCATAGTCCATTATCAAATAGGAAAAAACGCTAAAGTAGAGAAATGTAACATGATTATATCATTAGATCCAACGACAGTAATAATATATACAGGTGCTCCAAAAGAACCAAATTTACAAATTTAAACGATAATAGCAGCAGTTAAAAAAAAATTAAAAAGGTTCTCTATCCATTGCAATCTTAATGGATAATGTGCAAACCAAAATTACATTTAAAAATCAAATTTTTAATTTTGTTGATTAAGTGATTTAAATTTTTTTAACGCTTTCCCTTAGATTAAAAAACGTGTCAAAACTCTAAAAAAATAGTATACTCTAATCATCTCGCAGCGAGTCGTGTGCGTATCTAAAATTCTTAAGCATAACTCTACTTCCGATTTTCAGTAATAACTATGATATGTGAAGTGTGGAATTTTGATAAATCTCAGAAAACGAAAACTATACCTACGTGCTGCATTAGCTGCAAAACCATGCCGTTCCATAAGCCAGTGCTTGGATCTCTTGCTCCATATTTCCGATCAGGCACTAAATCAAGCAAGTAATCGAATCCGACTTCCTGAGAGATGCGATCCAAGATATCAATGCAGAAACCATAAAATCGACTGTTTCCAGTGAAATTCTTTGCAGTGTGCATCATTACGTACGGAGTTTCCTGGCATAAAAAAACGTTTTTTCTTTTTAATTCCGAGCTTGGATAACAATGAATGTGGACATCTATACCGTTTGGTACAGTAAAAAGCATTTACCAGTTGGAGTCAAATATGATTTCTATTTTATTTATGCTTTAATGGCCATAAAGTCGAGTTTGAAAAGAATGTCCAAAAATCATTAAACTAACTCATTAAAACATTGCCCTTCATTATTAAAAACAAATAGTGGCTTTAACCGATATTAATGGGACCCATTATTACCTACAATAAAATCCCTGTTAATTACTGTCACATGCAAGATGTATACCAAAAAGGGAAGCTATGTTGTCATATGTAAGAAAATAATCCGATCAAACTAGACATTCCGTGATACATAAATTAAAACAAGCTGAAAATTGGTAAAGGTAAAATTGTTCAAAATATAATTATAAATAGAATTTAGAAATTCCCCAGCATTCCATTGCATGGAAAAAATTTTTTGAAGTAAAACTTCTTTAGCGGCACTAGGGGTAACTCAGTAATTCTAACGGACGTGACGTCATTCTAATGTACCGCGTACCGGAAACAAAACCTGATACAAAATACCTAACACGATTCTGCCTACTATATTAAATAAAATTAAATCTGTAATTGTATGAATTGACAGCTTGTCATCTTGTCAACCACAATACATTGGTGGTAAATAGTTTAAACTTGTGTATAAAGTGTTTGTTTTAAATATGAATAAACAAAGTGGATTTATTAATAAAGAAAGTGATGAAAAAATATTGAATGAAAATGAGTGAGTACCTACCTACTCTATATGCATACATTTTATTTTTGGTGTGTAATTACACTATTTATACCTAATTATTTATACCTATTATTTATACCTAGCTATTTTGGTTTTATAGACTTAAAGAGCTAAAAAGAAAAAGAAATTGTGAACGTCAAAGGGCATATTATAAGCGCCAGAAAGATTTGAAGAAAAATGAAAATGAAAAAAAGACATATTATGATAGTAAATAATTATTTATAGGGAAGCTTTACGTTAAGTTAAGAAGCATGTTGCACGTTTTTGTTCATAAAATAATAATATTCGAAATGTTTTAACACTTGCTTATACTTATTTTAGTTTGGTTAGGTAGCCATAAAGGCCATAAAACCACTAGTCAGGATGGCTGATCTTTTACCAGCAATAACAGATCCTTCGTAGACCTGAAGAAAACAAACTCAACTCAGAATTTTAAATTTTATGGAATATGCTATAAAATGCTACAAAATAAAATGGTTATCTAACTATCGAAGGCTCTTGTGTTGTGTTGTATTACAATAAGGTAGATACAGCTACAAATTCACACATTCTAAACGTAATGTGTGTATATTTTTAATATTGTTTACCTATTATTAAAGCAAAACTTCTTTAGGCGCGACTAGGGGTAACTCTAACGTTAGATTCTAACGGAAGATTCTGATGGAAGTAACGGTGTGATTTCAGCTATGGGAGGAGCTTAAATTTTCAAAATTTATTTATGAAATTTTCAAAATTTTCAAACGGTTTCAAATACATTAATGGTATTTAGAGAGTAAAATCTATGTTTCACATTTTAGTTATCATAAACCTATGATTTCATATATAAAAATTAATGATAACTTTCAAATTTCTATTTCTAATGAATAATATAACATCTCATTTTTTGTAAAGTATATAGACAATAAATATGATTGAATTGTAATTAAATATTTATTTTCCGATACGTACGTCAACAAGTTTTACTTCAATCGCGCGTAAAGGTTACACGCACACTCTTTTTTTTAAGGTCAAAGGTCAAAAAAATGAGTTTTTCGCGGTTTTTAAGTAAACAGTAAGTTTTATCGAAAAAATATTGCAAACAAAAATTGTAGATCAGAAAATTATCTACAAAAAACGTAATAATGATTTTTTTATACGAGCCACCATTTTTAAGATATTAGGATCCAAAAAGATGTAAAAGTTGTAATCGTCATAATATGAATGAGTACATGAAAGAGTGTTATCTAATATATGGTCGATATTTATGATTAAATCAGCATCCATAATTTCATTGATTTCAACTTTTTTTAATAGCTAAAGCAAGCCGAAGTAATGTATGAGCTCGAACAGCTCTTGCGTAAGCATGACCATTAGGTATTTTTTCTAACGATTTTACTGCATAGATCTCTGCGAGTACTTCTTTTATGCCGCTTCCTTGCATATTGTGACCATTAGTAGATGTAATCCTCCGAGTCTAATAATGATATTTGATATTTCAAAACCCTCAGGTGAGGCTGATACAATTTCTCGAAAGTAAAGTCGTATAGATAATATTATAGTTACTGGCTGGTTTGTTAAAGGTTCAATAAAACGATTCCAACCGGGTAACGCATTTTTCCATTTCCCCTAAAACCATACAACATCAGCATTTTTGAGAAAAAATACCGTTTCAGTACATTAACATTAAGTTTATTTTAACCTACTACACCGTTATTTTGATAGATCTATATCGGCACATCACCTTTTGTCTTGAAATCTTTTGCTGAAACAGCTTCTGTTATTCGTTCTTCTAGCCAAACGGAATGTTTTGTAGTAACAATTTGCATTATACCCATGATATGGAGCGTGTTATTGCCATCTAGCGTATTTACATTGATATCAGCATTGTCTGCAACGTATTGAATAAATGTGCCAGTTTCTGGTGGTAGGACATGAGGAGGACCATGAAAAACTGATGCAGCCTCGTACGTTATTGTAGATAAGATGCACATAAACCAAAAGATAAAATGATTTGTATAAAACGTTTAGAACCAACGATGAAAAAAACTGCGAGGCCAAATTGTAATTTAGACTTAAAAGACCTTGGTTGAACAGCACTCATTATATTACGACAAATATTTGTGCATATTAATTTTAAATGATCTAAATTCGGTCGTTTATTCTTTAAAATCACTCGTTCCACAAAATATGTAAACGATTCTGGAATTTCATTATTTAAATCTTTAAGCATGCGACTTGGTGGATGATAGTTAGAATTATCAAACACTGCGGTTTGAATATCTTCGCGAATGATAGCTGCAGCTACGTCTAGGTTTCTGATTTGTTACTTTTTTCACTAATTTTTTTTCGTACCAGGCTTGATTTAAAATATTATGATGATTATCTATTAAGCATATGAATGTTGATGATCCCGATTTCTCAGTGATAAGTTTATCGCCACACTTCAATTTTAGTTCTACCTTAATCGTTCTGGAATCTAAAGTCTCTTAATTCTTTTAAAGTGAACTGATAGTCATCGCTATTTTCTATGTAAGTAAATATTTCCTCAATTCCCATATTCGTAGCATCATCTTTGGGACGACCTACCTTAGTACTCATTCATATTATGACGATTACAATTTTTACATCTTTTTGGATCGTAATATCTCAAAACTTGTGGCTCGTATGAAAAAAAAACATTAATACGTTTTTCGTGGATAATTCTATGATCTACAATTTCTGTTTGAAATATTTTTCCGATAAAACTTACCGTTTTCTTGAAAACCGCGAAAAACTCATGTTTTTGACCTTTGACCTTGAATAAAAATTTTTCCATGCAATGGAATGCTGGGGAATTTCTAAATTTTAATTATATTTTAAACAATTTTACTGATTTTTAAGTTATGCCTTAAAAACTAAAAATCAAAGACATATCGATTTGAAAACTTAATTGGATTTATAAAAAATGCACTGACCTAATATAAATTTCCATCAGTAGTTATTGAGTGTCTTAAACAAGTACAAATAAATGTAAATAGTCAAAACAAGTGCAAATTGTGTGAAAAATGTTAATAATAGTTAACAGTTAAAGTTTACATATCGAGACATATTTGCTAATCTCTATTTATAGCCGATTCGGCGAACTTCGTATCGCCTTCTTTCATTTTCGTTTTTTTTTACAGTTTTAAGAGTTTGCTTGTTTCTTCGATTAATTTTTATGATTTTATAACTGTTTTTATCGATTTTATTATATTTTTTGTCTATTTACAGGTTTTTACATTTTTTGTTGTATTTTGTAATGGTTACGAAATTTGTCCCTTTTTTATTTGTTTTTTTTTGATTTTTTAAATTTTGGTTGTGTTTCCATTTTTAGTTTATTTATTTATTTTCCATTTAACATTTTTATCTATTTAGTATTTTATATTAATAATAATATTCAGTAATGAGTATTGTATTGTAGTCCATAGTACCGTCACATGGTTGCATTATATCCTGCACTATGCTTTTGAGGTTGTTGGCTACATAAACAGAGTTTTTAAAAAAGGAAAAGTGCATTTCGAACAGCCAAAAGATAAAAAATTACAACTCTGTAGGTAAGTATTCCAAATGGGTTCAATTTATGTATTTGGGGTTTTTGGGGTCGCCGGACACGAATATTATAATGTCAAAAGTCTCCGCGGCACTTGGTGCCTAGGGTGTTTACCTCTTCTCCTGGGGTTTTATGTAAATTTTGTACAAAATCAGTGCACACTTGGAACTCGGCGGTTTTTTGGGTCGTTGAATACGAATATGATAATCTGGTACTTAAGATGGACCTCGTCTCCAGGAATTTTACGCAAATTCGATACAAAATGAGTGTGCACTCGGTACTAGGAGGTTTTTGAGGTCGCTGAACACGAATATCATATAATGATTTTGATAAATCATTCGCATACGAATTTCTGCCGGCAGTCCCACTGACTGTCACATCCGTTTTTTTTTTCATTTTTTCACATTATTTTGGTACCTACTAGTTTATTTAATTTACCCACCAATAGGAGATGAATTTTACTAAATCTTGAAATATGTGTTTAATAAAATATAAATATTAAATTTTTATAAAAATCGGTGCCGATTTAAAGATTTTTCCATACACATTTTCAAACCCTATTTCAACCCTTCAGGGTTAAAATTTCTCAAAATCTCTTCTTAGTGAGTGTTCGCATTATAAAAATAAACACCTGTCCAAATTTTAGGTTGCTACCATTAACGATTACGGCTATGCGTCCATACCTCAGTCAGTGGGAACTTCTCCTTATATATATATATACCTACAACCATCCAAAAGCTTGGAATCACCCTAATTTTCGTCGACAGAAAAACTACACCGCAATAAATCTATAAAAAAACCTTGTTATTGAAGATTAGGATTTTTACGACCGTACTAACAATAATATTTAACAGAAACACTAATTTTCTATCAAATATCCATTGTTTTAAAAAAAGACCAACACAAGTGTCTTATGACCACTCAAGTTGCGGTTTTCAGAATTGGCAGTTTTAAGCATTGTTGTAGTAATAAGTAATGTCTAATCTTTGGAATATGGGTGTATTATTTCAAAAATGATCAGTTTCGGCGTATGAAAAAAAGCTACTGGAGGAAATCAAGACCGGAAGAGATCTGAACGTCCCAAATCTACGACTAAGCAGGAAGATAACTTCGTTGTGACGTTATCAAAACGCAATCGACGTTTAACTGCACCTCAAATTGCCGCTACTTTAATTGAAACCCGAGGAAAGCCAGTTTTAATAACAACTGTAAAAAGACGTTTGCTATCTGCTGGTCTAAGAGGATGTGTAGCAGCGAAAAAAAAACAGATTGGCTAGTGGTCATAAAAGAAAACAACGTGTGGACCAAAACACATAAAACCTAGACAAAAGAAGACTGGAAAAAAGTCCTTTGGACGGATGAGTCCAAATTTCAAATTTTAGGATCTAATAGACACTCAAAAGAGGAGCGGGTTTTAGAAACGTGTACAGTGCAGACTGTTAAGTATGGCGGTGGTAGTGTGATGGTTTGGGGATGCTTTGGAAATAACAAACCCGGCCATCTGATTAGAATCACCGGTAAACTTAATAAAGATTGATATTTGAAAATACTTGAATAAAATGCCTTCCTCTGGAATTAATGTGATCGGTCGAAGTTTTTTTTTTCAACAAGACAATGACCCCAAGCATTCATCCAAATTATGCCAGGGGTTTTTAGAGCAAAAAAAAGGTGAAAAAGTTTTGCAAATTATGAAGTGGCCCTCACAATCGCCAGATTTGTCTTCGATTGAATATGTATGGAATGAACTTGATACAAAAGTCCATCGAGCTTAGCACAGTTCTGAAAATATTTACAGAGCGAATGGATGACACTGGACTCGGAATACTTTAATAAATTAATTAAAAGAATGAGTAAAATTTGTAAACAAGTAATTAAGAATAAGGGTGGCCATTTTGACGAAGCCAAATTTTAACGAAGACTGTTAACTTTTGTTCTTAATTGTACTGAGTATATTTAACTGAATGCTAATCTAAGGTTTGATTAAGATTTGAGTGTAATAAAGTACACTTTATACATATTATAGTCGTTTTAATTAAAATAACCCTAGTGATTCCAAACGTTTGGACGGTAGTATATATGCTGGGTGACGGTTATTAACAGGGATTTTATAGTAGGGAATGGTGTCTCCCTCTGATATCGACCAAAGCCAATACAGACACACATAATAATGGATTACATATAGTTACATAACAATAAGGATATAAAAGATAGTGTAACTACAACTACTAAAATAGAATTAATTTACATAATGAGTTTTATGATTCAATTCTCCCTTCTGCTAATTTAAAATATATTTCTTCTAACAGATTTGGTATAAAATCTGAAAATTGCAAGAATTCGTGTACCAAAAACCACACCTTTTCTCTGTAGCAACTGTTGTAGGATGTAATGATTACTTTTATTTCGTATTTTTTAGTATTCGCTATCTGTAACTCCGATCTTATCTGGTAAATCCCAGAAAAGTATCTCCTACATTGGTTGTGTATAGGGACACTAATATATTCCCAGCTTTTCCTGTTTTATATACAATTTCACATATTAATGATTTCGATTTTGATAATTATTATTGTTAACATCATATTTTAAACGTACGGCTTTGACATTCTTAAGCATTTGCTTATAATAGTTTTGTAAAAATTACGATATTCTGTCTTCTATTTGGGCAATATTTTTCTCCTTAAGACAATTTGAAGTTACGTATTTTTTTAAAATATACATAAGCAAGTTTTCATTGATAGCTCTGTATAATTTATAAAAATATGTTTGAACCTACACAGAATATGTGCATGCGGAATACTTACTAAAATAGTTGTAACTACAAGAGTGACGTTCATGGTACCAGGATCAAAAAAAGCTGCACGGTCAGTGATGTTAACACCAATTTCTGGATGCCACTCTCCCACTTTGACGAGGGCTGGTTGTTTTAGTTTTAGAAGATCTAATTTGAATTTAATACGTCGACCTTCTTTAAATTCTATGGGACCAGTCAATCCTCTCCTTTCAACCTATGAAATATATTGATTATAATCGAATATAGCTACAGAAATAATCGTTGGTCTTTAAACTTAATTGACGTTTATTATATAATTATTTCGTAAAATATGAAAATATCTTTAAAAGGTGCTTTTAAAAAATTTTGTTATACGAGGTGTATTTTTTTCGGCAAATGGAATTTATTTTATTTCAAAAATTCCCTTTTACAGTTACTACAGCGACTTGCACGGTCCACAAATTGTTCGAATGAGAATTTCAGCTCACTGACCGGGATATTATTCAAAATGATCGTCGATGCCTTTTGGATGGCCTCTACGTCGGCAAACCGATGTCCATTCATAAGCAAATGTAGTGTACTGAACAGAAAAAACGGACACAAGTTTCGATAGATCTGATCGTGCATTATCTTGCTAGCTTCCTTTGTCGTGAAATTCTAGTCGAACACGAATACAAACGCCTCCAAATACAACGATAATACACATCATTAACCATTTGGCTCGCTGAAACGAATCCATTGTGAACAATTCACTTCGAATCGTAGAAACAAATCAATCTCACTTTTAAGGTTTCCAAACGGCTTATTTTCGTATTTGGTTAGCTTGGGTGCTTCCATGCGAAACTTCAACGCTTGGTTTCGGGATCGTATTAAAAACACCAGGATTCCTCACCAATCACAATGTTGTACAGAAAGGTTTCATCTTTTTTGGCTAATGATGTCTCTTGAATGTTGAATTTGAAGCATTTTTTTGTCATCCGTGAGCTTGTGCGAAACAAACAATAAACACACCTTCCTCATGCCTAAATTCCCTGTCAAAATGGGATAAATCGAATCTTTGGAGATATTTATTTTCATTTGCATGTATGTAAACACAGATTTTGGCTCATTTTCAATAAACAGACGCATTTTTTGACAGTTTTTGGCGTAATCACAAATTTTTACGGCCCAACTTTTTCGTCCTTTTCCTGCGACTGAAAAACCTCTTTAAACCGTGTAAAACAGTCGTGGGCTCGGCTACAAGATAACCAATTATCATCATAAACTTGTTTCAACAATCGATGCGTTTCGTTAAATGTTTTACCAAGTTTAAAACATCTTAACATTGGCCCTTTAATCAATGCCTCTTTGTTCAATGCTAATTTTTTGACCGATCTTAAAATGGTACAGTCATATTGAGCGCAATAACTCGTGAAGTGGTTCGATTGTCATGAAATTTTGAAAGAATATCAATGAAAGATGTATCTATGGAACCCAATAACAGATGGCGCTACTAGTATAGGATAATTGTTAAAAGTTCTGATTCCTTACAGACAGACCTCGTATACCTATATACTTGTAAATTATATAGGATCACGTTATTTACAAACTGCTCACAGGCTGCTACAAGGCCAGGCCCCCATTATCTTATTAAAAGGCAAAAAGCAAGCAGAGTTATATGATAGGGTTAAGGCGGATCAAATAATGAGCATGTCTCAGGACAGGATAGTCCCCAGGTATAACTTTGTGAGAAACTTTCAAGTAGAAATACTGGAAATGGACTCATGGAACAAAGGCCCCCCAATCCAAGAGGAGTCAATCTGGTATACTGATGGCTCAAAGACTAAGAAAGGCACAGGGTCAGGTATATACATTAGAGATCATAGGATAAAAGTCCAACTAAGTCTAGGTGCGTATGCCACAGTGTTTCAGGCTGAAGTACTGGCAATACAACACTGTGCAATGGAGATTGTAAGTCAGGGTATAATGGGTAAAACCGTCGTCATATACTCAGACAGCCAAACAGCTCTAAAGGCGATAGTCTCGGCACAAATAAGCTCACAGCGGGTGTAGGACTGCGTTGGGGCCATGACACATGTCGCAAGTCAAAATTCCCTGACACTGTCATGGATACCGGGACATTTAGGGTTTCGAGGCAATGAGAAGGCTGATGAATTGGCCCGTGCCGGTGCTAATACCCCTATGATTGGTCCGGAACCATTCGGCGGAGTTGCTGACACATTCAGAAAGGCAGCCATTAAGAAATGGAGGCCACATGAGTGGTGGGAAAAATCACCGAGCAAGCGACAAGCCAAAGGGATACTCAGCAAAGTTTACTGCAGAGCTGCTATCACAAGGGCGAAACGATGTCAGAATGATTGTCAGTCTCTTGACAGGACATTGCAGTCTCAGAAAACACATGAGTCAACTGAACTTAGCAGATGAAGACATCTGTCGATGCTGCCAAGAGGAGGAAGAAACCGCATTTTATGTCCTATGCCAATGTGAAGGCCTTGCAAGGACGCGGTATCTATTGCTGGAGAGGAGAAACCGGCTGCTCCAAGTTATGCGGAGAAGCCACTGTCAAGGCTAATGAGTCTCATTAAGAGGGTAGGACTGGATACGGTGCTCCAATCCCATTTTTTGAGATAATGGGTGGTCACAATAGATCTGCAAAGGTCGCAGTGATACATGCTAACAGCCAACCCAATAAACATCTAATCTAATTTAACTGATTAAAAAAAGTAAACAGCTTTAAAAATCATTAAACTTTGCTCAAAGTAGTCTTTTACGAAATATCTATATACCTACACAATACATTTGGGTTTTAACTTTGGTTATTAAGAAATGTAATAAAACTAAATTAACATTGTGAAAACTTCTTTAACCATGTACTTTTCGGTAGAAACGTACCTATACACGTAAACATCGTATATACCTAACCGTGTGTTGTGAGAGTTAGACTCTTTGGTTGGGTTAAGTCTAGAGAGTTGAAAGTCGATTGTTTCTTTTTAAGAATACAATAAAATAATTGAAAATACAAGGCGTCTATTTCACGAGAAAAACAAGACAATATCAACGTTTGTGAAACTGACAACTATAGAAATACCAGACACCTTAGTAACGGATCTGTCATAATTTTGTCAAAGGTAATACCACGAGTCCTTAAAATTTTATCGATAAATTTTTAGTTTCCACGAAAACTTTTTTATTTGGCAAAAATACGAAAACAAACTGAAATGTGATAAAATCACGAGTCCGTAGGACGAGTGATTTTATCATATTCAGTTTGTTTGAGTAGTTTTGCCTAAAATAAAAAAGTTTGAGTCTGGAAAATAAAAATTTATCTAGTAAAATTTTACAGGACGAGTGGTATTTGAGAAGATTATTTTTTGAACCATTCTGTACAAAAACTACTTTATTTAAAAAACTTCCTAGAACAACTTATGTTTCATAATTAACACAAACCTAATACCGTTACCCCTATTACCCCTATTAACTTATCCTGTACACTAGATAGTATTGACAGTTGTCAGTTGTCGTGAGCATCGTGAAAACAGGGTTATAATTTGAATAAATATTTATTTTTATACCTGCCTATTTATACAATTATATTATTTAAAGAGAAAATTACCAAAATAAAAATTATTAGGTAGGTATATCTATTTAAAGTTTACCTACAAGACCACATTTGAATGTAGGCATATAAACGTTTTAAATGCATGCAGAACCAGGAAGCAGGTTAGTTTTAAAGTACCTACATATTTAATTTTTCATTATCGTTTAGATTTTAGATGAATTGAATTGTGTTAATAATAATAACAAAATATATTTCAGAATATTTAGATAATATAAATGAATGTTGATTTATCGTAGGGTACTTATAAAAAAGAAAATTGATTGTTTAATATTGTTATTGAATTTTTGACAGTTCTATAATTTTATCAATACTAGTAAAACCACTAGTGGTTTTATCAGTATAAACCGAAATGATTGGCTAGATTTAGCATAAAACATTGAAGATTAAGCGTTTTCATTGGACGAAATTACAAAATTGTGATATTTTGACAGGTGAAATAAATAATCGCTAAAATTTTACGTATTGTCAATATGAAACGTGCCGTTGCTATGCAGTTTTGTCAGTTAAAAATAGTCTAGTGAAATAGTCAATAAAATTATATTTATTTTTTGTTTTAATTTTGTACAACTCGAAATAAATTTGATTAATAAATAAAACATAAAAACCTACATAATTATTGTTTGGAGTGTCTATAAATGTAAAAATTGGATTTATGTTAATGATTTTAATTTACATAATCATTAGAAAATTGTTAATTTTAACACCAAACAATAGATTTAAAACCAAACAAAACTATTAAAAGTTAATATTATCTGATGCTAATATGTGCAAATGAACAAATTGACGGCTCATTAACTAAAACATAATAACATTTTTTTTAGATTCTACGATTCATTAAAATAACAAATATTAAATAACTTTATAGATAATAGCTTTTTTAAAACAACTTCTAGTATTTAGTATTTTAAATAATATTATAATTTAAAATATTTCTCTACGAACTGAAAAAAAATATGACCTACCTCCCTTCTAATTGAAGGTTTTATGGTTCAGCTTTAAAACCAACTTCATTTTTAAGTGCACACTTCAGTTATTCGTTTCTCATAACCATTACGGTCTTGCAGCTTTTGCTGGCTCTAGTCATAACTTGCTACTTCTAAAACTTACCGAATTTATGTAATTGATTAAGCTTAGTCCACCGTCCCAGGGTTGTTCCTTCTCGCAGGACAA
Organism: Altica lythri; assembly: GCA_964028335.1. Classification (NCBI taxonomy): domain Eukaryota; kingdom Metazoa; phylum Arthropoda; class Insecta; order Coleoptera; family Chrysomelidae; genus Altica; species Altica lythri. The sequence goes on along the minus strand of OZ034802.1, from coordinate 48,855,550 downwards.
GTTCGACAGTTTCAATGTGTGACTCTGCTCCAATGTCTGGAGTCCGACAGCGAACACAAAAACAGAATCGTAAATCAACGCTGCCTCTGCCTGCAATTAGACGAAGATAGCCGTTATGGAGGAAAGCTTTTGGACGCTAATTACTATAATTTTATGTCGTTTTCGCTGACTGTCTTAACTTGAATGTGAAATGGTGTAGGAAAATAAATTATTCATTGTATTCGGTTAATAGTATGGGAGCATAATCTGGTAGTTGTGTTCTTCAATGGTTAGACGAGATATGTAACCTATGAATTTAAAGCTTGCTTATATGAGGGTGGTTCAAAAAGTTTAACTTAACTATAACAAGGACATTAGCTAACAGAAATTTAATAAAGTGGATTTTGCAATGGTTAGAAGAATTTACAAAAACAATTCTAGTTACATATGCAGCTCTTTGGTTGGTTGTAAACTCTTCTTCTTAAAGTTATTCCTACATACTTGTCATTTTTTGTAATCTCTTAATTGAATTACTTGCAGTGCCCGGCAATAAAATCTAAACATGGATGGTGCTGATACCTCACTGCTCTTGTAAAAGTTTAGATATAAAACGTTGTAGGTACGAGGGTTGTTTTTTAGTTTTGCATATAGCCAGTTAGAGGGCCCCACCAATAAAACCTCCAGACACAAATCTAACTTAAACTTTTCTTGATATAAATAGATACAAATCGTGTAGGTACAGTGAATTTTTGAAAACAGCAATTTGGTCGAATAATAGATCTTAGCCGAGAACATTTACGGAGCAATAATTTTTTACTATTTTTGAAGAGGATTATCCCAACAGCAATGTTTCACAAAAATAGTTTCTGTATTTAGGAGTAAAGCACCACACCAGTCAACTATATTTCGCTGGTATTACGAATTTCAACCTGGTCGCTCCAGTCTCAGCGAGGAAACAGCAGTCACACAGCAAATTATTAATGCGGTTCGTCACCTAATTGTGGATGAGCACCTTGTAACGTACCGGGAGAAAAAGGAATATGGACATTTCAAATACCTCGATCCAAAAGATTGTACATGAAGTTGGTTTCATCTTAGAACCCTCATTTGCCCACAGAAGAAGGAAAAGCGGTTTGCGTCAATTGGTGTCGAAAAACATTGAAACGATTTAACAAAATGAGCTAAAAAAGGTTTATAGTATTATTAGGGCCAATTCCCTCTTGTGACACAATTCTGTTGTGGGTTTAAAATCTTCAAATAAAGGTTTTGGAACAAGAAAAGATCTCAAAAGGAAGTAAGGTCGTCTGCAATCATATTTTGAACCAACTAGTCGTTGGTTTTACCCGTACAAAATGGTTTCTGTCTAAAATGTATAACATTAAGATTTCGCGGAAAGGTTAACTTTTGCGGAAAAAATATTGGAGACTTTTAAATAAGAGCCTTGTATTTCGACGAAGCTTGCCATCGATTTAATGGTTGCGTTAAGAAATAATTTTTAGTTTTACTTATATATAAGCTTTATCAACTCTTACTTAACCGTCTGGGCTAAAATTTGTAAGATATATCTACTTTTATATTTTAAAGTAGGATAATATTAGGAGCTTTAGTTTCAGGAATATGCAGTAACTGCACATCTATTGCGTCTATTGGAAAGTTAAGAACATCGTTTCTTGGTAGATTAAATATTTTTACTCTAAACTAAAATTTTTTTTATATGTCCCTGTGTAATTTTTAGCTGTGAAACTACCTTAAGGAAAAAGTTTATCGTAATAAACCTAAAAATAGCTGCATGAGCAAGAGCTGCATGAGAATTTTCAGCGATAATTGTATGCCATCCGACTCCAAACCTTGAAAAGACCTTACAAATTATACTTGCAGACTTAAACAGTGCAGGAACAATGTTTTTTTTATTTTTGCTCCATAATTTATTTTTGAACTTTTTATACATATTATAAGCGTCCACTTTTTTATGAATAAAAAATAATGAAATATCTTAAAAATCAATTTAACTACTTTAATTCAAAACCGGCAGATTTCACTGATAGATCTGTAGAAACTTTTTAAGTATATTTGAATAGAAGTTCGCTGATTTAATTATTAATATTTTTAAACCTGATTTTTAATAAAAGCATACACTCGTATTTCATTGGTGTTTCACTTAATAAAAAAATAAATTCGTAATTATAATCTATAACTAATGACAGTATATGCACTGATGGTAATATTGTTAGAACTCTTAATCAAGTTCAAATTCCTATTCTGCATAAGATCAAATATTCCAAACTTAGACCTTTCGAAACCAACCGAGGAGTTAATCCAATTACCAAATTGCATTTTAATGTAATTGGTTTGTTTATACAATTTTAATTACTTATAATTCATGATTCGGCACACAATTTCTGTCGAACACTCATTCGTGTTTTCGTCTAATTACAATCTTCTGAGATCAAGAACTCTGGACAGAATTTCAATTTTGTTAAAATAAGATGACGGGTGATTTTATTCTTAAAAGGTCACTGGGATCTTCTTCGTTAACGCTAACTAATAATTTATTGATCGTAATTATCTGGATTTCAATTAACACGATGTGAAAATTGTATCCGGAAATTAGTTATGGGATTTAGCTAGAAACCGTTCATCTAGAGATTTTCTTATAGGATAATATTTAAAAAATTAAACGTATTTAGATATACTTTATGTAAAATTGGTTATTAGCCACCAGAATATATTAAAATATATATATATATATATATATTATTTTTTCAAATAACAGGCTTAGGAAACGTCTGGGTTGGGCAATTGATGGAAAAACGCCAGTAGTAGGAACTTTATTCTTAAATTGCGAAATTTTCGGTTAGTTTTTAACCTTCATCAGCGCCTAACGGGAATTACAATAATAATATTAAAAGGGTGTAATAATGTTAAAAATTAAAACTTACAAAAAAATATGTTCTTGTTACACCTCATATATGAGAACAACCCTTGCATAAAACATGACCAACGTGGGTTGTTAAAATATAAAACATAAAACAGGTCCAATTATAAAACCAATTCAAAGATAAAATATTAAAATGTTAAATAAAATTAAACAAAACACAACAGTTAACAATTACGACCACACAAATAACAAAATTTTTTGATATACTGGCTAAATGTCTTATAGAGTAAAAGACGGAACATTGACTCTGTCAAGTAAGTCATCTATCAACAAATAAATATTTAAATAAAAACATAACCTATTTGTTGTTGTTAAAATGATTGGTTTTCGTCATATTTTGGCACAAAAGAAAGGTGTAGATCGAACTCAACCCTTCCACATCCTTTTTAAAGTTCATAGACTCGGGAGACGAATGGATGTAACACATTTCAATGAAGTTCCTTTTAAACTGGTTAGTTGCTTCTTCTAAGATACTGACGCTATCGTAATCGATATTATGTGTACTGGAACATACATGCTGACTCAAGGCAGTTGCAGTTGGTTTTTTAACTGTATCACTTTTGTGTAGAGCGATCCGTTTAGCCAGTTTTTGAGATGTTTGCCCTATGTACACTTTCGGACAATCACTGCACTTAATCGAATACACTACATTGGATTTTAATAACGTAGGAGTTTTATCTTTAATGTAAGTGAAGTATTTACCAAGTCGATTAATAACTGAATTCGCTATAATAACTGCAACTGCCTTGAGTCAGCATGTATGTTCCAGTACACATAATATCGATTACGATAGCGTCAGTATCTTAGAAGAAGCAACTAACCAGTTTAAAAGGAACTTCATTGAAATGTGTTACATCCATTCGTCTCCCGAGTCTATGAACTTTAAAAAGGATGTGGAAGGGTTGAGTTCGATCTACACCTTTCTTTTGTGCCAAAATATGACGAAAACCAATCATTTTAACAACAACAAATAGGTTATGTTTTTATTTAAATATTTATTTGTTGATAGATGACTTACTTGACAGAGTCAATGTTCCGTCTTTTACTCTATAAGACATTTAGCCAGTATATCAAAAAATTTTGTTATTTGTGTGGTCGTAATTGTTAACTGTTGTGTTTTGTTTAATTTTATTTAACATTTTAATATTTTATCTTTGAATTGGTTTTATAATTGGACCTGTTTTATGTTTTATATTTTAACAACCCACGTTGGTCATGTTTTATGCAAGGGTTGTTCTCATATATGAGGTGTAACAAGAACATATTTTTTTGTAAGTTTTAATTTTTAACATTATTACACCCTTTTAATATTATTATTGTAATTCCCGTTAGGCGCTGATGAAGGTTAAAAACTAACCGAAAATTTCGCAATTTAAGAATAAAGTTCCTACTACTGGCGTTTTTCCATCAATTGCCCAACCCAGACGTTTCCTAAGCCTGTTATTTGAAAAAATAATAAAAATTATACGTCGTTATATTAATTTTATATATATATATATATATATATATATATATATATATATATATATATATATATATATATATATATATATATATATATATATATATATATATAGCCCAAAAAAAAGAACTATAAAGCTTATAATGTAACAGTTTTTTATTTCGTTTTGTTTTTATTTGATTGCTGTGTTGTTTTGATTAAGCCTAAATATAGAAACACATTTAAATATTAAGAATAGATTGTCGAGAAAACAAAGATGATAACTAATGTAAAAGTTTAAAACATTCAAGCATTTTAACTCGTTTGTAACTATTACGCATCTTCTATAATACGAGGAATTTTTTATTTCATTTGACAAGCTTTGTAGGGACGAAGGGATTTAGCTGTTTTTTCCTGGCTTGATTGCTGCTTTATTTCAGGATCGTATCCATAGCACCATGATTCATCACATCACCAGTAATCACATTGGAAAAAAATCCTTGGTCCTATTTAAGACGATTGTGAAGCTCTAAACATGACTGAAAGCGATGTTCATTTTTATCATTTGTGAGATGCCGAGGGACGAATTTGGCTTCAACCCTATTCATGTGCAAATCTGTTGATAAAATCATCTGAATTAAACAAAATTGAAAATTCTACTCCAGACATCTCAAAAAGTTGATCAATTGTTTTGTGATGGTTTCACAATTTTGTTAACATTATTGTCAGTTTTCCACGAGACAATTCTCCATTTTTAAAATGAGTAAACTACTTGTACACTCAGGTTTCACTTAGTGCAGCTTCTCCATAAGCAGTCCTCAGAATAACAATAGTCTCCGCTTCTGATTTTTCTAGCAGGAAACAAATTTTCATTCTTCATAGCAGAGAGCTCTTGAGGATCCACCATCACGTTTTTCGCAAAAAAAAAACGTTATACTAAAACAATTCTCACGGACAAACCATTTCATACGACACAGATACTCATAGTGACTCAGGTGGTGTGACACTGACATACAATGGCTCACCCCACTCTAGCTTCCCGTTTTTTTGGGTACTCCTTCGTAATCCATGTAGATAATGATGGCGAATTCAAGTATATTATAATTTTTTACAATGTTACTGGAAAAGGGATAGAAATAATATATTATAAGATTACAGAATTAAAATAAAATTAAATAATACTTTGCATCCTAGCTTAGATTAGATAAAAGAATTAATATAAATCAGTATTTTGGCAAAACTAGTAAGGAAATGAGACGATTTATAAAATTTCAGTTTTCATAATTTATAACACCGATACAAACAAAAACTATAAAATTAATTAATGGCTTCAAGTTGATGGTCTCGGAAACTGGGATTATTTATTTTGCTAATTAAACTGTAGCAACTAGATTGGCTTTCAGGAAACTTTAATCATAAATCTCGAGTCAAATGTGCCATTAAGTAAGCTGTCCAGAAGACTTCATGCGAGAAAAGACGTCAAATACATTACGTGTGGTAAAGAAAGTGTTTGTTCTAATCGATCTCTTTTTATTAAGTGTTGGTTCAGATGTGTTAATTTTTTATTGTACTGAAATTGATTATTTAATAAATTTATAATATAAACTAACATAACGTTTTTTAGATTCAAACACGTTCAGGCTCATTTCATTATACTGTTTTCTCATAAAACCGTTGTTGAGTAAGTACGAACTTTAAGAAGAATAAAGACAAAATTTTATAATGAAATTTTATGACCTTATTATTTTAACATCAATGTGTCTTGTAGAAGACGTGGAGAATAATGTGCTTTACTATTAAAAAGTTGCTGTAGGTAGTCGATGTGTTCATGACTTGCCTTAAAATTTTTACAAATCTGTGTTTTACATATTTTTAAGCAATGAAACGAAAATGGCTGTGTAAGATACTTGGAGTTTGTTAGTTTAATATAAACTAATTCAAGAAAACTTCATTAACCTAGAGTAAAGCAACTGATTTAAACTTTGATAACTTTCACGGAAAACCTGATGAATATAAAAATCGATAAAGATTTTAAGTGCAGGATAATAATTTGTAAGTGTACCTACTTTGAACGGTTCTTTAAAGCGATGGAATGTATTCTGATTTTCTTTAAGAGTATAAACGACAATATTCGGTGAATAGTACAGCAATAGATTTTCGCTACCTCTTTAACCACTGAATTTTGAGTCAAATCGCAAAACTCAGTAGCTAGAGAATTCACGTTTCTCCCCATCAAAATATGACCATGTTATAATATTTAACAACACAAATATGCCAAGAGTTTTTCGTTACACAATCAGTTGGTTTAATTTTTTGTGGAATATAGTCGTGTTATATACACCAAATCTAGAACTCTAGAACGGCTGGACCAATTTTTATGATTTTTGACCATCGTTTGACATCTAAGTTGCTGGGACAGAGCCGGTAGCTGGTTTTGATTTTTATATTATACAGTTAGAAATGAAAAAGATTATTTGGATTTGTCTTTGAAATGGGATAATAAGAAGTAAAAGTTTTTAGTTACTACTTGGCTTTGTCAGAAGTGAGCGCAAATTCGTGATGTACTATCTTCAATACGTTCCGAATACCGTGCAAAAGGTACTGAGTTCAATAACAGTTTTGACATGTACCAATGTGACATTTTGGAGACATAAGTTAATTCTCCTAGAGACACTATGGACGTACAGTGAAGAAAAACGTGGACTTAATTATCTGAAATCACCAACCCGCAGTGAGCAAGCGTGTTGATTACATGCTCATTCCTTCTCCTTGTGAGAAGCGGTCTTTGGCTTTAGAGTGCAACAGTGATTGGCTAATTATTATGTTTTTGTGTTATACATCATTATTAACTTAACTGCAGGGCTTATTCTTCCACATTGGTAACCAGAACCTTAACCAAATTTCTATGAAACACTCTTTTGAATGCAAAAAAGAATTATTCAAATTGAATTATAAATACCGGAAATAATCGGCAAATACATACATAAAAAAAATAATCAAATTGAGAACTCCTACTTTTTTGAAGTCGGTAAAAAAGTATACAGCAAAACTTTAAAAAAAACAAAATTAAAAAAAATAAAAAAAAACAAGAAAAAATATTTAAAAAAGGGAAAGTGAAAAGTAAAAAGAAAAGAACTGAAAACAAACAAGAAAATAAGATAATGTAAAAAAGAAGCAGATAAACAATGGAGAAAAATAAAAATATTGAAAAGAAAGTAAAAAAATAGGAAAACTGCCGAAAAAAAAATACAAAAGAAAAATGAACAAAAATGAGAAGTTACAATACTGGAAACAAAATAAGATAAAAAAACAAAGTAAGAAAATCGTGGATAAATTCTACTGTAAAAAGTTTTTTTTATAAGTTGTTATAATTTTCGTCGTATTCTTTGTCTTTCTCTTTGTCATTCCAGGTGAAATTTGTAATCGAATTTAAACCTATTACACTTAAAAACGTGGGCCAAATTTTTTGTTAAACAGTTTTTAAACAAAATAAAAAAAAAATCATTTTTTCTCTTCTTTTTGTTGCTATCTCTCGTCAGCTATGCGTTTTAGAAAAAATTTATAAAAACAAAAAAGTTTTGCAATTAAATTTTCTATTAGATGGAATTAATTGCAAATTGAAAAAAAATATATTATTATTGTATAATTAGCCCAAACCATTAAAAATGAGGTCAAAAATCTATATTTTTTCAATAATCTTTTTTAGGCATTTACCCAGAAAATCTTTTTAATATAATAAACACTACACAAAATTTTAGCTCAATCGAGAAAGTAGTTTTCGCAAAATAATTTTGCAATATATATTTTTTAATTATTATTAAAATAATGTAGGGCCAACAAAAATGTTTTAAATACTTGAATTTTTTTACTTATAAGGGAGCATTTAAGTGTTCAAATAAAATTTAGCGTGTCTAAGGAATTTTTTGTGTTTTTATATTAAAAAGATTTTATAGGTCCTAGGTGGCTTTTAAATACCTAAAAAAGATAATTAAAAAAAAAATGAGTGTGGCAGTCAGTAGTACTGCCGGCAGAAGTTATACTTCTATGCACACGCCCGGATTCATAAATTTGTATGCGAATAATTTAGCAAAATCATTATATGATATTCGTGGTTAGCGACCTCAAAAACCGAGTGCACACTATTTTTGTATCTAATTTGCATAATATTCCTGGAGACGAGGTCCATCTTAAGCACCAGGTGTTTCGAAGACCATTGTCATTATTATAATCGTATTTAGCGACTCAAAAAACCATCGAGTACCACGTGTGCACTGATTTCGTACAGAATTTACATTAAACCCTAGGAGCAGAGGTAAATACCCTAGGCACCAAGTGCCGCGGAGTCTTTCGGAATCGTGATATTCGTGTAGAGCGACCCCAAAAACCCCGAGTTTATAAATTTAACCCATTTTTAGCAATACTTACCGAATTGTAAGTTTTCTCCCTATTGTCTGTTCGGAATGCACTTTTCGAATGCAGAAATGCAATTTCCCATTTTTACATTATCAAATATAGCGACAAATTTCCTGATACTTTAACGAATCCAATGCAAAGAAACGCATTCCGATCCATCTTACGTTACAAAATTCAGAGGTTTTAGTTTATTTCCTCGAGTATTCGTAAAATCTCTGTTTATGTAGCCAACAACCTTAAAAGCATAGATCAGAATATACTGCAACCATGTGACGGTACTTTAGACTATAACACAATACTCATTACTGAATAGTATTATTAATATAAAATGCTAAACTTTACTTCACTTACGTGACAAAATTATAAAATAATCTGTCAAATAATCATGTGGTCCGTCACTATGATATTCATACATTAGTTCAGACTGTTTTTTGTATATCTATCCCTTTTCAATGTACTGAATGTTGAAACGGTATTCAAAGGACTTATAGTTATAACTAATAACATGTGGTAAATATTTCATCTTTGTTTTTACCGATCAATGTACCTTATAAGTGTTTCTGTCTCTCTCTTCCTCATACCATTACATATGTAATGATTTTTCTCATTTAACTTTACACAATCTTTTTCTACAGAGTGTACGAATAGAAGTATAACTTCAAAACATCGATTTTAGACCCTTTTTTTATTGGTTTGTGGTAATTTTGCAATAAAAATAATTTTTTTAATTTGAAATAAATTCTATCTTGTGGCAAATTTAATTGCGAAATTGTCTTCATAATTTTTTTCTAAAATACATTGATGTCGAGATAAAGCAACGAAATGAGAAAAAAATGGAATTTTTCTTATTTTTTAACAAATTGTTTAACAAAATAATTTAGGTCACATTTTCAAGTGTCCGCATAGTGAAATTAGCATGTATAATGATATTGCGAAGCGGTTAAAGCAAAAAATATGATCATATACACCTTTTGCTACGTTACTTGAATCCAGTCAATTCGACAACCATCGTTGATTCCTTTCTGTCTCCTGTGTGACTTTTCTTTTTTTTTGTTGTCTTTTCTATTTGGTGTTCCATTTGTCTGTGTTTATTACTGTACCTTTGGTTGGTAGCTGTTGTTTTGGATTAGTTGTTTTAGTTTGGTGCAAACTTCATTGTACTGGGTGCTTTCGGTCCCGAGCATGGCTCGAAATCCGTGTTTTTTTTTTGTTTCGTGTCCCTGTGTGTGTGTTTTTTTTTGTCTTTGTTACGTAGGAACGTACTTTAATCTTTAACGTATGGCTATACTCATTTTATTGCCCTTGAGTTATCGTCGAAAACCTTTTAAAAAAAAAGTGTGAGGTGTCAAGGGACACCCGGATGGAACGAAGTTCCTTTCGATTAATTAGTGAAGGAATTAGTAATTTGTAAACATAACAGAGTGTTTATACATACATAAGCATTTATTATTGTCTGTATAAAATCTCTACTTACCTAACAGTTCGTTTCTTTTAACAAAAGTGTCCATTTATACAATACCAGAGCTTTAAATAACACATCTTTTTAAAATTACTTTTTATAATTTAAAACAGGAATTAACAATTCAATACAAAAAATTTAAAATTAAAATATTTGACAGTGACTGACAGTTAAGGTAATTTGACGTAGTCAAGTTACGAACTATTTTTAAAATGTTTATGAATTAATTAATTTATAAAAACAGGATGAAATAAAATATAATACTATTATAGGAAATTATGTTTTTTTCTACAGTATTTTCTTTTTAATGTACATTTTCTTTTAGTTTAAAATAGTGTCTTTTTAATTGTAATATATCTATCTATGAGAGAGAGGGAGAGAGAGTTATTTATTTTTTGGTCTGTGAGAGAGAGAAACATGCGTGTGTCGGTGCATTGTGTCGGTGCATAGTGTCGTGACAACTTTTGGTATGAATTTTTTTGGGCTAGCTCCTAGCGTCAGTCGTAACTGTTCGTAACGCGCTAAAGGGAACTTCGTTCCAAAAGCCTTTCTCCTTTCTAAGGGAGGGGGATGTTGTCACGTGCCAAATTTGATTATTTACCAAAAGGGAAACTTAAATTTGTATTAAAAATCGAAACACATAATCATCGTCTAAAGTCCTATGTCTCCTGTATAAACGTGTACCGCTATTTTACATCAAATTAGCAGAGAGACTCCTAGTTGACGTATGAAGAAATTTCCGAGGCCTCAGCTACTGTGTTAATCAGCTAATATAATAACTAATTTAGCAAATAGTGATTCTTCGTGATTTATCTAATAATTAGTATATATAATTTATTAAGTTTAAATTAATTTTGGCATAATTATCTTTAAAAAATTAAATATTCAATTTGTCATTGAAATAATAAATCGATTTGGCAACAAAACGCACCTCCCCTCCCCAGGAAATGTCTGTAGAGTGAATTTTTCGGTTTTAATACGCATAGTTCTTTTTTTTACAATTTGTTCGTCTACAAATCAACAGCTGGTAATCGTTAGTGAATTTATCCAGTGAAACGCCATACAGTGTGTAGTGTGTGCATTTTATTCTGACCCCATCGCGGTTGTCTTAATGGGATTTTGAATGCTAACACTATCAATAATCTAAGCCTCATTTGGTGAATATTCCTTTGGTGATATTTTCTTTTTTTTTTTGGGTAGGCTTAGATTTTTCCATTTGGTGGGATTTTTATTTGGTTAATTCACGTGAATGATTTGCTAAAATTTTGATACGTAGATTCGTGGACTACCGAAATAGGATTACGAAATACGATACAGGGTGTTGTGGGAATAAACATCGTCAGACTGACTGCTTTAACCCCTAATTACATAAAGGGGTTCTTGGACCTGGCGAACATTTCCTTTGGCCCGGCGAACATTTTTGGACCTGGCTATCATTTTCTCTGGCTGTGGTTATTATTTTGGAACAATAATTTTTGGACTGGTTCATCATTCTTGGTCCTGGTGTATTAATCTGGAACAACGCAGCATGACACCTTTACCTGAGCAGTGAGGCTATTTCAGGTATGTACAAAAGATACTATCTGGTCTATATAGCCTATTTAATATTCAAATATTGCCAGGCGCTTTTCATTTACTGTTTTGTCATAAAACAGGAGTTGAGTAGGTATGAGCTTTAAGGAATATAACGAGAAAACTGTGAGATTGAATTTTATGACTCCATTATTTCAAATTCCATGTGTTTTGTAAAAAACTTTGTAGAAAAGTAGCTTATATTAAATTAAGTAGCCAATGGAACTAGAATATCTAAAAAATATAAAAAGGTTGCTGTAAATAGTAGATAAAGGTTGCTGTAAGTACCTACCTATTAGATAACGGTTCATAACTAAACACAAAAGATATATCTTATAAATACTACACATTAAGACAATATTGGTGTAGTGTTTTTCATTCGGATTAAAATCTAACGAAACAGCATTCCACTTAGAAAATGGCTCTGTAGGACGCTATAAATTCGTGAGTTAAATATAAACTAATCCAAGAAAACTTTATTATTCTGCATTAAAGCAACTTATTTGGTATCATATTTAATTAGTGCTTACGAACTAGAAGGTATTGTTTAAAAAGAACAGATCAATGTAAAAATCAATAAAGATGTTTAGTGCTGGATAAGAGCTTGTAAATGTTACTTTAAAAACGGCATTTTAAGACGCAACTATGCATTCTCGTTTCCTTTAACTGTCTCCGCGAGATACAAAATACTTGATATATAGTCAAGCAATAGCTTTTCACCATTTCTTTAACAACTTAAATGCTTGCAGTAGCGAATATTCATCTCATACATATTAGTACGGGCGCCAAGGGGGTTCCCGTGGCCGATGGAGGTCCATGGAATTTTAATACGTTTCTTATAGTATTTTGACCTCCTGAACACGAATTTCGAGGTTAGAATCGCGAAAAATGGTCCAGAAAAAAGTTATAACAAATTTAAATGTTTAAACAATAATAGTAACAATTGTATTGCAGATATACATATTTTAATCAATTCTTAGTGAACAAAACGCGCTTTGAATTTTGGAAAAATATTAATTATAACCGGAGATATGAACAATTTACTGAATAAACTTTCTGTTTTAGGCGTTTCCACCCATTGTTTTTCTTATATCTTCGGTTCTATCCAATATTTTTAGGCCAAAAACATCTCATTTTGAAGGTAATTACTTATTCTACACCATTGCATAGTTTAAAGTTGATTATTCATCGATGGAAATGAACTATAGCAAATGAAAACGTCGAATTTCGCCTGAAAATCGAAAGTTAATTTGTTTATTGGCTATTTTCACCCTCTAACACCAAAAATATTAGCAAAAAAACTATTCCATCTTATTCCCACAACGTTGAAGATGAGAATAAATTAATTTCTTTTATGGTTTATTGCCATATTAACGTTATAAGCAACGATTTGTCAGCGCGCATGGCCAAGCGCTCGACAAGCAGACGTGCGCCGATCAAGCGGTTAGGAAGTAAGTTCTATTACGAATATCATTTGATAATTTTTCCTTTTAATAATGTTTTGAATATACAAAACAATAATTCAAAATTAAATATTTTTATTATAAACATTCTTACAACTTTTATTTTTCATGCAAGAACAGAACGAACAGCATGGAACTGATGATAAAACACATCGACATGCTTTCGTAGAACAAATTTTACAAGTGCAATTGCTTAACAATTCATCACAAGGAGGTATTAGTATTTCTATTTGAGCTGGAATCAATAAATCATCCTCGAATTTCCAACCAAACATTTCAGCATTCAAGAATGAATTATTTTTCAATAAATTCTTTTCATAATTAACAATAAAAAATGTTCTTAAAATATGTAATCGTATACTATTACTGGTGGGGGGCCATTCTTCAACTGAAGTACTCTTCCCATGACAATAAGTGTACAATCTTAAACCATTGAAATTATGAAAAAAGAAGTATAAACTTATTAAAAGATATTCGCAATAGAACTTGCTAACCGCTTGATCGGCGCACGTCTGCTTATCGAGCGCTTGGCCATGCGCGCTGACAAATCGTTGCTTATAACGTTAATATGGCAATAAACCATAAAAGAAATTAATTTATTCTCATCTTCAACGTTGTGGGAATAAGATGGAATAGTTTTTTTGCTAATATTTTTGGTGTTAGAGGGTGAAAATAGCCAATAAACAAATTAACTTTCGATTTTCAGGCGAAATTCGACGTTTTCATTTGCTATAGTTCATTTCCATCGATGAATAATCAACTTTTAACTATGCAATGGTGTAGAATAAGTAATTACCTTCAAAATGAGATGTTTTTGGCCTAAAAATATTGGATAGAACCGAAGATATAAGAAAAACAATGGGTGGAAACGCCTAAAACAGAAAGTTTATTCAGTAAATTGTTCATATCTCCGGTTATAATTAATATTTTTCCAAAATTCAAAGCGCGTTTTGTTCACTAAGAATTAAGGAACATATTCTATTGATTAAAATATGCATATCTGCAATACAATTGTTACTATTATTGTTTAAACATTTAAATTTGTTATAACTTTTTTCTGGACCATTTTTCGCGATTCTAACCTCGAAATTCGTGTTCAGGAGGTCAAAATACTATAAGAAACGTATTAAAATTCCATGGACCTCCATCGGCCACGGGAACCCCCTTGGCGCCCGTACTATATGTATGTATACAGAAACTAATGCTAACTTAAAACTTAAGATTACTAGGAACAGGATTTTTTACTTGTTTTTTTTTGTATAATAATTAAAAAAAATGGTCTATGCTAAGTTAATATTTTTACTATTCTGTTATGAAAGATCTGTTTTTAAAAAACTTACACTTTTTCGCTGGTATATAATTTCATACAATAGTTTGAACTTTTTACTGATATTTTTTAATTTCATAGTTTTCTCTTTTAAAAGCTTATAACAAAAAAAAATACTACCGCCCAATAAGTCTATTGCCACACCTAAGAAATTGTTGAGCAAAATTCTTACCAACCGACTGCGACTGACGACCAAACTCGACCCATATAAACCGTGTGAACAGGCAGGATTTTGCAAGGGATACCATTGATTTTTATTGATTTCTACTGATGGAGTTTCATTTTTACCAATCATCTCTCTTACTTTTTTAACTAGAACTAGGCCTGAACAATGCTGGGATTGACTCCAGATAGGTACCCCGATCTGTTTAAAGAGATATATAAGGAAGCTACTATATCACTCAAAATTCGTAAAGACATAGTTACCGACAGAATACAGGTTTACAAGGGAGTCCGACAAGGCGACACAAGTTATTTACCCTTGCTCTCTTAAAGACGTATTAAGAAAACTGAATTAGGAGCAGAAAGGTTTTTGTTTGGTTGGAGTGTATTTAAACAACTTACGATTTGCTAACATAATTCTAATTAGCAGTACCTACAAAAGAATAACTTGTAGAAATGCTAAAGGAATTGAAAAGGAAGTCGAAAAGAAATGGGCTAGAAATAAACATCCGCAAAACCAAAATTATGACTCCGAAACCAGGCGGTATAATTTTGGACAACAAGTAAAAGAAGTCAAAGAATTTATATACCTAGGACACACGATAACAAAAGGTAAAGAAAATCAAACATCCGAAATAACTAGACGAATCCAAATCACATGACCAGCCGTAGGAAAGTTAAACAATATAAGCTCAGAAATCGCAATATAATAATAATAATAATAAATAATAATAATAAGTTTATTTGTATCAAAAAAGGAATTACAGTTTTAAAAATAAATAGATTATGTAAAACTGATACAAAAAGGAAGCTAAAAGGCAATAAAAATTGTTCTAGTTCAGTTCCTGTAAAGTAAAAAGTAAAAATCCTAGCTAACTATTCCTAAATATATAAAGTAGTAAATTAGTATTAACAATAATTATAATTATAGTACATAGCAGGGTAAAATGTAAAAATTAAAAAAATTAAAGGGGTAGTAATTTTTTTTTATACGTGATACCGTTTTTTAATTATGGCACTCAACAATTGATAGTAAATTTAATTTGTGCTTGTTGAATTGTAAAGTAATTTTCTAACTTGTTTTTTAAAAGCGGCTTGTTTTAAAATTTTAAATTCTGTGGGAAGGTCGTTGTACAAGCGATAAACATTATAAGTAAAGCTTCTTTCAAATGTTGTAGTTACATGATGCGGTGTGCAGTAATAAGACCCCGGAATCTTAAATTTAGGTTATGTATATCTGTTCGGAATTGTATTTTATTGAGTAGATATGTGGGTGTTTTTGTAAAAATAATTTTATGGTAAAAGATTAGGCAATGCAACTGTCTTCTTTTGTTCATATCCAGCCATTTTGCTTCTTTGAGTTTATGTGAGACAGGCAGAAACTTTCGGATTCCGTAAATAAATCGCAAGCACGATTTTTGCGCTTTTTGTATTCGAACTTTATCATTTTGAACTAGACACGGACCATAAACAACATCTGCGTACCTAATTGAAATGGCTGAGTACTAGTGTATTAGTAAGTTTACATTTTTGGTTTGTGGTTAATAGATGACGGTGTGGATATAATAATTTTAATGCGAAGTAAGCATTTTTTAACTTACTATTAACGTATTCTCGGAATCTAAGATCTGTGTCAAGAATTAGTTCTAGGTTTCTGGCGTAGTCTTTGGGTGTTATTTGGTTGCCCACGATATTTAGCTGCATTTGATCTTTTATCGATATCTTATCTTTGCCGAAAAAAAGTACCATTGATTTTTGTGGGTTGATTTTTAAATTGTGTTTTTCTGAGAAATTATTAAGGATATGGATAGATGGATAGATGACATAAAAGAGAGTGTAGGAAAAAAGTGGTTTCAAATAGCACAGGACCGGATAGAATGAAAACGACAATGGGAGATCTATGTCCAGGAGTGGATGCAAAAAGGTTGTTGAAGAGATAGGACCATGATTTGTAAATTCATACCAATAAAAAAGTCTTAATAAAACATAAATGAAGGGCAAAAGAACTGAATTAAAACAGCTTTTAAAATTATTTTAAATTTTTTTTAAAAAGGTGACAAAATGTATTTTGCACTTTTTAAGTTATTGGAAAGTTATTTAATAGAAACGTACTGGTATACTTCAGTCTGCTAATGTGCTTTCCATACCATATGCCTGCTATATACATATACATAAATAAGATTGGTAACAGAGTCATATTGTGTACGCAGGCGCTTTTTCTCGATTCACTGCAATCATAAAAAGCTTCGCTTTAGAAATATATATAGTAACGGCTCTTTATTTGCGGGTTTATATGTTCCGTAAATATACCGTGAGTACGCAATGGTATTTTATATAAGACTAGCGGCCACCCGCGTGGATTTTAGTTTTTTGCCACCGAGTTTCATACAAA
This sequence comes from Altica lythri, assembly GCA_964028335.1. NCBI lineage: Eukaryota > Metazoa > Arthropoda > Insecta > Coleoptera > Chrysomelidae > Altica > Altica lythri. Next base: position 48,838,404 of record OZ034802.1, on the reverse strand, counting down.
TTTGCAACCCCTATTTTAAATTCTTAGGGATGGAATTTAAAAAAGTAATTTCTTAGTACACCACTAAGTAATAAAACAAATTTATTCTCAAATTTTCAAGACTCTACGCGTCTATCGACAGTGTCATATCGGCAAGCAGCAGCGTGCTACCGTCTCACCGCTTCACACACCCCACTCAGTAAAGTGCTAGTGGTATTAGACTATTATTATTTTAAAACTTTAAAAACTTGCATGCTATATGCATGCAAAATCTCAGCCAGATCGGTTTGAAATTTACAAAGTTTCATACAAACTTTCATCCCTATTTTATCCCTTAGTTGTGGAGTTTATTAAAATCCTTTATTAGGGAATGCCTAAGTCATAGTAGCTATATGCATGCAAAATCTCAGCCCGATCGGTTTAAAACTGACACAGTTTCATACCAACTTTCATCCCATATTTTATCCCCTTATGACTGGAATTTATCAAAATCGTTTCCTAAGGAATGCTACGTCATAGTAGCTACATTTATGCAAAATCTCAGCCCGATCAGTTTAAAATTGACAAAGTTTCATATAAACTTTCATTCCCTTTTTTATGCCCTTAGGGGTGGAAATTATTAAAATCCTTTCTTAAGGGATGCCTACGTCATAGTAGCTATATGCATGCAAAATCTCAGCCTGGCCGGTTTAAAATTGATAAAGTTTCATTCAAACTATCATCCCCTATTTTATCCCCTTAAGGGTAGAATTTATCAGAATCCTTTTATATGGAATGCCTACGTCGTAGTAGCTATATGCATGCAAAATCTCAGCCCGATCGGTTTAAAATTAACCAAGTTTAATACAAACTTTTATCCCCTATTTTACCCCCTTAAGGGGTGGAATTAATTAAAATCCTTTTTTAGGGGACGCCTTGGTCATAGTAAATATATGCATGCAAAGTTTCAGCCCGAACGGTTTAAAATTGAGAAAGTTTCATACAAACTTTTATCCCCTACTTTATGCCCTTGGGGGTGGAATTATTCAAAATCCTTTCTTAGCGGATGCTTACGTCATAACATGCCAAATTTCAGCCCCATCCGTCCAGCAGTTTGAGCTGTGCGTTGATAGATCATACAAACTTTCATCCCCTATTTTATCCCCTTAAAGGTAGAATTTCTCAAAATCCTTTCTTATGGGATGCCTACGTCATAGTAGCTATATGCATGCAAAGTCTCAGCCCGATCGGTTTTAAATTGACAAAGTTTCATACAAACTTTTATCCCCTGTTTTATCCCCTTAGGGGTTGAATTAATCAAAATTCTTTCTTAGGGAATGCCTAAGTTATAGAAACTATATGCATGCAAAATCTTAGCCCGATCGGTTTAAAATTGACAGTTTCATAAAAACGTTCATCCCCTATTTTATCCCCTTAGGAGTGGAATTAATCAAAATCCTTTCTTAGGGGATGCCTTCGTCATAGTAACTATATGCATGCAAAGTTTCAGCCCGAATGGCTTAAAATTAACAAAGTTTCATACAAACTTTCATCCCCTATTTTATGCGCTTGTGGGTGGAATTAATCAAAATCCTTTCTTAGTGGATGCCTATGTCATAACATCTACCTGCATGCCAAATTTCAGCCCCATCCGTCCAGCGGTTTGAGCTGTGCGTTGATAGATCATACAAACTTTCATTCCTTATTTTTTCCCGTTGGGGGTGGAATTAATCAAAATCCTTTCTTAGCGGATGCCTACGTTATAACATCTACCTACATGCCAAATTTCAGCCCCATCTGTCCAGCGGTTTGGGCTCTGCGTTGATAGATCACTATATCAGTCAGTCAGTCACCTTTGAGTTTTATATATATAGATTATGGAGGATACGTTCCTAGGCAACAACATAATAATCAAATGTAAAAAAATTAATTAATTGAAGTTGTTGACCATATTTATTAGTAAAATTTTTCAGGCTTAGTCAAGAATTTTGTAGACCTTTTTTGCTTAGCAGTTTTCAAAAGCTTCTAAAATTTCGCTGTGGTTTGCCGACGTAGTTTGTCAAGCATTGTGAGAACTCTACCGATTTTTTGCTAGATCTACTGAATTAGAAAGTAATCTACCGATATTCCGTTATAATTTTTTTCAAAGCTATTTAACTTTTTTGTATCTTAATTTAAACTCTAATTTTTTTATTAAATAAACACCTGTTTTTAAATTTGCTGCTGTTTTTTTAAATCTACCGATTTATACTTATTTTTTTGTTTCAATCTACTGATATCAGAAATTTTGGTGGGCGACAAATATACAGAGCGATATGGAGTCCGAAATGAAGTTCGCAATGCAGACCAGTGTCTTTGACGACATGGAACCAATTTTAGAAGAGTGCTTCTACTATTCTTGTCTATATACGGTTTGCAGACTTTTCGATTTTTGAAATGAATGTTTTCTTTAGCATTCTCTTCTAAAACAGTGCAGATTCCTCTATATGTACCAATTAGACCCGCAAATGTTAAGCCATGAACATAGGCATTAGGTCTTATTTTTTTAATCCGTGAATAGTGAAAACGCGAATAAAAGATGCGCGAATAATAAGCTTTTACTGTACACACCTTTTCTGTGCCTAGTTATTAAAAGCGTTGTACGGAAACCAATTTACACAGGCCAAGTTTGCTTGTTTCATCGACGCCGAACCGTTATCTTTTAGATATTAAGAATAATAATGCGCATAAACGTGGCAACAAATGCATAGAATAACCCTTATTTTTTAAGGTCTTAATAAATCTGCTAAGTAAAACCTAACACATTTTTAGTCGTTATTTCTGACTACAACTAGAACAGAGGATTAAAAGAAAACGAAACAGAAAACAAGCTGGCAAAAGAAGCAGCTGAAACCCAATACCTGGGATCAAAACCATTCTGTGGAATCAGGAGTAGTAAAATCTAAACGATCTAAAAGGACTAAGACAATCGATGATGGTCCTGGGAAACTACAACCAGAATGGATCTCTCAGCTGTCTTAACCTTAGTAAGAAGAACTTTCGTGTTATAACAGGAACATTAACTAGTATTGGTAGATGAAGCAAACTGCAGATTCTGTGAGGTAGAGGATAAAACCTCAATACACGTACTTTAGAATGGATTGTATTACGTTATTTAAGGATCCAATACCTAGGATCATACAAAATAGAAAAAGAAGATCTACCTAACATAAAACCCAACGATATCCTAAACCATCTAAACAAGATAGGACTAGAAGAGTTGCTATAAGTCTGAGGAAATGATCAGCAATATAAAAAGAAAAGGGAGACACAATAAATCTTATAGGTCGCAGGTGTATCATCTGTTAACCCCAATTTGCTCATAGATACCTACATTCTGTCTATAAACGTATACGCATTAACTTACTAAACTTACGCTTAAGTCTATGTATTGTATACTTACTAAAACGAAAAATATCAGTTAAAAACCCAAGCAGCAGTCTTTTCAAAATGACGATACTTGTTTTACAATTAATTTTGCGTTCCCTCTTTCTCTATTGTATATTACTACGAATTAACTATAGGTGCTCTAATAATAATATACACTTTCTTCAAGTTTAACTAAAATCAGTAATAGCTGCAAATAATACTTACTGGAATAAAAGTAGAATTCATAACCCTTAACTCCTTGTTAAGTTGGAACTTGGATATACTCCGTATTACTTCCTTCACTAATAAGTCGTCAGTATCAACGATACGGAAGGCTGTGATATTAACGAAGTTGTACTTAAAATCTTCTAAATCAAAAGTTTCCATATCAAACGTCGTAAAGAGATAGTGGTACTTGTAGTCGTTCATTTGTAACTGTAAAATCTTTAAAAAAATGCAACATGTAACTAAGTTGTAGCTCCGTTTCAAAATAACTAACCATACCATAAATAAAATGATATTTTAAAAAAACATGAAAAAGTTGAACTTGAACTCGATGTAGCTAGTTAAAGGAATTACGGAAGCCTTATAATTTTTAATAATTTTACAAAAAAACAGGTTTAGTTTTTATATGTTGAAGTAATTATTGGAGTGTAAAATGCTTCTTTATGTAACGCTTTAGGGCGCCAGTCTGTCTCGCTTCCCCTTGTCTCACGCATACCGCAGCAGCAGGTAAGATCATCCTTTTCCACTCTAACCGACAGTGCTAGCTGTATTTTTAACAGTTTTACTTAAATTATTTTAAGTAATCAGTTTTGTTGCGGGTTTCGAAACGCACAAATTTTTATTAAAAAAATTAATTTATGTTTTAACGTAAGTAAATAAACCTTAAAGTATTGTTGAAACAAAAAAAAAATACACAACGGTCAAAAAACAAATACAAAAATTATTTTACGAAATAGTGAGAAAGTCAAGTGAATTTATGATATACTAGACAATGATGTTAAATTGGGTGCATGTAGAATGTACTTACTCCTTTCAAAAAGTGTTGTAAATTGAGCGGCTTTGTATCTATAACTATATTATGTATCTCTTTGCTTTTGATTTCCTTGAGAACGTCCTGGTAAGAATCCTGATTTGCTTGCCAAAAATGAAATTCTAAATCATCGGGCTGTGGAGATCGCACCAACTCTCGAAGTTTTAAAAGACCTGAAATTTTTGTGAAAAATTGTATACAAAAAAAAATTAAAATCTGTAATTATTGGTATTTAAAATATATTATGTATTTAATGAGATACTTTTTTAAAATTCAGAAACATTATCCGTACCGATAATTTGCTATTATGTAATTTTAATGACAGAATGTAAAAAAAAAGAAAGAGTAGTTCTGTTTTCGATAAAAAATACTTGTTTAGCTAATTGGCTGGTTAAAAAATTAAAGACTAACGCCAAGCGCAGAATTTTGTGTATTTTTATTTTATAGGTAAAATAAATAGGAAGAGGTAACTAATAACTTATGGAAACCAAGTAAAATTAATCAGAGGTGTTCTGTAACATCAGAAGTACGATTTATTTTTAAAACTTTATTAACTTTGTAATAAATTTACGTAAATTATCTCTACCACCTTCAATCTGTCCTTAGTAACGCGAAATCGAATTAATACTTGTATTAATTAAGACTAGTAAAACTATCTATTTAATTAATCTGGTAATAAAAAGCTTGTTTTTAAGGTATACATTTTTTATAATAAAAACTTATATACATATATACAAAGCAATCACTTACCATAATCCTTTTCATAAATTATTGCAATTCTGGTCCAATTCAGAAATTCCATAACGTCTTGGAATGCAGCGTTGAGCAAATGTTGAGTGGGATGCAAATTAATTGAAAATTCTCTAACGTCACTTTCGATATCTACCCGAGCTTCTAAATGAGGAATATCTAAAGCATCGCAAATAGAGTGTATGTGGGCTCCAAGAAGTGGATCAGAGGGGCCAAAAATCGCATGCACTCCATACTGTACTAGCTGACAGGCTGTAAATAAATAATTAAAAACTGAGGATTATATTGGAACCAAGTTCCTTACGGCAGGCTTGGAGGAGATAGGGATATTGCTGCGCGACCGAACTGAAAAAAATGTAATAGTAAAACCGTAAGAAAAAGTCCGTGGAATAAAACCGTAAGAAAAAGTCCGTTAAATGGGACGTGCGCAGGCGCTACAGTCGTATACACAAGCGAGTAGTATATAATACCTTTCTCTTTCTCCCTCTTTCTTTTCGTTCTCTCATCCCTTCTCTCTCTATTAGCACTCCACCCCGCCAATGCATAGTACATAGTATATACTCATGAATTCATGGATAATCACGTGGCGAATACTCACATTATAGATACATTTTACTCGTGAGTAGCCACGTTTATTTTCATATAATTTCAAATCATCAAAACAATAATAGGTATAGTCCATTTCATCGTTTTTGGCCGATTTGATATTAGAAACCACTGAAATAAGATTAAACTGTCATCCAAGTTACCAATGGCAGAGAGTTTTTTTTTTCTAAATTAGGTCGTAAAATTCTGAAACCATCAGTGTGGTTTGACATCTACAAAAATATGACATTAATAATTATTAAATTCAACCCTTCAAAAACGAGCCGTACATGACGGTTACTAGGAATGTGAATTAAGTCAAGACTTCCATATTGAATACTTTTTATCTACCGGTGAAACAAGATGCAGTTACGTAAGTGTTGTATTAAAAAACAAACGTTCTCATTTAAATTTCTAACTTGCCTGTATCTGAGAGAGATGTAACTCCAAATTTACTTCGAGTATGATTTCTGTCATCGGCCAAAATTGGTGAAATGGACTATAATAAAAATATAGTAACAATGGCAAGTGAACTAACAAGTGACTTGAATGCAATTGACAGTGATAATAGTGGGAAATTATTCAGTGCAAAAGAATTAAATACGTAAGTATTAGTTTATTTATAAATATAAAATATTTTATTTTACATTGGTTAATATTGTGTGTACATACTAAAATCTTTGTAAGGTTTTCTAGGTTATCTTTCTTGCTTTTTTTGTAATTATTTCTATTTCTATGTAATTTTATGTTGTCAAACAAAAATAAAGAGACATATTTTGTTATTTTAGTTGATAATTTGAATTACGATTTTTTTTATTTTACGTAATTTATTATTTCCTAAAATACTGAATTTCCTAAATACTTTCCTGTACTTAAATAAAAACTAATCAGCAAAATTTAAGAGAAAAATCAAGAAAATCTACATAAAATTGAGCACGATTTTTTTTGCAAATTGTGTCGATTCTACATTAGCCAAAGGAACTTCGTTCCTACCTGGTGTCCCACGACACCATTATCTTCTTTAGACAAATTATTTTAAAAAATGATTTAGAAATCGAGAAGAAAAAGCAATCAGTGAGATTCTCCGTTCGAATCATTTTGGTTGATTTATTAGTTCAACTAGGATTGATCATTTGTCGACATGGTCACACTTAGTGACAACAATTGCTGGGACACGTATATGATTTATGGTGTATTTGGACAAATAATTAATCAAATTGTCATTGAAGGAACGTATCGTTTAAATTGTTATTTCATATTTTATAAAAAATTAATTTTTATAACAGAACATATTTTTATGTATTTTATGTAAAATATTTACATTAAAATTAAATCAACAGTCAATAATATCCATGTGATGTGTATTTTTTTAAATTAAAGCCTCTTTAAAATTTATTTAATTAAATATAAAATGTTCTTTTTAATTCGCCTTCTTCCGATTTATTTTAATTTGTAGTAATTATTTTTGTTGGTAATCTGAGTGTTTTTAATATTAACATAACTTTTTGTAAGGTGTAAAGTATTTTGTATATTTTCATATTCATCAGTAAATCCTTTAAAACACCAATTTTACTTAACAATTACCACAGAGCGTAAGATGAATTCAGTTTATTTGATTTTATTTAGAAATTCTGTCTTTGACAATTTTCAACGTCTGTTTTAATTGCATTAAAAGTGTAAATTGGTTCCCACCCTGCCAGCGTCTCATAGGAAGACTTAGCAATTAATTGTTTTCTAAAGTCGTACTTCTTTATATAACGCACCAAGAGGTCATTTAAATACCGGACCTCAACTACATTAATGATGACTATCTTTGATAACGCTAGCTTTTTATATTATACACATAACAAGCTTTTTTCGGATGTATCAGTTAGCTCCATAAATTTCTCTTTTTTTGTTCATAATAATCTCGATGAACTTCTGATTTTTAAAGTTTCAGTATTATTTAAATTGACACTATGTGTTAAGGTACTTGTTAAACTAGCATTAGGATTATTTTTTTAGCTAATAATGCATCTTATCAAGAAACTGATAATTATTCTGACATCGTTTCGCCTTTTTTGATAACAGCTCTGAAGTAAATTTCCCCGAGTGTCCCTTTATGAAGACTTTGGCTTGTCGCTTGCTTGTTGATTTTTCCCACCACTCCTGAGCCTTCTTCAGCCTCCATTTTTCAAGGTGTCAGCAACTCCGCCGTATGGTTCTGAGTCCATCATTGGGATATTAGTTTCCGCTCGACCCAATTCATCAGCCTTGTCATGGCCCTGAAACCCTGAGTGTCCTGGTATCCCTGTCAGTGTCAGAGAATTCTGACTTGCGGCATGTGTCAGAGCCCTAACGCAGTCCCCAACTAGCTGATTGGCCAACACTACAGTTTAGCCTGGTTCCTCCTACACCTTTTGACAGATGGTAGAGGTCGATCCGACACTCGGTTGCTGCGTTGAAACCATCCACGATAAAGCCCGTTCTGTTGTCACCTGCCAAGTGTGAAATCTGTTTAATCACACGGTTTTTGAATGCAAAAAAGTTTCTATTATCGAAATTAATCATGAGATAGTGTAAACTTATGGCGCCAATTGTATGGACATCAAGAACTTGCGCAAGTGGTGTTGCGAGTTTTCTTACAGGCGAACAAACGTCTGGCCGAACAGTGGCAAAAATTCAGCAGATTGTTTTCGATGATCGAACAGCAACCCTCGACGAGATCATCAAACGGCTTGGGGAAAAAGTCAGCAGACAGTCAGTGTTCAATGTGTTGACAGATACTCTGAGCTACCTCAAGGTGTCTGCGAGGTGATTAGCAAAACAACTGATCGCAAGTCTCTCTGGCGTTTCAAAGAAAGGGCTGTAAAGGCTCTATTGTCACTGGAAATGAGAGGTGCTTATACCATTTCACTCCAGAACAAAACCAGGAATCAAAACATTTGCGTCACTCATCATCGCCTAAACTCAAAAAATTCAAGACCTGCAAGTCTGCCGGTAAGATCATGGCAACCGTATTTTTAATTCGCAAGTGGCCGTTACTCATCGAATATATGAAAAAAGGGACAATCATAAACCCTGACAGTTGCTGCAATACTCTAAGAAAGCTTAGGAAAATAATACATACGCGGAATGCTTACTAAGGGAGTCATGATTTTCCATAACAACTTGCGACCTCACGTCTCGCGTCAGACCACCGCTTTGCTCAATCAATTTGGGAGGGATATCCTTAATCATTTCCCCTATAGCTCCGACCTAGCTACCAGTGACTACTATATATTTCCTGCGCTCAAGAAACACGTTGAAGTTTTAATCGGACGACGAAGAGGAAGAAGCGGGCAGTGACTACCTGCGCGAGGCGGCGGCGGAGTGGTACGACACCGATGTGCAAAAACTTTTCCGGATGAAAAGGCCATCGATCGAAATGAAGATCATGTAGAAAAATAGTAAATTAGCCAGGTATACTAATATTTGCAAATAAATGCGTTTTTGAATATAAAAAAGTGGTGACCTTACTTGATTTATAGCCCTCGTACAAGAAGCGATTACTGTAAGGACGTCAGCGGAGAACCTTCTCTTGAGCTTCCAAAGTAAAATGATATTTTTTCATAATTCTTAGCTCTAGAGCTTTTTGCGTAATATTAATATTTATATTCTAATACGTTTGGATTCCGTCCACTACTGCTAAACATTAACATATAATATAAATTTAAGTATAAAAATGAGCAAACTTTAACAATGAAATAATTTATACAGTCGTTGATTTAAGAACTGATATAAATAAACAATTTTATAATTAGGAAAGCAACTGCAATTGATACAATACATCGCAAAGTAAGAAATTTCGTTTTAGTATCATGCAAAATAATGACATTAGTATTTTAACCGATTCCCTAGTTGAAAGTTTTTCGGTTTTAATGGAAAGCGATATGTTATTCTTGATAGTAGTTTCTGTTTAAAGTATGTTCACAGTACAAAAACGTAGTGTAAACGGGAAATATGTTTCGTAGTAAACTAATTATTTTTAAGATATCTCTTACGAGATTTTTCAAATTTAGTAAGTATACGAACCAAAAAATGAGATTAGAGGAATCGAAAAAATGTTGCATCCGTTACGACTCAAACCTGCAATCGATTACTTTATACGGTAACGCTCTAACCACTTTAGCAATAAATGCCTTTGTAATTAGTTAGCGCTTTAGTCGTCTTAATTTAGATGCGAAACATACTCACTTTCTTTTTAAGCACATCTATGCATTACTTTAACGAGAGAAAAGATTTTTAAAATAGACAATTGGAACATCACAGTTTTACTCCGTTTTTTTGTGCTCTCTTTTATATTTTTATTTGTTTAGGGGACCGGAACCATTGAATTATATTAAACTTATTATTTTAAAGATATCTTTTATAAGATTTGTAAAATGTTGCAAAAAAATGACCCTAGGGAAAAATTGAAAAATTTCGCATCCGAACCTGTATTAAAAAATGTGTAGGAAATACTATCATAAAGATCGTTAGTTCTTTAAATTTAATGAAGTTCCGTAAAATTTTACTATTGTTGGAAGGTATGAAGTGTGTTTTTGGCAAAAGTATGGCTGATGCAGTAAAATTCACATTCTGCTACCTTGGTAGGTAAGTCTCAAAATTCAGTTTTCTCACAGCCTTAAAAGGATTCGGTGATCATTAAAACGATGTAACTAAAGAAAATGGTAAATTTCGGAATAATTCGGTGAAGCTTCGAAAACCTCTATACCGTAATCTTTAGACCTCGCCAAATCTGGATGCACCTTTGCAACGAGAAGGTATTTTACAAGACTCGCTTATACAACTGTGTTTTATAATTGACGATTTCGTAAAAATCGGCCGAAACTACTGGAACGCTAAGGAAACTTCTTCGGAACTTTTGTTCTGCGTGTGAGTATACTTGCGTACGGAATATTCTTGAACTCGTATAAAATAAGTATCGTAAAATTTTTAAGTAATGTTACAGAGACAGTATAAAAATCAAATAAATAAGAATTTTAAATAAAAAAAAAAGAGTGTGCGTGTAACCTTTACGCGCGATTGAAGTAAAACTTGTTGACGTACGTATCGGAAAATAAATATTTAATTACAATTCAATCATATTTATTGCCTATATACTTTACAAAAAAAATGAGATGTTATATTTATATTATTCATTAGAAATAGGAATTTGAAAGTTATCATTATTTTTTTTATATATGAAATAATAGGTTTATGATAACTAAAATGTGAAACATAGATTTTAGTCTATAAATACCATTAATGTATTTGAAACCGTTTGAAAATTTCATAAATAAATTTCGGAAATTTAAACTCCTCCCATTGCTGAAATTATACAGTTACTTCCATCAGAATCTTCCGTTAGAATCTACCCCTAGTCGTGCCTAAAGAAGTTTTGCTTCAATAATAGGTAAACAATATTAAAAATATACACACATTACGTTTAGAATGTGTGATTTTGTAGCTGTATCTACCTTATTGTAATACATCACAACACAAGAGCCTTCGATAGTTAGATAACCATTTTATTTTGTAGCATTTTCTAGCATATTCCATAAAATTTAAAATCCTGAGTTAAGTTTGTTTCCTTCACGTCTACGAAGGATCTGTTATTGGTGGTAAAAGATCAGCCATCTTGACTAGTGGTTTTATGGCCTTTATGGCTACCTAACCAAACCTAAAATAAGTATAAGAAAGTGTTAAAATATTTTGAATATTATTATTTTATGAACAAAAACGTGCAACATGCTTCTTTACTCAACGTAAAGATTCCGTATAAATAATTATTTACTATCATAATATGTATGTATGTATATAAACTTACTTAATCAAATCATAATGAATGTGGCTGTCTCGTCATTTTTTCATTTTTGTCATTTTTCTTCAAATCTTTCTGACGCTTATAATATCCCCTTTGACGTTCACAATTTCTTTTTCTTTTTAGCTCTTTAAGTCTATAAAACGAAAATAGCTAGGTATAAATAATAGGTATAAATAATTAGGTATAAATAGTGTAATTACACACCAAAAATAAAATTTATGCATATAGAGTACCTACCTATTCACTCATTTTCAATCAATATTTTTTCATCACTTTCTTCATTAATAAATCCACATTGTTTATTCATATTTAATACAAACACTTTATACACAAAAAACTATTTATATATAAGCAATGTATTTCGATTGACAAGATGATCAGCTGTCAATTCATACAATTTCAGATTTAATTTTATTTAATATAGGAGGCAAAATCGCATGAGCGCCGCAAGGATTATTTTCAGGGGGTGCATCTGCATCTACACACTATTATGATCTAATATATATATAGAATGTAGAATGATTTGGACAGCAACCGCGACGCCTTTAGTTTTTATTCAAACAATAATTTAATAAAAAAATTAAAAAAATATATAATTTTCTGGTAAATTCAGGTATTTTCTTTCATAGCAGGGGGGTGCAAGCGCACCCTCTTGCACCCTGCTGCCGGCGCCCATGCAAAATCGTGTCAGTATTAGGTTTTGTTTCCGGTTTCTGTTATTAGAATGACGTCACGTCCGTTAGGATAACTTTTTTACTCCTAGTCTCGCTAAAGAAGTTTTACTTCAAAAAAAAACGTTTTTTCCTGACAAATGAAGTCGTAAGGAAATGAACTTTAAACCATAACAATATGGATTTTTCTTTAGGGACACTTTCTTTCAGTAGGATTATGAAAATGTGGTCTGCCTTTTAGATGCTGGTTGCTTTGATTTAATTGTAATTTTTGTATTAGAGAAGATTTTGTTAAGTTTTTGTTTGGTTGCTAGATTGAGTTAGAATTTCGGTATAAGTTTTGTTTTGTATAAAGTTCTTGTTGTAAGAAGAGATTAATAGAAATATTCTTGATGAGATTGTCAATAAAAATTAATAGAAAATATTAAGAATATATAGAATTTAATTAAAAATACTAAGAAATATCAAGAATTAAATAAAAATAAAAAGAATAAAAGAAAAATATATCATAAAAAGAAATTATAAATAAGTATAAAAAAATGATTTGGACGTGGATCAGAAAAGACAGGTAAAGAGCAATAGAAAGAAGGAGTTAATATATAAAGAAGAGCAGATAGAAAGCTAGAAAAGAAGAAAAGAATTAACATGTTACCGTTGCTGTTATCCGATTTAAATCAACCAAAATTGGGATCTTTCTCATATCATGATGATTCTCTATAAGACATTATTTCATGATCCTGCGATCTTCCGTTCAAGAGTTATAGCGCTCGCGGGCGGATGGACGGAGGACGGAGGAACGGAGTTAAACACAAGCCGATGGTACTTAATAAAAAAGTGAATTTATTATTACGTAGGTCAAACCTGAGACATATTTTTCTTTTCGTTTCTGTTATGTTCTTGATGTATTGATAAAATGAATTGTGACATAAGACAGCAAGGACGTAAAATGCTCAAGAATGTCGGAAAAACTAGATGTAACAAAGCGAGACTATAATAATATATTAATAGGAAAATAATATTAATAAGAGAAGCAGTGAAAACAAAAAGACTAAAGAAAAAGACACAGCTATTACGAAAAATATCTTAGATCAATTAAAGCAAGCATTGTATAAACTTGAAATTAAAATTTAATATAGTTAATTTACCAGAAAGATTTTACACATAATATCTACTTTTAAAAACATCTAAAAAGTATCTAGTGAAATAGGTTAAAAATTTTGTTTTAAATAACTATTTGACGGAATTGTTGGTAACTCTCTAGCTATTAGTTGGTGTCATATTTCTTGGTATTTATACGCTTTTTAAAAATATACCTTTAAATTCTTGGAGACAACAAATTTATGAGTTAACACTAAATTCTTCTTACCTTTTTTGCTGGCATGAAAGCTGTCATCTCGAGGCACGTATTGGATGTCGTACACAAGCGATGTATAGGGTAGCAACGTTTTGTCTTTGTTGACTTTATGTACAGCATACTTGAAGGCCAGCTCGTTTGGGCCATTTTTCTCGTCCTCGGTAAATATGGCACCTAAATTCAAAATTAAACTACTGAGTCTTTAGTACTATTGTGTAGATTTTTTTCTTATTAAAAACTTACACAGATTATTGCTTATATGTAGATTGGCGACAATGGCGACTAATGATTGTTGCTATATTGTACGTATTTTATATGCATATATTTATCAATCGTCTGTTTGTCATTTAGATTGATTTAATTAAGTTTCTACTGATACCTCTATGTTTAAATAATTTTGTTTTCTACACTTTCTACAAACTGAAACAACTGAAACTAATTTTAGAGGAATTGCAAAATCTTTAATAAAATAAAGAGAAAAATATTAAAGGAAAAACTGATTTTATATGACGATAGATAGGCCGATGGTGGAAAGTATCTCTAGTTACCAGGTAGAAGAGGTTGCGTATACCACTTTGGAGCTTCAAATTCTTACCAGGAGTTGAAATCTGGTCTTTAAGTTCTCCCAATCTACCAAACTTTTTTTGGAAAAGAAATGCCAACCCTCGTGTATCGGAAATGCTGGCTGTAATGGTATGAGACAACGAGTAGTCGAGCAAAAGAGAAAACAAGTCCTTCTTTTGTTCCAGGGTAATGCCAAATCTTGCCTTCCCAGTGCCTCTATATGCGCCCATGAAATCTTCGAAACTACGGTCAGGGTCTTCTTGAATTTGATTTACTGCCACTTCTTGGTCATGGTCACTCTCGATTGGCGCTCGTCTGACCCCCATAAAGGTGGCTGACCCAAATTGGACAATTTTGTCGAAATTTAGGTCAAAATTAAGTGCTTTTTAGGTGCTATTTAGGTACGCGGTCCGAGTTAAAAAAAAATAAAAAAAAAATTTAGCCGTGACCGTCCGAATTATCCATTAAAAAAATTACGGTACAAGAAAATTTTACCGATTTCTAACTGTTCTTAAACTGTCGATGTCCATTTTGGTTCAAAGTGCAAGAGGAAATGTGCCATTTTGCCATACACAATCAATATATTCAATTTTAATACGTTTAATTTTTAAATTTTTAATGTTATCTTTCGGGTTTTAAAAAGCACTTAATTAGCACTTAATTTAAAGATTATACAATCCTCGTTTTTTGTTTTTTTTTAATTAAGGGTCTGCTAGGTTTTTAAAGACTGGCGGCGGTCCCATGGTTTTTCGTAAATATTTCAAAAACGGTTGGTGCACCTAATTTTTGTTTTGCGCACCTAAATAGCACACAATAGATCACTTCATTAATTTTCGTTACGATAACTTCCCATACCTTTTGTAGTTTCGGAGAATAGCCCTTCTGCCTTTTAAGGTTATAAAGCCTAATTTGGTTACCTTCTTTGAAGCCCCCTTCTGCGGCTTTGGTGTGGTACCGCTTTTTCATCCTACCACAGGCAATTTGGAGATGTGATCCTTCTACGCAACTGGACCACGTAATCTTCTAGCTAGGTCTGCTCCAGGTAGAAATCCAAATTCTATGTCACATGGCAGTCTCATTTCACGACCAAATAGGAGTTTGGCTGATGTTTGACCAGTGGATTCGTTAACGGCAACGGCTAGTCTATAGGCCATGGCAAAAAGCAATAGATACTGGTCCCAATTTCGCTTGTTCGTCGTTCAATCTTCTCCATTTCCTCTATTTTCTCTTGATTTCTTTTATTTTATCTTCTGTTGATTCTATCTTAGCAGAGACTTTATTCTTCAGTAATGAAACTGTCTCAGACACTCTTTAGTGACAAGATCGAAAAAGAGTTTCCGAAGAGACCTTACTTTGCGATGAGGCTATCTCGACAGAGACTTCGTTCTTCAGTAATAAGACTGTCTTAGAATTTTTATTCTCAAGTGACAAGATCAATAAATAAATTTCAAAAGAGACCAGGACAAAAAATTCAAAAGGGATCTTCCTTTCTAAAGAGACTCTCTCAGACGACAAAGACGTGATCGCAGAGGTCTTATCCATAAATAGATAGGTTTCAGTTTTTTGTCCTTCCTTTTCTAGGGCCTCTTTCAGACATTCCCCCAGATCATATTTCTAGCTGGCGGTATCTAGATCCTGCTCTTCGAGCTTGCGACGAAAATCGGCTACCTTCCGAGCACACAATCGTTTCGCCATCTATAATGTCTATACTGTCTATTTTTGAAGTGAAACTTCTTTAGAATCGTTGTGATTTCAAACCGGATGCAACGGAAAAACGACAGGTAAGAGACACAAATACAAAAATGTGTAGGATGAAGCCGGCGGAGAATGAGACAGAAATATACATGTCTCTCCTTTTTGCTCCATACTTCGTAGCGTCCCCACTCCCGTCTTCTAAGCATAGTCGCCTGTACAGCTCAACAGATATACCTGCAACTTTCAAGGTCAATTCGTCGATAGTGGGAGGAGCCGAGAGTCAGTTGCATTTAAGCGCCCGATGCGTAAACATCCGTATACTTAACATTGTACTTCAATTCTAGTGCGTTTGCTACGTTGTCAGATAACTTCGTAAATCGTGAAGTAGTTATTGTTTGTTGAATTTTCATATTAAAAACTAAGAGGTAAAATAATTTTTTATTAAAATGAATCGCGTAAGTGCCGTAAAAAATCGGATTCTGAGTGCACAAGCTCGTGAAATTATATACTCGGTTTTAAAATGTACGCAACAGGAAGCAGAAGGAAATGTTCTTCTTATACCTCTAAAATAATATTCGATTAGGCATCACCGCATCAACCAACGTCTGTCGTGTCCGGTCGTGTCAAATCGTCACGGTTGCAGTTATATCTGTTTAGCTGTAATTAGTGAGCTAAAGCGAGAGAGCAAATATCGGTGTGTATGTATATTGAACACTGTTTAATACTTGCTTGTTAAATAAAATATCCTTTAAAATTAATCAAAATACTTTCATTTTTAAACAAATAAACTTTGTAATTATCCTACCCTTGTTATATATTATATTCATCTCATTCTTTTGTCGATTTACTGAAGTTTCACTTCTATCGTGCGTTAATCGCACACACACTTTTTAATTTGTTCTTTACTTACATTGTCTTTAATCTACATAGTTCTTGAGTTCGTAATTTGAAAATGAAATTATAATTTTGGTGTATTTTAGTATTCTTTAGCTACAGGATACAAACAAGTTTATCTTTAATTTAGCGATTAAATAATAAAAAAATAGTATCTTGCAAAACTGTTAAAATGTTAAAAATACTTTTTAAAGACTTAAATTAGTTATAAATAAAAATACTGGTTTTGTATTTTTATCTAAAGTGAAAAAGGATTTAATGACACATTAAATGTAGATGCTTAAGTTCTATGTTATTTTAAATATGATTCGCTAACTTTGATAGATGGAAAATGAAGCTTAACATATAGGAGACGTATATGTTTGTTATAGAATTATGAAAAACATATTTTCACCTATGGTTTTTTAAACAAAAAAATCATATATCTATAGATAATTTAATAAAGTAGAAATTTGCTTTCATCTTTTTTTTTTATACAAACAATTAATTGAAAATATTCGTACTGGATAAATGTCAATTAAACAATATGTGTTCGTGTTATTTTATTATCCAGTATTGGAGCGGAAAAAAATAAATGTTTATGAAGATTAAAAATGTTTATTTCAAATTAAATGAAATATAAGCGTTTGTAGCCATTCAGTGAACTCTCATTAAATTTTTCGGGATATTTAATTGTAGTGCACAATTTTTATCTTTTTAAATTTAAAAAACTTAAATTTGCAAGCATCTATTAACATTCTTATTTTATTTTTTGAACATACGCTAGTCGTCATAAAACATTAGAAAAACATATTGGCACTAATATCAAAGGGAATATTCATTACATTTTAAAAAACAATAGTTATTTATAATATGAGTGTTAAAAGTGAGGTTTTATTTTGTGAGTGAAAACGTTTGTGAAATGAGCGGAGCGAATTGAACAATTTCACGAACAAAATAAAATCACTTTTACAACAAATACCATACAATGTTTTTTGTACAACTTCCCTATTTTCATAATGAAACGAGCGAATTTGCAATGACAATAAACCAAACCGTGTTAAAAGTAAACTTGTTTACATGGCAACGTGTTAAAAGTATTTTTAACACGCTGTTATGTAAACAATCGTTTTTAACATTGTTTGCTATCATTAAAAGTGTCACTTTTAATGACAGTTGTACAAAAATAACTTTATTTAATTCTAGCAGAAAAACAGACACTTTAAATTCAAGAACAATTATTATTAAAGTCCATAAAGTCAGCTAGTACCAATAAAATTTGTACTCCGATTGTGGTATTTTATTAACATGACCTTTTTAATTAGAAACATTTTTCGGATTATGAGGCTAAGAATAAAATGTAAGTTTTTTAACGATATTATTTATTGTATATATTTTTATAAAGACATTACCTACTTGTTTACAACGCTTAAAATTGTTGTTTAAAACTTATGTTTCTACAAGAGGTAGGTACCAATATAACGGTTGTTTGAAGCTATTTTTTTATGCAAAATATAAATAATTTGTACTCACCTTTCAACTTATAACTTAGTTAAAGATACAATTTGTTAAGAAATAAATATAATACATTTTAAATTTAATAAAAGAGGTTGATTAAGTATGTTAAGATGCCAAACGCATTTTAGGTAATTTATTATTATTTTCAAAAAATGTACAGCTTACCATTATCGTTTAAAGAAAAAGCTCTACCTCTGCTGAAAATGTATTGAAATACATAGAGTGTGTGTGCTAGGATGAAACAACGAACTGTAAACTGGCCAAAGAGTTATTACCTTATACTGGCGAGGACACAGCAAGAAAATTTAAGGCATTGATCAGAAAAAATCTCCGAACAGCTGTGGGAATCTTTCAGGCCACTGCCAATTGCGACATCTCTTTAGTATGAAATTAGCAGAACCGCCGCTATGCAGAGGTTGCGAACAAGGAAAACGACACCTAATTTAAAAAACTGTCAATGTCGGTGAGAATATTGTTGAGTGAAACGGGTAACTTTAGAACAAAAACGAATATACAAAGCTACAAATGCCCTTATGGTATGCAGAAATATTGCAGGAAAAATTGGGATTTTAACCCAAGGACATTGCAATGAATGTCCACGGCAATAGTAAGATCAATCATCACTTAAGGACAGTAGACACGAGTGCTAATCTGAAAGTATAAGGAATAAAAAATATATAAAATGGTCAAAGAAGGAACAATCAAGGAAAAACCTCAATTTGATCCAACTTATGGAAAATGTCCCAAGATGACATGCCAAAGAAATTAAACTTTGTGACAAAATTCACCACAAATCTGTGTAGTAAATTTGAATGAGACAGAGACATGATATTGGGGCTAAACGAAAATGTCATAAAATGGTATGCAGATGACACAAAGACAGATGAAGGAACAGGAGCAGTGGTTTTTGGACCTAGATTCAAATAAGTACTCAGAAACCTGGGTGCATTTTTCAAGCAGAAATCTGTGCTATTGAGAGATTTGTAGAATTTAAAAACAAAAGAAACTAACGAAAAAAAAAAGATTGTAATCATATCAGATAGTCAAGCAGACAACAAAGCTCCGAACTCACACATAATCAGTTAAAAAATGCTCTAGTAATACCTAGGAAAACTACATAAACTAGGACACAATTAGACTGTTACCTCTTATAGGTATAGAACAAATGAAACAGCAGAAAACTGTCAAAAGAGATCTACTTTACTTGAAGCTCAACGATATCCTAAACTTTCTAAGACATATAGAACTAGAAGAGCCTCTATAAGTCTAACAAAACATCAGAATTATAGAAAGAAAAGGAGGACACAATAGATCTTATAGACGCAGGTGTATCTGTGACCCCTATTTTCGATACAAAGCTGTGCATATATGGAAATAGTTTTTTTCTATGCCAATATTATAAAGAGGAAAAATTTGATTTTTGTTTGTTTGTTTGAAATGAATAGGCTCCGAAACTACTGGACCGATTTCAAAAATTCTTTCACCGTTGGCAAGCTACACTATTCCCGAGTGACATAGGCTATGTTTCGTTTTTTAAAAAAATAGGGATCCTTACTAAAATGCCATTAATGTAACAAAAAATTACCCTAAAATCCTTACATCGCTTGCGCTGAGAATACTATTGATTATAGAATAAAATAATGTACTACGATTTAGAAGAATATATAAATATCTACAAAAAATGCCCCGACAGCATATATGTCTAACTGTTATAGTTACGTCCCAATAACTATTTTTTAAGTTTTTAAAAGTTTTTTTCTTGGTATATTAATCCTTATCAAAATAACTTATTTCATAATCACGACAGATATCACGAATTTAGCATGTGCAATGGGAAGAGGCTACTTATAAAGGAATTAAAGGACAATTAAGTTGTAGCCACCATTATAACTGAACCACCAGCTGATCAACTAGCTCATACACTGAAGTTACCGATGATCCCAACTGATCTACCAAATCCATTTAAACCGCTTCAATTTCCTATCAAAACATCTTTCGCTTTTACTAATAAGTCTCAAGGTCAAACCTTCCAATTAGTAGGGATCGGTTTTCCTCATGGCCAACCGCCTAAGGCGGGTCGGAGTACCTGAAAATCAATTTATTTTGCTGCCAGAAAATAAAACAACATGTAATATTGTTTACAGGGAAGCGTTGACCCAATAAATTTAATGGCTTTTGTTATTTTTCTTTAATCCCCGTGCAAAGCCGGGGCGGGCTGCTAGTATTTAATAAATTACCAACAATATAATTTTTAATGTGTAAAATCCGATGGCTGGTATCGTAGCGTAAAATAACATTTACATAAAGAAAGAGCCTTATGTCACTTTTTGTATACATAAGCAATAATATAATTTTTAATGTGTAAAATTTGATGGCTGGTATCGATGCGTAAAATAACATTCACAGACAAAAGCCTCATGTCACTTTTTGTATACATAAGCGATAAGTTATTAACCGCATTCGATAATTTCGGAAATAAATTTTAGCATTTAGTTTATTCACAGCATCCAGATCAGTAGCTTTAAAATAGATCACATTCCCTTCCACAATTCATATAAAAAAATTCCGACCGAACGTTGAACATTGCTTCTTTATACTTTATACATTTATGTTCTTTGGGCTTACAAAACGCGCAGCATTGATAAAAATTAATGGAATCGTTACGTTAGGGTTAAATACAACCTTCTTAAGTAATGATTAAGTATTCGGGTATACTACCAGAAAGAATATTCATATATTTTAACTATATTGGTAAAATAATATTGTATAAAAAAAGAAAATTTGTTTTTTTTTCTATTAAACAAATAAATATTGATTATACTAATGCCAAAGTATTAAGTTCATTCAGTACCTAAGCACCAAAACACAACAAAAGTCCCCGCACATAATATATGAAAAATGAGGAATGAGGTTTCGGTAAATGTTGCTAAAATTTTACAAAGAGCTTGGTTTAACCATGCTGATTAAAACTATTAATAGAAGCTAGGTCAATAAACCTCATTCAAGGTCATTCCACGGTCAAATAGAGTGACTGTCGAAAAAATTCATGCAGATTTTCATGCACCTACACGAATATATTGCTAGACATGTAACAGACTTTACCAATCAACTTTATAATCCTGAACCACAAATCCAAAAAGTTGTTACTATTGTAGGTGTAACTTATTCGTTTATAGATAAAAGCACAAACTACCGAACTTTGAGACAATCATTTTATCGTCATAAAGGACGTCATTTAGTCAAACTAGTAATATATCGACGGCGATATATTACTGGTTAATCGTGGATTCAGAGATGCTGGGGCTCTCCTTAATTTATTGGGAATTGATTATAAAATGCTACACTTTTCAGAACAATAAGGAATAGCTCAGTTATCTACAGAAGAGGCCAATAAGACGCGTTTAATTACCAAGTCAAGATGGGTAACTGAATCATATTAAAAGTTATTCGATGAAGTCATTGAAACAGCTTTCGTAACTACTCTCCGCAGATTTTTTAATATAGCTGCTGCTTTGATAAATCAACACCATCCCCCGATTTCCATGATTGATGCAACTGAAGATATACCAGAAGAATGTTGGAACGACTCAAGAACTCAATTTTCTTCAAGTGAAATCGAAGTTGATAATCTTGACGATGTGTTGACCTTCGAATGAACTGGGAATGACCTTATATAACCTCTAAGTGGAATTTCTGATTTAAACAAACTACGGATTCGTTATTATTAGAAACATGGAAAATGTACTCAAGAATTTTTTTGGACTGTCAGTTTTCTGTTTGACCCTGGAATAACCTTGAATGAAGTTGTTTGACCTAGCTTTTATTAAGACTTTTAATCAGCATGCTGAAACCTAGGTCTCTGCAAAATTTCAGCAACATTTACCGAAATTGCAATTGTAATTTCTTTATTTTTTATTTATTTAAAGTTAGCTATAAAACAACTCAAAATTCTTAAATTTTTGGTCATTTTTTAAGATTAATTGACAATTTATGAGCATATTAGCTTTTTTGATCTAGTAAAATGGTGTATGATTAATTTAACTATTTTCTTGACATGTACCCATATATTTTTTATCTAATGCATTTGGTAAATTAAATTTGTTTCTATGTATCGTTGAATTAATTGGGTATAAATCTAGCTCCGAATAAAAGCTTCTCATTTTTTTCAGTTATGAAAAGTAAACAAAAATTATTTATTGATACATATATATCATCCTAGTCCGCTTTATCAGATTTCGCATGGATTTCTTTGTGTACGAAAGGATATTGAACAGGGAAAAATCTCGTTAATCTTGTTAAGAATTCAAAATTGTACCTACAGAAAATCGAATAGATTACAATAGATGTCACCTTTATAGTAATTGGATTGAAATCAATATATTTTTTATATATATACTTATATCAATTTAAAAACAGCTTAACATGACAGTATATAGATATACGAAAAAGACTTTCCTGTAATAGAATGATTGATACGTAATTTTTTTAGGATGTTTTTAGGGTAAAAGCTGCTGTAGGCAGAAGTATAAAATTTCAAAACCAATATATGAAAAGTGATAACTACTGTGCTTGCTCACTTTAAAAAAATAAATTCACGGCAGTGTGAATGAACAAAAAAAAAAAACATAATGCCGAGAGTATGAAACTGGATGCTGTTATAGGCTATATAACTGATAACAACAGCTCCTCAACAGCAGCGAGGAAGAGCGAATAAAAAACAGCAAGTATTAAAAACAGTCCAGAGAGTAAATCTAAGTGGCACTGAAATGAAAAGATTTAAATACCTGTAACAGCAAGGCCTTAATCCAGAGGAGGCACGTTAACAGGCAAAAAAGCCTATCTCAGTATCAAAAAGGTAAAAATCCAAAGGCAAAAGTTCAGAAAGGATTCGGTCTGACGAAAAGAATCAGGAAGCTAACCCTAGGAAAAATTCAGTTAAAACCAGTGTAAAAACAACAGGTAAAAACAAATTAATCTACGGACAGAAAGTTTTTGATAAAAGTGTAGATCTGGATCCAAAGACACGAATTAAGCCTTTTTTCAGCGACCTAACAAAACCACAGTTAAGTGACTTAAAAGCATAACTGAGGAGGTGCAGCCAAAGAAAGGTATCTAGACTCAAAAAGGACATCAAAGTTCCTCACTCTGAGATCTTTGTAACAAATATTTCTTTCAAAACTGACAAAATTGACAAAATTCTTCAATTCCTAAAAGTACAAAATGATTACCACAAATTGGAGAATTCTAAGAAGGATCAACAAAGTACCCACAGTAAAATTCACCATTTCAATGCATGCTACATTCGTTAAAAAGAATGGCTACATGCACAACTGGTCGTCCTTCTCAGATGGGTCTCGTCTTGTTCGTCGTAGTCCGCCTCGTATTTCGCCAACCGATTTACATGGACCACGCGCCTCTTGCCCCTTGGTAGTTTTTGTATACGGTACACTACATCATTGATCCTCTTTACCACTCTGTATGGACCCTCCCAATTCCTCTGTAGCTTAGGTGATAATCCTCTCTTCTTCTGGGGGTTGTACAGCCAGACCAAATCTCCATCATTGAAACCACCTTCTGTAGCTTTGCTGTCATAGCGGGTCTTCATTCGGTCACTAGCAATTTGTATGTTTTGTCGGACCTTCTCATGAATGTAGTGTAGCCTGCCCCTCAATGTGCTCACGTAGTCCTCACCGGCTATCTCTGTTCCGGGCTTACATCCAAACTCTAGGTCACAGGGTGATCTTATTTCCCGGCCGAACATGACACAAGCTGGTGTCTCTCTAGTAGACTCTTGCACGGCTGATCTGTAGGCCATGGTGAACAGATGAAGGTACCGGTCCCAGTCTCTTTGATGGTCAGAGACCACTTTAGCCAAATATTTTCCCACAGTTTTATTCATTCTTTCGACTAGGCCATCTGACTGTGGGTGAAGAGGCGTTGTCCTGGTCTTCTTGACTCCAAGTATTTCACAAATGCTCTGGAATAGGCCAGACTTGAAATTTCGTCCCTGATCGGAATGTAGTTCCAGTGGCACTCCAAACCGACTAAACATCTCTTTTATCAGCACGTCTGCCACTATCGAGGCCTCTTGGTTTGGGATGGCATGTGTTTCAACCCATTTGGTAAAGTAATCCGACACCACCAATATGTACTTGTTCCCATCGTCGGTCTCTGGGAATGGGCCTGCGATGTCTATAGCAACTCTTTCCATAGGACTGCCTACATTATACTGATTCATTGGCGCTCGTTGTTTTCCTCTTGGGCCATTCGTTAAAGCACAAAGTCTACATTTTCGGCACCAGTCCTTAACGTCTTCTTTGCAGTTGACCCAGTCAAAACGTTCTCTGATCTTTTCCAACGTTTTCTTGATGCCGAAGTGTCCACCGGAGGTTCCATTATGAAGTTTCTCCAATACTTCTGTTGTCCGACTCCAGGGAATTATCAGCTGAGTCCTAGCTACAGTACCCTCGTCATTCTCGACGGACCTCTTCAACAATCCATGCTCTAAAATGATGGAGTCCCACTGCGCCCAGTAGGACTTGACCCTAGGACTCAGGTGACTCACTTCTTCCCATCTTGGTCTCTGTCCTTTTGCTTTCCAGTCAAGCAACATCTTTAGTTCGGTGTCACCTTCTTGGTCTCGCTTCAGGGATTCTGGCAGCCAATCCAGATCCACTACGGTTGTTCTTAAACAGAAGTCCTTCTCTTCTGCTTTGCTGCAGTGTTTGCAGTCGGAAGGACAAGGTCTCCTAGATAATGCGTCAGCGTTGCCATGTGACTTTCCGGCCCCATGTTCCACAGAGAAATGATATTCATGCAGCCTTTCTATCCATCTCGCAACCTGACCTTCTGGGTTCTTGAATTGTAGAAGCCACTTCAGAGCAGCATGATCTGTTCTTAGAAGGAATTCGCGACCGTACAAGTATTTATAGAAATGTTCCATGGACTTGACTGCGGCGAGAAGTTCTCTCCTCGTAACACAATAGTTACGCTCAGGCTTCGACAGGACCTTGCTGAAATATCCTATAACTTTCTCTTGGCCATTCTAAATTTGGGATAATATGCCTCCTATGGCCGTGTTGCTTGCGTCCGTGTCCAATATAAACCTTCCACTGGTCTGAGGTTAACTTAATATAGGAGCTGTTGTTAGTGCTTGCTTCAGTCGATTGAAAGCATCCTCGCATTCAGTATCCCATTTGAAGTCCCTTCCATCTTCCGTCAGTCTTGTTAGAGGCTTCGCGATGTCAGTAAATCCAAAGACGAACTTCCTGTAGTATGTGCACAAGCCAAGAAAACTCCTTACTTGGTGCTTGTCCTGTGGTACTGGCCATTCTCGTACAACCTTGACTTTATCTGGGTCAGCACTGATGCCATCTGCAGATACTACATGTCCTAGATATTTCACTTCTTTCCTGAAGAGGTGGCATTTCTTTGGACTGAGTCTTAAATTTGCAGTGCGTAGCCTTTTAATCACTTCTCTTAAATTTTCCAGGTGTTCGTAAAATGTCCGGCCAAATACTATGACATCGTCCAAATAAACTAGGCACGACTTCCATGACAATCCTCGAAGAATGGTTTCCATTAATCGCTCGAAAGTTGCAGGTGCGTTACAGAGGCCAAATGGCATTACTGTGAACTGCCACAATCCTGTCCCAATAGTAAAAGCTGTTTTCTCTTTGTCTTTGGGATCTAATTCCACCTGCCAATACCCACTCTTCAAATCCAGCGTGGAGAACCATTTCGAGCCAGAAAGCGTGTCCAAAGTGTCGTCAATCCTTGGAATGGGGTAGCAATCCTTCTTGGTGACGTCGTTCAAACGACGATAGTCGACACAAAATCTGGTGCTGCCATCTTTCTTCTTCACCAAAACCACAGGTGATGACCAAGGACTATCAGATTGCTCTATTATTACTTGTTCGTGCATGTCCTTGATTATATTTTCTGCTTCTTCTCTCTTTGCTATGGGAAGCCTTCGCGGTTGTTGGCGAATGGGATCTGAACTTCCGGTATTGATAGAATGCTTCACAACATTCGTCCTACCCATCTGAGTGTTGTCCATAGCAAAAACGTCACTGTATTCATGAATCAGTTTCTTCACCTTGCTAATATGTTCTGGTGCAAGTTCTGTGCAGGAAGAAGCCAATGTCTCAAATAATTTTTTCGAACTCTTGTTGCTTCTTGGTAGCGGGTTCTTCACATCCTGAACTCGTCCTGTCACACAAAGCACGGAACAGCTTTCTCCCAGGATCGTACCTTTCTTCAACATCACAGGGTACATGTTGGTGTTCAACATTCTCACAGGAACTTCGTTTCCGCCTCTCACCAAGGTTTTTCCGACTAGCAGTCCTTTCCCGAGGTTACTCTCACTGGCTGGTTCGATGAGTCTTATACAGCTATCTCGAAGGTCTCTATCTAAATACCCCTTCACTATGGTTTCCGCCTGTCCACTTAGGTGAACATCTTCGCTGAGTAAGACTCGAGTCGTGATATCTCCACATCCCAGGAATGGAATTTCCAGACTTCCGATCCCCAGAACATCGTTTCTCATATCCATCTGGAAGCCATAACCCTTAATGACATCCATTCCCAAGATGACTTCCTCCATGATATCTGCCACCAGCACCTCATGTTCGAAAAACCTGTCCCCAATGTTGATGACGATCCTCTTCTTTCCGTGTGTTGGCA
The DNA here is from genome assembly GCA_964028335.1 of Altica lythri. Taxonomy (NCBI): domain Eukaryota; kingdom Metazoa; phylum Arthropoda; class Insecta; order Coleoptera; family Chrysomelidae; genus Altica; species Altica lythri. The sequence continues at coordinate 48,811,480 of OZ034802.1, read as the reverse complement.
CGTCTTTACCAGTTGCAGTCCGTAAACGAACCATCGCTGGTAAGGTTTTTCCATTTCCTTCAACTACACTCGGCTTAACTATAGTTCGGGTTGCGCCAGTGTCGACTAACATTTTTACGGACCTCCCATTAATTTTACCGTCGACATAAATACTTGAAGAGATGGCCTGAATAATAACCTCAGGGGCATTGTCGTGGCGGGTCGGTTTATGCCCCTTCTTGCCAACCCGCTTTAGTTTTCCTGTTCTTGGCGTTGTGGTTTAACCGGCTTCTTGCAGTTACGCCGAATGTGTCCTCTTTCGCCGCAGTTCCAGCATCTTGGTCCACCATTACGTTTCTCCTGGAGAACTCGGCGAATTACTTCCTCAATTCTATCGTCGCAGACTGGTGAATCATCAAGCTGTCTCACTTTGCTCTGTCCTCTGTAAGAAGCTTGTTTAGCAGCTTCAAATTCTAGGGCATGGGCCAGGGCGTCATCTAGAGTTTTGGGTCGGGCCAACCGCAACGTCTGCTGAGTCTCCGTGTCTCTCAACCCATCGACGAAGGTCTGGACAGCAAGTTGTTCTAGGAAGCTGTCCGGTGCTGAAGGATAGGCCAGCCTTACCAACCTTGCTATGTCTGCTTCGAATTCCTGCAAGGTTTCTGCACTCTTCTGATGGCGACTCTTGATTTGTGCGTGATACAGTTGTTGGAGATGTGCATCACCATATCTCATTTGCAGTCTACTTGTCAGAGTCTTATAATCACCTTGTTGACTTACAGGAAGGGTTTGAAGGATAGTCAGTGCGTCTCCTCTTAATGCAACAATTAAGGCAGTTGCTTTCTCTTCATCGTCCCAGCAATTGGCGTTGGCTGCTGCTTCAAATTGTTTCTGATAAGTGCTCCAGGGTGTTTTGCCATCAAAAGTTGGAGGTTTGATCTTTGTTCGCCCTGGCTCACCCCGTTCTCCCAGCTTAACAGAACAATATTTGCTGAAGTTCTTACTCAATCGTTCTTCCATGGTTTTCACCTGTTCTTCCAATTTTACTTGTATTTCTTCTTCCATATTAACCAATCTGCCTTTAATGTTTCCAACCCTGTCTTCAAATTTTCCAACCCTGTCTTCAAATTTTCCAATTTTATCGCTCACGTTCCCCATCTCGTCTTTTACGTTTCCCATTTCGTCTTTTACGCTTCCAATTTCGTCTTTTACGCTTCCAATCTCATTTTGGAGTAATTATTCTTTAACTCATTTTCAATAAATGTCAATTTATCTCCCAAATTATCTTCCATTTTCTTAGTGTTTTCTTCCATTTTCTTAGTGTTTTCTTCCATTTTATTCTCCATTTTCTGGGTGTTTTCTTTCATTATCTTTCTAGTATTTTCTTCCATTTTATTTGTGTTTTCCTCCATTTTCAAGCTCATTTTTTCAAGGGCTTGCTGGAAAAATTCCATTGTCGCCTGATCCATTTTCTTCGTCTGTGATCTCGTAACTGGCATACAAAATATTCACTAATGAAGTCCACAATTTAAATTAACACAGCAGTTCAATTTACCCCACACCTGACACCAATTGTTACGTTCTAGGGGTTCGAAATAAAATCACTGCTGAACGAAAATGTCTAATTTATTTACACACTACAAACTAAACTAAATAACTAAACTAACTATAACACACCAATTTATGTACAACAATTAACTTCGATTTATATTCACTATTTATTTTCACTTCGTAGATCGCTCGAATATTTAGACTGTCGCTGTTCACTTTTTACTTTTTCGTGGGTCGTGGCTCTCCGCTTATATACTGTTCAGACTTCCAGAACATCCTTCGGTAACAATTTCTCGTCGCGCGTAGAACGAAAGGAATATTCTCGATCGTTCGCTCGGTCACTAGACTTCCAGGAATCAGTTGTTTACCTAGCGCTATCAGGGCGACAGGAGCGTACTAGGGAAGTCTCGCTCGTTACAATATTATCGAAGAAAGGGGAGATGGGACAATTCGGCATCGCTAATTCACCATCGTCTATTCGGCGTAGGAAAAATTCTGCGTCAGGATATTAATTTTTTAGAATGTCTGTAATTATCACTTAGTTATAAAACATAATTTTGTAGTGAAAAGAAAAATGATTCTTATTTTTAAATTTAAATTTAAGGATTCCATGGTAATTTTTATTTAATAAAACATAAATTGTTCAAGAAAAGAACAATTAGTGGGGTTTCTCTTCTAATGTAGATTAAAGTAGTTATTATTTCTTTTAACTAGAGATAATGTAAATCTTATTTTTAGACATTTCCTTTATTTTCTGTTGAAGAAAATATTTAACATGGATTATCTTCTAAAGCGGATTAAAGTCGTTAATATTTTGGGATAGGTAATAGCTGTATAAGAAACGATATCTTGTTTTATTTACTGAGATATATTAAAGCAAAAACAATATTTATGAGTAAATAATAACCCAAAATAAATACAAATTATAGAAGAGCTTTTTGTCTAAAATAATATTTTTATAACTATGTGTTAATCTATATATCTATATCTATATACATATAATAAAACTGTAGAAATGTATATGTTTGTGCGCGCATCACATGAAAACTACTGATCCGATTCGAATGCGGTTTTCACAAATGTATTTGTCTCCTTTCAACTTAACATCTGGTGTATAAAAATTTCTCTCTCATTCCTTAAATGGGGTGGGGTAAGAAATTTTTATACAACAATCACACGCCACGCGAACGACGTTGCGAGTACAACTAGTTGTAAATATTATAAGATGTCTGGGGGGGGGGGGGGGAATATTCATTGATAACAAAAATAAATGCAAAAATTAAAGCTTGGCTTACAAATATTCTAGAGAGGATGGCATATTATTAACCCTTTTACAACAGGATATCAATATCCTAATCCCTCACCTAACAAGAATATAAAAGACGTGTTTTATCTTGGGATAAATGTTAAAAGAATGGAGAAAGGTTAGAGTATGTTTTATTCCTAAGGGTAGTGTCAACCCAATTCATAAAGATGCCAACAGAAACTATGTCTTCAAAACGAGATTTTATACTTAAACTAAATGCTAGTATTAATGAGTGTGAGTTAACACCAAACAGAATCGCTAAAAAAGGAGCCCTTACTTATTATACTGGTGGGTCTAAAACAGGTATAGAGGTTACAGGTCCAAATGTTAGCGCCCGAGAAACCCTTTTATTTTGGAATTTTTATTGCTTCAATAGTCAAACTGCTTTAAATGCTCTACAATCTACTACATTTAAATCCAAAATAGACCAAACATTCTCTTAAGCAACTGCCCAAACACAACAAAGTAAAACGAGATTGCTAATAGTCTCCCTTTTATCAGACTTGAACCTATCTGTGGCATCTCAAAATGCCGCATTATGGATAAAAATCGTAATTTGGAAAAGGGACTCAGTGTATCCTACTGAAAAAATACCAGACCAAAGACATGCTACATAAAATGTGCAAAATGGTAATGCAGATCCTGTAAGGATGCAAATAAAACGGCTAAACATATTATCTGTTAGTGTAGAGTAATTATTCTATAACGCGATGGATATCTAAAGCAGATCGCCTTAGAGCTTGATCAGGTTACAAACGTACATCCTAAATGGACTACCTTAAAAGTATAGACCTTATCGACTTATCGACTTTTACTTAGATGTAAACGATCTTCTGGATGCAGAGTAGCAAAGTTACTTATATAAATCGATTTCACTTAATTTAAATCATTAGTTATTTAACAGTTAATTAAACCAAGCATTTTTTGCTAATAGGGAATTATAGATACCATAAACAATTACGGATTTTCACAAACTCAATCTTTCCTAAGATATTTAGACAAACCTGTACTCTACTGATGAGCTCTAATAGAGCAAACCACAGTAACTACAGTTTGTTTTTGCCTTGTGTGGACTGATTAATACTTATATCTATGTCTCAGCATTCTGTGCTTCCAGTTAGGAATTCTAACCAGGTACTAATCCAGGTTATGTATCTGGATTATATTGACAGCATGGCGCAAAATACGTTTGTATTTTTTTTTTTTTTTTTATGTATAAGACTATCAAGAAACGCTCCGTTGGTTTATTTTATTTAATTTGCTTAAGGTTTTACACATGACATGCAAAGCGACAACAAGAGTCTCATTTCTGGGATAGAGAAGGTGCTACCTATGATTGTGTTTAACTTTAGCAAACTTTAATAATAAATATTAGCCAGTTTATACTTACCCGGAATGTCTTTTCATTAGTGACTGAAGAGACAAACCTGTATTGTACTGATGAGCTCTAATAGAGTGAAACACAGGGTCTAAAGTTCGGTTTTGCTCTTGTATGGACTGATTAATACTTAAATATATGTCAAAACATTATGTGCTTAGAGTTAGGAATTCTAAGCAGGCACTAATCCAGGAAATGTATCTGGATTATATTAACAGCATGGCGCGAGATACGTTTGTATTATTTTCTTGTCATTTTATGTATAAGACTGTCAAAAAATGTTCCGTTCGTTGTCAAGTTAACGAGCCCTGATCAAAGTAAACAGTGCTAGTAAGTTTGTTGTTTTTACCCGACTTTTTACCAGAACCGCTAAACGGATTTTCACATTTGAGGTATCGTTAGATTTATCTTAATAGCCCAAGTGTTCTTAGATAGGTGACATTTAAAAAAAAATCAGAATGGCGGATGTTTGATGCCACATTATTGTGAGGTAATAAAAAAATAAATTGTCCCAAGCATATCGAGTTGGGTATCAAAATGAAGGATTTTAAACACAAATTCTAAATATGTATATAACTTTTGGTTTTAATATTAAATAGAACGATAAAAAAAAGAAATGAATTTTTTTTCTGCAAAGCAAATCGGATTTTTTTTTGTATTTCGATACAAGTTCCTTGGCGAAAGTTGTTTAGTTTCATGAGAAGAACACGTGGTATGAAAATAAAAAACATAATAATAATTGGACATACAAAATGCTACAGCTGATTTCTCATTTACTATGGGAAATCAATTTTTTTTTTATATTTTGATCTATGTTTCTAAGGGAAAGTTGTTCAGTTTCATGAATACAAAATTTCTTAAACAACCGCATGATTTAAACTCATTCAGGGAATTAATGCCGTTACGCAATCTTCCTTAAAAAAGCAGTATTAAAAGAAATTGAGTATTATAATAGTTAATTCACATCTGGAAACACAGCTCCGGTGCAAAATTATTAAAACGCTGTGAAAAGCTTTTCTCGATTTTACTCTATGGCATTATTGTTTAAGAATATTTGATTCAAAAACACATAAATATTTTAAAAATCCGACACAGATGTCCTGTAGCACCATTCAGAAATTAATGATTTCACATGAACTCTTTAGCGAATTTAGAATAAGCACTTTAAACTAAAAATACATAAATAAAAAAATAATTAAAAAATAACAAAAAGCCCGCCTGCATGGATAGCTAAAAATCAACTGAAAAGACTGAAACAAGACGAAAATTCAATGACTAGGTATTTAAAAAAAATCAATGATTAGGTACTTAGAACTAGAAACATAAATTGAAACAGAACCACACCTACGTACCTACGTATTGTACAAATAGAAATATCAGCACGGTAGTCATTTAATTTTTTGCAACATTATACACAGAATTACAGTCGGAGGCATGCACAAAAGGATAATAATTTAACATAGCATACACTTTCATGCCTCCGACTGCAATTCTGTTTATAATGTTGCAAAAAATTGAATGACTACCGTGCTGATATTTCTATTTGTACAATACGTAGGTACGTAGGTCTGGTACTGTTTTAATTTATGTTTCTAGTTCTAAGTACCTAATCATTGATTTTTTTTAAATACCTAGTCATTGAATTTTCGTCTTGGTTCAGTCTTTTCAGTTGATTTTTAGCTGTAGCTATCCATGCAGGCGGGTTTTTTGTTATTTTTTAATTATTTTTTTATTCTTATTTTATTAAATAAATTATTGAATCCACTCTTCAATTTAATAGCATATACACACTTAAAAAGTGTGTTTATAATCACAATTCTTTTATGATTATTTGTGTATAAGCTATTTTAGTAATTATTCGGCATAGGTAACAAAAAAATGACATTAATTTACTTATGTTATATGAAATTTTATAAAATACTTTAAATTCTCAAAGCAAAACTCTGTTCCTTATACTCATGTTATAAATAAAATATTTCAGCAAATATTGTACGTGACTGCAAAGTTTATGAGCAGTCTAGTCAGTGTCAAAAAATGTTATAAAGCTTTCTAGATGAAATATTTGGTACATTATTAGGAACTATACAAACAAGGAATTGTTTAATGACCTTAAAGAAAAAATGTCGCTTCCCATAGAACTTAGAACACGAACCTTCAACCACCTTTACGCGATAAAAATCAAGGTGGAGGGTTCGAGTTTTACCGGTAGCGACATTATTTCAATTATTCTTTAATTTCATTTAAAAGTTTATTGTTTGCGTGCTTTTTAAATTTTAAAATCTAATTAAAATATTAAAAATAAGTAATTTATTCTGTGCTTGTTTTGGTGATTTGTATAATGAACAAATTAATGTTAATAAATTAAAATACTCTAAAAATATTGAAAAATGCACACCAAAACTTCTTAAATTTAGAAATATAGGCTTAAAAAAAAGATCTGAAATAAAACTAAGCGAAAAGCTCACCAATAGATATGGCCGGGTTAAAACAGAAAAATAAAAAATAATTCGAAATTAGGACAAGAAATGAAAATATCATAAAACAAAGAACAAAGAATGGCACAAAGTTATTTAAGAAATATACCTATAGACATAGTTGAAAAAAAAAGAAAAAAATGAAGACAATTAGGCGCCTCTAGAAAATTATACCGATATTATTTGTTAAGAAAATGAATTGCGCAATCAGCAACTAGAAGAATTTGAAGAAAATAACCAAGACAATAAAGTACCCAAGTAACACAGACCTGCATAAATTAACTGCAAATGCACTGCAAAGAGCCTGCAGTCATTTTTATAACTGTATATCAACTGCAGATAATCTGTAGAAATAGAAGTAATCTGCATATAACCATCATATTACCTTTACCCAAAGATGTACTTCATATCACCTGCATACTGTTTAAAATTGCAGATATATCCTGCATAAGACATTTACTGACAAAGGAAATGCAGTTGTGTCCTGCATAATGTCTTCAAATAAAAGATATGAAAATGAAGACTATATGCAGACATTTTGCAGTAAGAAATTCTCTGCAAATGACACCTTTATATAAATAAAATACAGATCTACTATTGCAGAATAATAGCAAACTCTAACCAGACAAATATGAAAATGAATATTATATGCAGACTATTTGCAGTAAGAATTCTCTGCAAATGATATCTTTATATAAATAAAATATAGATCTACTACTGCAAAATAATAACATATTATAAGCAGACGATATATCTATATATCTACTTTTTTACGTTTGACAGTTCTATCTCCTATTATATTATTCATATTTAATTAATATGGATAAAAAGGTGAAATGAAGGAAAATATAACGAAGATAGACATAAATTTTCGATAAAAACCTTATTAAGAAATAACGATGAACTTGTTGAAAATGGCGAAGGATCTAACAATGATTTCGACATGGATTAATCATAAATAGATGTGCTTGAAGTTGACGAACAATACTATTTAAGAGAAAATCATAACTATATTTTTGCGTCATTTCTAAGAAATTGGGCAATTGAATTTAACATTTCACAGGTTGCTTTAAAACCGTTACCTACTAGAAAAGTTAAACAAAACTTATAATTCGCGTTTACCTAACGATCCTCGAACACTATGGTTATATGTTTTATGTACTCTAAGAAATTATAGCTATGGAATATGCGAATTTTGAAGGTATATATTGAGCAACTTTAAAAGACTTTAAAGAGTTTTTTTGATAGTCCTTTGTTGTCCACTCATTTGTTTATATTTCAAACAGAGAAATATGAGTTTCACAAAATTAATATGTATTTATTTAATGATATATTGTGTAAATTAGTAGCAATTATTTCATCAGAACAAACCGTATTTGTGCCAATACACCATACATTTCCTTTGCATGAAACTTTATAAATAAAAAATAAAATACATAAAAAAGAAGAATATGTTTTATTCCAAATTAAAAAATATTAACAAAAACTTAAAACTTTTATAACAGTTTAAAAATAAAAACGAAACTGGAAAATTCTGATCATGATTGACTACTGAAAAATGTATTTATTGCGAAAAGTAGTTTTAAATGACGATAGTGACCGTAGCTATTAAGTGTCCTGATAGCCGAGTGGGTAAGACGACTAACTTTCAATTAGGTAATGGATGGTGAACCAGGATCGAATCCCCGCTTAAGAAAGGTGAAAAAAAAAAAGGTAAAAGTGGTTTTAAATAATTCAAAAGTTTATGTTGTGTAGATGTAGTAAATAGAAGTAATAAAATCATATCATAATTGATAATTACCTGAAATAAAATTAAAATGTAGAAAAGTATACTTTTATTTTATTTTAATTATTTCTGCATATCATCTTCAAATCCATCAATTATAGGTTTTATACAGGAGTATGGCAGACCTGCACTGGTTCTGCAAACGACCTTTTACACATGAAATGAAAGTAATATACAGCAGTTTTGCAGATCATTTACCTGCATAAGTGCGTCCAAAACAGTATTTTATATAATCATATACAGATTATTTGCAGATCATTACGCAGGTGAAAATGTTACTTGGGTACCGACTAAAAGAGAAGTACTAAAGAAATATTAGTTACACTAAATAATGTGTTATGTTTTTATATAAAAAATTCAAATATAACGTGTAATATATGTCAAGAGGTTGGTTACAATAATATTATGGTTATTGAGAAAATCCATATCTATTTATTGTTAAAAAAAACAATATTTCTCTTATAAGGTGAAAGGCCGTCAAATATATTACCTGTAATTTTAATAGTACATAACGTGTGAAAAGTGGCACTTTCCGCACAAGTAAAGTACACTATTTTTCCTACCCCCACGAGATAACTGTACCAAATATAGTGTAATGTGATTGTTTTATTTGTGACAGGTTCTACTATTCTAGTTCTATGTATTTAGTTTATATTAAAAATAAGGCTGTAAAATTTACGATACTTAAGTAGTAGAATAAAATAAATACAAATATTTATAATTATTATTTATTTAAAAACAATAACTTTGGACGATGAACAGATATGTAAATACAAAAAATATTGATGTTTTATTTGATATGTGTGTAAGAAATTTAATGGAAAAGAGGGATGCAAACCATTTTAAGGGATTTTTAACATTATTTTTTAATAATTAATTAGTTTTTAGTGCAAAAATTTAATTAAAAAAGCGTAAGATACATACAATAGATATGGAACGGAGCACATGTGCCATGTTAGCTTACTGGTTTAAGCGAGTGTTTTACGTTAGAACACTAAAAGTAAACCCTGATTCAATTCTAACCGTTAGTCATTTTTTTTAATGACAAAATTTTTCTGTGGCACAATAGACGTTATGGTAAAACTACTGTGATTAAAAAACTAAATATTTGTAAATAGTAATATGTTGGAAACCGAGTATAACACATTCTTGGGTATTTATTCCGGTGTGTCCGGATTGCGGCGATTGGTATCAAATGCTAAAGTCAAACAACCGTATTGCGGCCGTCTCAGATTTTTGCCCTTAGTACCCCATGTCCGGATTGCGGCGGGCGACAGGTAGGCCAATAAAGATTAGGGTAATGACACCCTGTCGTAATGGCCCTGGGAACGATTCTACTTCAGAAGACTCTGACAATTCTTGTTAGTCATTCTTACAAATTTCCTTTACAACTATCGTGATGTAAGTATCTTGAAAACTTGTTTTCAAAAACAAACTAATTTTATATTCTTACTAACATACCCAACCCTTTTCTTTCCAGGCAAGGAAGGCTCATACCTCCTCGTGGTCCTTGCTGGACAGACAATCTTTTAAGATTGTCTGACAAAATTATTATTATTTGTAGACAATTGTTATAAAAATATTATGAGTTATGTACTATTTGAATAATGAGTCAAATGTTCTTATCTATACTTATAATAGATCTGTAGAGAGGTCAATTCTGTACAAGAAATATATTTCCAAAATAACTATCAGGGGGTGATTAGGGATCGATACTGATGCCAAAAATGCAATCAGTAAAATTTTTGTCTCTCTATAGAAACAAAAACTACTCGACGGATTTTAACGGAATTTGGTACAATTATTTTTCATACTCCTGTGCTGGTTATAGTATACTTTTCATCACGCTACAATCAATAGGAGCAGAGCAGTGAAGGGAAATGTTGGGAAAACGGGAGAAGTTACTCCATTTTTTAAGCTTCCGTCGCGTGTGCAACCTTAATGGTTAAAGCTATACAGAAATCATCTAAATTTTATAATTTGGAGTTCAACTGTGAACGGATTTTACAAAATTTCACCCACAGGGGGGGTTGCGGGGGCGTGAAAAAAAAAATTAAATTTAAAATCTATAAGTCCTACATGTTTGACACTTTGCAAAATAGTTATTTTTATAATGTTGAGGTCAATTGGGAACGGAGTTTACGAAATTTCACCCACATGGGGGTTGCGGGGGCGTGAAAAAAACTAAAATCTATAGGTCCTACAGGTTTAAAACTTTGCAAAATAGTTATTTTTATAAGTTTGAGGTCAATTGTGAACTGATTTTACGAAATTTCACCCACAGAGGTGTTGCGGGGGCGTCAAAAATAAAAATTAAAACTAAAATCCATAAGTCCTACAGATTTAAAACTTTGCACAATAGTTATTTTTATAATTTTGAGGTCAATTTTAAACGGATTTTAGAAAATTAGACCCACAAGGGGCCATGCGAGGGCGTGAAAAATAATCTATACATATAATAAATCTGTAGAAATGAAAATTCTGTACATTAAGGATATTTAAAATATAATTAGTGGGGGGTGTAGTAACATATAGAACCCAAAAATGTGGTTAGTTTTTTTTTGTCTGTCTGTTTGTATGTTTGTGCGCGCATCACATTAAAACTACTGATCCGATTCGAATGCGGTTTTCACAGATGTATTTGTCTTCTTTTAATTTAACATCTGGTATATAAAAATTTCTCCCCAAACCCCTTTAACGAATTCGAGGGAGAAATTTTTATATAACAATCAACACGCCACGCGAACTACGTCGCGGGTACAGCTAGTTAATAACTAAAATTAACAAGTTTTAATTTGAAAGAATTAATTTATTTGACAATTTTCAAATTGATACAAAATTTAAAAATTTTAAAAAACTGTTTTTCTTTTGAAAGAATTTTTTTTATACAAAAATAATTTATTATCTGTAAATAGCTGTATACACAAAATATTCAAAATATGTAGGTTAAATTGTATAGTATACTTTGTGTTTATAATTGACTAGCGGACCCGGCGAACTTCGTATCGCCTAACACTAATGTTTTTTCCAATTTTTTTTATTTTTACGATTAATTTTTTGTATTTTTTATCATATTTTCTCGTTAGTTACCAGTTTTTACTATTATTTATAGTACTTTTTAATTTATCGATTAGGTATAAGTATTATATATTAACTGCGCCACCTTACGGTGGCGTCACAGTACTTCGTTATGTAAGAATTACAGGTGTAAATTTATAACATCTCAACTGCGCCACCTTTGGGTAGCGCCATAATGAATAATTTCGTAATAAACGCGTCCGATCGTTGCAAAATTCAAAGTGCTATAAGGAAAATCGCGGCCTCCGATGCGCTATTTATAGGCACGTTACCGCCGCCCCGGCCGGCCAGTACCACCGCAAGCGCTACGTCCTGCAATTTTAAATCTGTAATATCTTCGAAAATATTCATTTAAATCTTGTGCTGTAAAGGACCATATAGATCTATATTAAATCAACAATGTATTTAAGCTATTTAATTGTATAAGAATTAATGCTGTATTGGTTAAAATCGCTTCGAAAATTAGCCATTATTTGTCGTAAAAAGTAAATGACAAAAAAATGTTATTGTGGGATATCGATAAGAGATAGACATATACCATCGCGGAGTTTTCTGTAGACCTTTTCAATGTGTACAAATAATTAGTACATTATTTTGATAAATCTCGTAGGGTTCAGCCTGCGTTTGCAATGTAAGCGGAAAAAAATTGATAATTAACGACATTACATTAGAAACCTCAAAAATAACAGTATTTCTCCACTATTTAATGGATGTTATTAGACATATAAACCTTCCTCTTGAATCACTCTATCTATTAGAAAAACGCATCAAAATCCGTTGCGTAGTTTTAAAGATTTAAACATACAAAGGGAAATAGGGACAGAAAAAGCGACTTTGTTTTATACTATGTATTGATGATATTGATTAATGATTATATGTACGTGTATTTGATTTTTTGTAGTAAATGTTTTCAAGATGAGTATTAATATAAATAGTGCAAAAGTGAAACTTTGAAATTTACGTTACAACAATTCCAATAAATACGTATAATTTACTGATGGGGTGTTTTTTTACTCGTGTATGTGTTTGCTTTTTGTCTTGTTGTAGCAAATTATGTGAATGTGTGTTTAACTGTTTAAACGTTGAAACTTTGTAAACAGTATTTATTGAGTTTGCACGATATACAATTCGTTTTTTTATTTTAACTTCCTAAGAATTTGGTTTATTTTTTTGTCTATTTGTACTTACAACTGTTTTTATTGTATAATGAAAAGAATATTCATATTTAGAATTTTTGTAAACTATGCGCCATTTAATGGATTTACCTTAACTTCTTTTTGTCTTTGAATGGTTCAGTAGTTTAGCTCTCATTTCTTTGTATTTTTTTTTAATAAAGACATTTTTTATTATTATTATTATTATTATCTTTACTTCGCTACGCAAAACGTCAAATATGTCAATTTTGCAGAGGATAGAAGCACTTAAAGTATGTATAGACAGTAATTCAAGGTCAGTTACAGTTTAGTATGTTTAACTTATTTCGAGAATTGTCTTCTCCATTTCAACAAACATTTGAAAATTGCCTTGCATATTTAACTTTAAGTAAATTCGTCCTTAATAGAGGGATTAATTGCCCTTAATACGTCTACCTGATGGCTACAGCCCAGTCCGGTTGTCGTTACATTTCTATCTGTTTCTTGGGAGCTACGAGTTATGAATTATCGCCGCAATCCGGCTCAGCCCATTTATTCCATGTAATTGTCTAATGTGCCATCGGAAAAAATCACTTTGTATAATTTTTGACCGTTTGCCTTTTTTTTGTAGTTATTACATTTGTAAAAGTAAATCATAAAATCGTGATTGCTAAGGTAAACAGTAATTTTCTGCACATGTGCGAAAAAGTAGCACTTTTCATGGAGGTAGAGAGTGTGATAAGTGTTACTTTTCAATGTGGTCGTAGGAAAACTCTTTTGTATCATTCGCCCTGTAGTAATGGTATCAACATTTAAGTGTTATTTCACCAGCTTTTGAGTTTTATGATTAATCTGGTAGTTTAGTTAGTCAGCTATATATACATTTTAAAGTATAAAATAAATCAACTGCACTATTAATTTTTAAAAATACATACAAAATAAAGAATTAATAAAAAATTATTGACTATATAAAAATATCACTTTTTTCTTAAAAAGATTCTTATATTTAACAGCTTACAAAAAACCCGTAAACTTTGTATAAAATAACCCCGTAATTTAGTATATAATGACCCAGTAAATTTTGTACAAAATGACCCATCCACTTCCATTTTCTCCAGTTCACCAATTTCACTACATATAAAAACAACGTCCTAACTCAAACAAATTTGGCTTAAACTCCACATTTAAAGAAATCAGACGACCATAAAATTTAAAAAACAAGTAGAAAACAAGGCAATCCGTTTCCCACAAAATCTTACCTATCTTGACGAGGGGCGGCAGAGTAGTGGCGGTAGCAGTGGCGACAGCAGCAACGGCGAGCACGCTAAAGGCTAACCCCAAAGCGGCTCCCAATTGCCCCCATCTTCGGTTCATGGCGACAGGGAGCCGACGCTCCGGTCCAACGTAGCACCTTTCATTTCAACATAAAATATGCGATCCTGGATTTAACCTAAGAGAAAATGGTTCAGTCTTTAGAAAAATCGTTTTTGGTTTGATAATAAGTAAATTACTCCTTATGACTATTTATTTTATCACATAATATGTTCCTGTTAAATCTTCTTATACCATGAGAGAAAATTATGTATGTATAATTCTATTTGAAACACAATTATTGGCAACAAAATAATAATAAAAATAGTTGCCGTTCATATATATATTTTAAACATACAAAAAAATTCAAACCCAACAATATTGGTATTAATCAGTTGTTTACTAGTTGCAACTCCAAGTTTTGAAAATTATACAAACAAGAATACATAAAATGACAAAATGGTTTGAATTTAGTACAGTTGATAATATTATGCTTAATGGAACAATAAGAGAGTCGACGTCAGTGTATACATTTCTATTATAAATGACTTAAGGTGTATAGAAATAGAAAATGTGCACGTGCATCTGCACCTTTTTTCACTACCATTAAGAACTTCTTTTTTAAATTTATTTTATTTAGCCGCCAACTCTAATTACACCATTAGTATATAATTTCTACCAACACATGCTGAGCGATCCTATTAGCTGTTTCCATTTTCAGTATTTTCAGCAATTTCAGTATTTAGTATTTTTATTATTAAATGTTAGTAAACAGGAATTAAATCAAAAAATTAAAAAAAAATCGATTGTGGTAGTAAAAAACTAAAAAGTAAACTTGCTAGTATAATGTAACAAATACGTTTTGTCTTCTGGGATACCGGATACAGACTGCAATATAGACATGTAGGTACGAGGTTTCTCATTTTAGCTTTGCATACAGCCATAAAAACAAAAAATATGTAGACTTAAATTCTTTATTGCTTTTTAAAATATGACCCACCAACATCAATACAAATTTGCATACGTTCAAACCAAATAATAAAATATTTATTCGGATGAAACCTGCAGATGCATGAAGAAGTTAACAGGAATGTGTTGTTGGTGGGAGTGTTGGGTGCACGTGGTGCAATGTGGTTTTGGGAGATTGACACCTGCAGAATCGCCATTTTAAAGGCATCGATGGCTTCTTCTGGTGACTGGAATCGCTGCTCACGTAGTAAGTTCTTGATACTTGGGAATGTCAAGTAGTCGTTGAGACTTAGGGGGTGTATGGTGTAACAATTCGATATTTTAAAGTTTCAAAAACCCGATTGTTTTTTGGCCAGTGTGAGCACTTGCATTGTCCTAATTTAGGATGATTTGCCGTTGTAAGTTGCTTTGTCGGACATTCGCAATAACTTCTGGTAAACAAACGTTTACATACCAATCGAAAGTAACGGTTCTTCGATCTTTTAAGGCAGCTGTATCCAGATGACCAGATTTACAGATTTTGACACAAAATTTGCGACCATTATCTGTGACACACATCGAGAACGGATCACTTTTGTTGGTTTTTTCTCATCTTAAGACACCCATGCAGCGGGTTGGCGTTTATTTTCTGGTTCGTAGAAGTAAATTGAAGATTCATAGTCACTAACAATACTATAAACGTTTTTTTGAATTTCCTTTGTTGAACCATTCCAATGTTTTTCGACATTAATTGACGCAAACTGCTCTTTGCTGTTCTGTGAGCAAATGAGGGACTCAACGGGAAACCAACTTGGTAACACCCAGTTCTTTATGTAGGAAATGCCCAAAGATGCCTCTATCTTCCGGTATGTTACACAGCGGTCATCCTTAACAAGCTGGGTGGACCTAGCCTTGAGTCGTCGTTAAGACTGCAGCAACCAAACGGAAATTCGTCATACCAGTGGAAAATAGTTGACTGGTGTGGTGTGCTTCCTTTTCAAACACAAAAACCATTTCAGCGAGACATTGCTGTTACGATAATCCTCTCCGAAAATTTTAAAAAACTGTTGCTTAAAAAATATTCTCTGCTAAGATTTATTTTTCCATTGACTTACTTATTTCAAAAATTCAGTGTAACTACACGACTTGTTGTAACGCGATGAAGCTCTGAATTTACGACAACAAAACATTGAGGTTAGATTTGTGTCGGAAGGTTCTATTGGTGACGCCTTTTAAGCTACTACATGCAAAACTAAAAAGACAGCCCTCGTATAGATTTTGTAGAGGAAAAAGTTAGTTTAAAAAATTTAAATGCAAAAAATAATTTGGAATGGCACAGGAATGTCAGAAATATTTTAATACATTACAAGTTATGGGTCGTACAGTATTAAGCCGGTTATTTATTATTTTATATATCACACAGTCCTTTTATACCAAGCAAGGTTTTTTTATACTTTTATAAATACGAACTAAGTATCTTATGTGATATATAGTAAAAGGCCGTACACTAATAGATGTGTCAGTTGTTGATACTTACATATAAATCTCAACATTTGTATCTAGTCATGATAATATGTGAAGTATAGGTACTATTATTTTTTTTTTTGAGATAACTCTCAACGTATTTTTGAAATTTAGAAATTAAACAAACAAGAAATTATTAAACTGACATTAAGGAGAAATTGAAAAAATGTCACATCCAGTGGGACTCGAACCCACCATCACTGCCTTATACGCAGGCATGCTTTAACCACTTAAGCTATTGGATGATTAAGTGGTTAGGAAGAGAAACGTTATAATGAATTCAAATCCCATCAGATATGACATTCACTCACTTCCTCCTTAAGCACATGTTACATGACGTTAATGAGAGAGAAGTTTTGTCAAATCGACAATTGATACATCAAACTCTAAGTCACTTTATTTGTGCCCTGTCTTATATTTTTATTCGGTTAGGAGACCAAAACCATTGATTTTTAGTAAACTATTATTTTTTTTTAAGATAACTCTCAACGTATTTTTGAAATTTAGAAATTAAACAAACAAGAAATTATTAAACTGACATTAAGGAGAAATTGAAAAAATGTCACATCCAGTGGGACTCGAACCCACCATCACTGCCTTATGTGAAGTATATTGTGTCAAATCGTTAAGAAGAAAAAAATTTGAAGACAGATTAGTTCAAGTTTTTTTAAATAATAATAAAAATCGATGACAGTTTTTCAAATTTTATACATAAATAAATTTGATTTTCATTTATACACACATAATTAGGAACTATTTATTAAATTTTTTTTAAATTATCAACATTTTTTAATTAAAAAAAACTACGCCACTGCAAGTTTAAACTTCTATCAGCACTCCCTATGTGTAATTTTTTATCATTATTTTTTACAAGTTTTTAATTTTAAACTTCCCGCTAAAAAAATTTAAAATCGGGAAGTTATTGGTTTTACCGGGCAGGACCGAGTTGGATGCCGTTTAATCTATACTACCTGATATCCAAAAAGGGACGTTACGAGTTGGATGCGAAATACTTTCTAAGAATAAATTTTTATTTTCACAACTATCCAGCAATGTTGCCACAATGTCCAGAAATAGAAGGAAACCACAGAAAAATATTAAATACATTTATTTACATTACATAATATTAAACATATATGTATATTATGGGTACAAATTATAAATTATAAAATACATTTAAATACATTAAATTAAGACTAATAACAATCGTACAACTAAAAATCTCAGCTCTTGAATTTTTCTGTACCAGGATCGCATTTTAGACATTCTTCTTTAATCTATTTAAAAGCTAACTTACCTATATGTAGTATGGCATTTATCGGGCAGTAAACAAAAACCAAATAAATGTAATAACCGTTTTGTAGACCTGAATAATTGTAAAAATATACTTCGGACAAAATTGAAAGGTTCCGTCAATGTGTGAATCATGTAATTGGACTAAATTTTGTAAATTACTTATACATGAAAATATAATTATATTGTCATGACATTCATTTTTTTACAAAAAAACTTGAAATTTGTTCGTTTCAATAGGATTGTTTACAAAAAAATTATGAAAATCTTTATAATGTTGGGGCAAATTAGAATATACCAAAGTTCTAGCTCTGTTATATTTTTTATTATTCTCTTTATGTCCTATGTCGTTATCGACAACAATGGAAATGATTCGTTAAAAATTTTATAATATTTCTCAAAAACCCATTTAATCCCAACGGCATCCAACTCGGATCCTTTTAATACAGGTGTCATTAGGCCGCATACAATTCGACTCTGTCGGTTTTTCCCCGTTTTTCGAAAATCGAGTTCTCATCGGATCTCAACATTTTGAGGTATTTGGAACCTCCCCTGACTATTTTTACGAGAGTGTCTGTATGTCTGTATGTATGTGTGGATGTGTGTGTGTGTGTGTGTGTGTGTGTGTGTGTGTGTGTGTGTGTGTGTGGATGTATGTAAACCTCTTATAACTTTTGAACGGCTTGACCGATCGGAATGAAATAAAAAGCGTTCTAAAAGAGTTCCATCTAACTTAGATTCCCTGTAAGTTTAAACCGATTCGAACTGGTAGATTTCGAGAAATTCCAAAATAACCGAAAAAAACAATTGGTAAAAATGATGTTTTTTGGGCATATCTTTTTGGCCCTTACATCGATCAATTTCATAACCTTATCAGCTCTCAAGCTTAAAAAAACACGTCGAATGCCGTTTTGCAAATTAAAATCCGTTAATTCGTTCGTCAGATATCGTTGTCGAAAAATTTCAACAAAGTGTTTTTTTTCAATAACTTAGAGATTTTTTGACTAATCGATTTTGCACTCCTTGTAACGTTTTTAGGTCTCAAAAAACTGCGTCGAATGCCATCTTGAACATCAAAATTGAATAACGCGTAAAAAAGTTATGGTTTTTTAAACATTTCAAAAAAAGTCAAAAACGTCAAAATACGTCACGTTACTATAGCTTTACGGTTAAAACTAGCGGGAAGTTGCAAGGATGGCCTTTAAGGTCAACCTTTTTCGAATTTTTTTTTATTAATTTCATATAATCTTGATCGAAGTTAATAAAATATATTAAAAATTGATTCTTTCTTGTAATTTGTAATGAAGTAAATGGTTAATTTTGTTTAATATGAAAATTGTCACCATTTGTTATTTCTTTAAAAAGAGTTGATTTTCAAACATGTAAATAAATGCTTAAGCTTATTATTAATATTATTATTATTTTTGTTTTATTAAAGTAAAAAAATGTTTATTTATACTGGAGTAAAATACGAAATTTAACAGTGCAGGATAATTAAAATTAATATAAATGCACCATTTTAAATCAATTAACAAACGATATTCTCCATATAGTGTTAGAAAATCCTGAATAGTATAAAACCTAGGTATAAACAACATCCAGCTGCCATTTTTATTAACATTCTCATGCCAAAACTACAAATAAAAAATAGAGTAAAAACTGTGAAACAAAATTTGTTCAAATGAACAAAAGCAATATTCTAGAACCGGTACTGTAACTATTGAAGTATAAATCACCTGAAAATAAAATTTATTGTAAATGTGCTCAAATAAACGATTTATGGATAAAAATTGTCTTGTAAAAGTCACACACCAAAGGGTAGATACCATCCAGATGATAAGGCATAATACTTATTGCTTAAAGAAGAATACTCTTAGATAGTTGACATTATGTGGGAATCGAAAATATTTGATGCAAGACATCTAAACAAAAGTTGAATATGTAGTAATAGAAAAAAAGTCCATAAGTGGTAAAACATTGACGTATAAATTTGTTTAAAAAAAAAATGTGAGCCGTCACGGGACGCCTGGCAGATGTGAAACATCGACATTAACCCGTGCCTAAATCATAAGACATTTCCAATTTAAATAACATGGCATTTTTGCACTTTTTGTCGTTAATTTTTTTTACTGAAACAAATGTAGCTAAAAATAATTAAATATCTATTTCTTGTAGGAAATTTGCAATAAATTTGTCATCAGAGTTAAATTCACGATTTTTTTTTGTAATTTTCACCATAATTTTATGTTGTTTATAGTTTGCCTTGTCTAGATTGTGACCAAATTTATGTTGGTCAAACTTCCAGACGTCTTAAAGATCGCCTAACATCGCATAAATCTGACTGTAGATTACATCCAGAAAGAAGTGCCTTAGGTTTACATGTTATAACAAAAGATCATCGTATCAATTATGACAATGTCAGTATTCTTTGTCGCGAAAGCAATATGACAAGAAGGCTATTTTTTGAAATGGTGTTTGTTAATAAATTTTCTAAATCAATGAACCACAGATCCGATATTCGTCATTTAAATGAAATGTTTGCTTATTTGTTATCCATAGATAACCGTTTAAATTCTTAATTAAAGTTATTCTTTTGAGAATTAAAGTTAATTTTCAAATATTTATGCAATAATAATTAATTATAACATCAGCAAAATTTAATAATATAATTTTTAAACAATTTTTTAATCTAAAATTTTATTGTATAAATTCTTTGCTTTTTTCTATCTTTGGTTGTTACTAGTTTCGTTAAACTTATAATAAATTGTAATAACATATTAATTACAATAATTACAAATATTTAACTTATGCACTTACTTTTGCATAACATACTGTATATCAATTTTTAAGTATTTCAATTGCGTCAATGTCAATTTTAATTTTACATCTCTTAATTTTGATATCAAACTTAAATTCAAAATAAATTGTTAATTGATAAGTTGAAAGTATATGTGTTATATTTACGTACATTTTTTTACATTTGTTAATTTCCCATGTTTTTATATAATATCATCTTTTTAACAAAAACCTCAAAAAGTTGTAAGTAAATTATATTATGTTAAGTATTATTATATTTAATTATAATGTATTGTAGCTTCCCTGACGATGGCTGTAACCACAGCCGAAAGCTCGGAGTAAAGAATTTAAAAGAGTACACTTGTTCTTTTATTTTGCTGCAAACCCAATAAATTATATCACTGTATTTAATTAGTCAGCAAATAGTTCTCTTTCATATATATATATATATATATATATATATATATATATATATATATATATAGGTAATAAAATTAGCAAATACAAAATTTGGATACAAAATAATAGTTATTTATGTATCAAGGGCGTAAAACAGGCGTTTATGGACCGCAACGTGTAAATAAGAGCCCGAGCCGCAGGCGAGGGCTGTTAACACGTAAGGTCCATAAACGCTGTTTACGCCCGAAATACATACAAACTTTTATGCACGACCGATTTAATAATCATTTATAAAAAAAATTGCACTGTCAATTGAAAAAAGTCAACTGTCAAATGGCAACTGTCAATTGACAAAAGTCTACTGTCAAATGTCAAATATCAACTGTCAACTGTCAAATGGCAACTATCAAATGTCAACTGTCAAGTTTCAACTGTCAAATGCCAAATTTGAAATGTCAGATCTCTACTGTCACATGTAAAATATTATCTGTCAGCTGTCAAATATCAACTGTCAATGTCAACGATTCTTTTAATAACAATAGGTACTTATAAAGGATATTTTTTATTTTTTGTGAAAAATTTAATATAAATGCCATTTCAACCTGCATGAATTTTATACCTCAAACCTCGATATTATTAACAACTTATCCTGTATAACCATTCACCTAATAATTTGTATTTATTCGGTATATTATGTTGCCTATACAAACAAACATTTTTATATATATAGAATAGATAGTAGGCGGAATCGAGTTAGGTTTTTATGAAACAATTCATACCCTGTCCCGCCAAATTTTTGAATCGATGAGCTTCTTCCCCCTATTGTTGGTGCGCCACCGTCGGCGTCGCTCAAAACATGAGACCAATTTCATATAAGGTATCAGTACATCTCTTATCGATTATTATCGATGCGTTAGGTTTTTTACGTCATACGAATCATAGGTCACCGTCGCCACGCGAGAAATCTGATTTACGTGCCGCTATAGATGTTTCACATCAATAAAAAGAAAAAAAAATTCAAATCTAAACTGCATAAAGAAGTATAGACTAAAAAAATTTTTATCTTTGAAAACGACAACCGATCTAGTTGTCGAAAGATCAGAATTATTTTTAAACAAATTATTTTCATTTTTGTTAGGCATTTTCAGTTTTAAAAGACGACCCTTGACAAATTTGACATATCTATCAAGATCAATAAGCAAGGGTCATTTTCAAAATATTGATTTATATTTTTTATAAGTTTGTTTTAGTGGCAAATAGATCCCCGAATAAAGAAATAAATAGACATTATTATGCCACAAAGAAGCTATCGAGTATATTTAAATATTTAATAGTGGTATTAACATGGTGTCTATGTCAGTATTTAAAACTTTTAAAAGGGTAATTTAATCAAATTATGTGGTGCACTCCATAGAAACCCACTGTTTGGTGTTTGACAACTTAAAGATATATTTGGAAATTCAAAATTTTAAAATAAAGTGTTAAATTTTCACTTTTCTGGGTAGTTTTCATGACTGCCTCCGATTTTTTGAATCACTTCAATGTTTTATTTTTCTTAACTCTGTTACTGGGGGTAACTATTAATTATTTAGGTATTCATTAAATTGCCTAACAAAAAGCTGATCATTCCGCAATTTGCTATTTATATAAAAGGCTGGAATGGGCTTTGAAGACTTAAGGTATTGGTACCGCTCCGAGTTTAATATAATCTGTAAAATTTCTATAAGATATGTGACAGGTCCGATTTGTTTTTAATACACTTTATGAATATCTTTTAAAAACTGCACCCTAAAAATCAAATAAAAAATAGTACACACAATATGGTTTATTAAGGTTTTTTCATGCACGCACCAACTTTTTATAACATATGAATTACGTTTAAATATATCATTAAATAATTTTTGTATTATTTGATATTTGTAATTTAAACAAAAAGAGATTTTTAATTCATAGACAAGATTGAGGCAAATTTTTTGAACTCAACTTAAGCCTTAGGAGCATAGAATACGCATAACTTATTGTGATTGGATTTAGAACAACTAACAATAGCTCCCGAATTTATACTTCTTAGCGATGAGGCACATTATTTGTTAAACGGTTTGGTCAACATACAGAATTACATAATCTGAAGTAATACTAATCATTACGTTCTACAAAAAGAACCCTTTAGGGCAGAATAGCTATTGTGCGTTTCATGCTAAAGGAGTTTACGTTCTTAAATAAAGCTGTCTGAGGCTGTTACAGTGAATAGAGCGTTATCCTGTAAAAGACCTAGATAATAGTGTTTCAACAAGATATCTCTTACTCTATTGAAAGACAAATTTGTTAAAACTACAAGAATAGACCTGTTATTTTGCCAACCCGTTCCTATGATTTCATAGCTTGAGATTTTTTCTTTGTCGTATATGTCAATAACCGAGTTATTTTGGATTCTTTTGTAAATGACATTTAAATTTTAAATAATGTATTTCATAACTAATGATATCAAATAAAATAAAATTTAAAATAAGGTAAAGATCGTCTTAAATTTCGAAAAAATCTTCATTTTTATTCTACAGACGTGGGTACCTACATTTTTATTGAAACCCCCTTAGGTCGGAGTAGATCCATAGACTTCCCTGCGTAAGATCATTATTTTTTAAGGTTTCACTGCAAGCATGTTATTTCACACCCTCATATTCTAGTTCAATGACTGAATAGTGACACATAATACACATAATATATTATAAAAAACTAAATGT
Organism: Altica lythri; assembly: GCA_964028335.1. NCBI lineage: Eukaryota > Metazoa > Arthropoda > Insecta > Coleoptera > Chrysomelidae > Altica > Altica lythri. The sequence continues at coordinate 48,787,783 of OZ034802.1, read as the reverse complement.
AATCAAATAAAAGGTATTTTTTAAAGTTTTGTTTTATTTCTTTTACTACTTTAAAAATCAATCTTTTGAGAAATTCTGAAGTTATAGAGCTGTAACAAGCTCAATTTAAAATATAACTGTTAAAGCTAAGTAATTGAATACCAGTAAATACTTACAATAAATCACATATCTTAACGCGCCAAACTTTGTAAAACTCGCAGTTTCCGAACTGAAAACCCGACGTCGCTAAACAAAAGATGCGATTTGCCAGGCGCCCAAAGCGCTACTGATAAACTTTCCCGACGCTCAGGCATCATCTAGAGGCGTCCTGACGTCTACAAACAAGCGCAAAATTTCCTTTCAGTCAGTGCCACTTCACGTGTTTTCATGTTTACCGAAAGGGTTGTGGAATCGAAGACAATATTAATTTGTCTCTATACTTTGTGGTTCGTGATAAAACGATAATAAATCGTGGATATATATTTCTTTATAGTAGGTATAAACAACTCAAAATGCAGTCAGAAAACCAACATATAATCTTATCCTAAAATTGTGAAACTAGAATATAAATAAGAAATAGAGAACAGAATTTAAGTATTTTATTTTGTTTCAGTGTAGTAAAACTCAACAGACCAGATATAAAAATTAGAATTAATTGTTTATGACTTTGTAACCTTTTTGTATGAATGTTAATTAATGTTAATGGCTCGATAAAGGTTCAATTATACGAACGACAATCAGTTGTTTGGTGGAGAGCGAATCGTGGGTTTATTTATACTAAATTAACAAATTTTAAAAAACATATTAAAAAATTAAAAATGTGTGCTATTTTTTATCCTATGGGTGGGAAACATACGAAACCCAGAAAAAAGATAAAACGGAAATAATTAAGTTAAAGTAACCCGTTAGATTATTGTTAAGAAAATTAAAATTCCAAACTTTTATCTAGTGACCGAAAAATAAAAAATAACACTTAGAATTTTTAAATTATCCGTTGTGATTTGAAAAAAAAACTGGTTTCAAAGGAAAAATTAAAATGAATCAAAATTAAGTTATTTATTATTATTTCCCGTTCTTCCTTTCTGCGCTTTTCTTCTACCTCACTGCACTGTTCTAGACACAGCTTCACGTTCTTCTATTCTCTCTTCTCTTTCTTCTTTTCTGTGTTGCTCTTCAGCCTCTCGTTCTTTATTTCTACGCTGTTCTTCAGCATCTCGTTCTTCCTTATTGCGCTGTCCTTCAACCTCTTGTTCTGCCTTTCTGCGTTGTTCTTTGTCCTCTTGTTCTTTCTTTCTGCCTTGTTCTTCAGCCTCTCGTTCTTCCTTTCGGCGCTGTTCTAGACGCAGTTCCAAGGCTTCTAAAAATTTCCCAATTTTTGCCATCTCGTCGTAATTAGTAGTTCTTGTGTTTACCATAAACTTTGACGTCTTCTTTCACTTATCTCCCTTCGGGATAAGATATAAACAGCAGACAAACTTAACAATTTATAGGTAAACACAAATAGGTAACAATTTCTTAAACTAATTTACACAACTTTGATACAGTCACAATTACTGAATAACGTCTTTAACACATCTCGTACAACAATCGGCACTTTATCGCCAGCTATCACAATAACAATTATTATCCTGATTGCATCATCCCCATCTTGAAGACCTAAATAATTGAAAATAATTAGAATAAATACGTTCATCTACACTATCTTTATAATTATTTGATGTTAGGTTTTTACTATAAGAAAAAAATTAGTAGGTGTTTTAAAGTAAAGTTTAGTAATTGGTATCTGTTGTAATTAATGCTAAATACAAATACAAATTTACATACAAGGACGTTTTTACGTTTCGAAAACTTAGACGAGCTAAATTCTTTCTTAGTTGCGAGGATATCAAAAAGTCAATCCTAGGCAAATTTGAACTGTTTACCTTAAGAAAGCCCGGTTTCGACTCGAATAAAGTCGATAATTTACACTTAAACTAATAAATAATTAATTCAAATTCGTAATAAAGAAAAAGTTAGCTGAAGTCACAAATTAACACAGTGAAGTTTACATTAACATGACGTCATGCACTGTGATTGGTGTTTCAGTTAACATGGCCGATTGCAGTATTTTACACTTTTATTTTATTAAAAATATTAATAATCTAAATAATTTAAATAAATCTGGATTATTAAATAGAATTCCTTTATTCACGTTAAAACCATTGATTCACTTTTAACTGTCACTAATAATACTCAAAATAGTTCTATTGATTATTATGTCTCTACGAAATCTACCAATAAAAATACACCATTACGATTATTTTTGAAATACTATCACGGAAAGTGTCGCAATCAAGTTGTAGGTATAAATTTTATTGCTATTCCGAGCGAAATTGCTAGGTATCTTAACCTACCAGACAGCAAATTATACACAGGAGACTGCTTCCGACGAACGTCGACCATTTTATTACTTGATGGTGAAGGTAACTTTATAAAATTAAAGCGACACAGAGGTTGAAAATTTATATTGCTGATAATAATAACAAAATTGAAACAGCGTTAAAAAATTTATCACAGTCATCGAATACACATTCAGATCTACAAGCTTTTCACAGCCATCAAGAATTTACTGTATAGTCACAACACGCATTCGGGATCGAGTAACTTCAATAATTCCAATAATAAGTAAATTATTCTCGTTTATGATTGTACAAAAAATTTGTATGTATTACGAGCAAAAAGTGTCATTATTGCTTGTGAGTAACTTACTCTCGAGCAATAATCACTTTTTGCTTTTAATACATAAATTACTATTTTAACATCTTTTAACACAATCTTAATAGGTTATAAAATTATTCTATACATTTTGTTTTTTTTTCATTGTGAATTTACTGTGAGAACAATAATTTTTATCTTCTATAACACGTGGTCTCTTGTACTTTATCTTTATTGCAATTAGCGTTTTTCTCATCGATAAAAGTATTACATATTATTTTTTATCATAAATTGCTTTGTATATCACCCAGGTCAATGTTGAATTCTAAAATAGCTTTTTTATAATGTAAAGTAAACAAAAAGTTTATCATACCAATTGTTTAGTGGTTTATCTTTTCTGTTGATAAAAGTAAATAAAAATACAAATATAAGCAGTATAAGAAAAGGCAAAATGATATGAAAATTTCAATACAAAAAATCAAGCTACTTAATTATTTATTGCATTTAGAAGGCCATCGGAATTCTAAGGCACCACTAGAAAACCCGATGTACCAGGCATGGTGTTTCAAAAAACACTATAAATATAATACAGTGATATATTGTATCAATGGTTTTGAACTGTTAGGCCGGCGTCGATTGTCATTTTGACTTGACGTTTCGCCAACACGAGCGTTTGTCATCTTCAGAAGTTGCTTTCTGGTTGACAGTCTGCGAACTACTAAGCTCTGGAAGGAAGTGGGCGGGGCCTCAGTTGCTTTCGATTCCAATCGGTTCTGGTCGGTGTTGTTCGTTAAGGGGAGAGTTTTCGCACCCTTAATTATGGGGACCCATGTTTTGATGATCTTGACTGCTTCCTCTTTTTTATTAAAGTTGTTCGGGTGCTTCTCTATCTCTATGGCTTCTCTATAGAGTCTGGAATGGTATGCTGATGTAGTAGTGGGGACTTTGGTCTCCTCAAACTTAATCCGATGGTCCATAGTGAGGGTATGTTCCGCTACGGCGGATTTGTCCGTCTGCCCCAGACGACAGTTGGCCTTGTGCTCTTTAATCCTGGTGTTGATCGAGCGTTTGGTAGTTCCTATGCTACACGCTTCCACATGTGCACGGAATGCGGTAAATTCCCAAAGCCGACAGTGGATCTCTTCTGTCTTTTGCCGATCGAAGACATTCTTTGATTTTTCTCGTTGGTTTGAAAATTTTTTAACATTTTTCATTCTTAGCAATCGACCAATTCTGTCTGTCACTCCCGGAATAAAAGGCAGAAATGCTTTTGCCACTGGTTGGATTTGCTCATTTTCTTTGGGTCTACGATTTGTTGGTCCAATCGATCTTTTGATTTCCCGTTCTGAATAACCATTGGCCCTTAAAGCATCATGAATATGAGTTAGCTCTGCGTTTAGTGCCTCGGGTTCGCAAATCCTTCTTGCCCTTTCTGCTAAGGTTTTGATGACTCCATATTTCTGACATGGGTGGTGGTTGGAATCCCTATGTAAATAACGATCCGTATGTGTTGGTTTTCTGTACACTGTGTGGCTCAATGATCTTCCTTTTCGTGATAATAACACATCAAGGAACGCTAGCTTGTTGTTGTTTTCGATTTCCATCGTCAAAATGACAATCGACGCCGGCCTAACAGCCCAAAAACCATTGATACATTAGACAATGGCCGCGAAAGCCTTTCACAGTTTAGTGATATATTTGTTACCTATAACTGCTATCTAATGAAAAGTGTAAAATTGTTAGATCCGAATGTCGGTGTATAAATAAATCTGGTATTTTTTAATGTTAAAAGTATCTATCGTAAAGATTACATTAATCAAAAACAACTGTAAAAAAGAATCTTGCTATAAAATAATTTGTAGCTGTCTGGCAAATCACTGAATTGGTAACCGCCTGGAAGGAGGTCTCATATATATATATATATATATATATATATATATATATATATATATATATATATATATATATATATATATATATATATATATATATATATATATATATATATATATATATATATATATATATATATATATATATATATATTGTTATGGTATTCAATAGTTGGTCTTTATATGTAATATAAGTGTAATTAAGACTAACTAGATATTAGAATTGAATAATCAATTTATGCAAATTATCAAGGAATCATAAATAAAAAAAAAAAAATTTGGGTTGCGAGGTTTCTAGGGGGATAAAAAAAAAAAAAAAAAAGAAAATTATTGAGGGAATGTCATAGAATTTTGGAGAGTAAAGTCAGAGAAAAAGTTTAAGGAATTATATAGAATTTTAAAAATTTAAAAACCATTATAAAGTAAATATAATAATAATAGAAATTGAAAATGAAGATAAATACTGAATGTTAATGAATATAAATATAAAAATTATAAAAGAAGATTAATGTATGAATAGAATGTTATAATAATTATATGGTAGAGTTAAATATGGAATAAAATGGATATATATAGAGAAGATTAATTGGATATTTGCATAGATTGGATTTTCAAAATAAAATAAGCATAGTTTATAAAGATAAGTATTTCTGGTATAATTTGTTATCAGCTGGTAATAGAGGTATATTAGAAATAGTTATTCGGGGATTTTAGGAAAAGAGGGCAAAATTTCATTTAAAATTAATTAGTGTTAAGTTTATGACAGGATAAATGATGAATGTTATATTGTTTTTTAAAGTGTTGTAAAGAATTAATATATTTATATATTAAATGATGTTAAAATTGAGATGGACTTTTTAGTTTAATATTATCGAAGAACCCAACCTTGAAGAGTCACAAGAATACAATTATATGAGTATAGAGATCATAACAATTATGGCGCCCAACGTGGGGCGTGAATAAAACAAGAATCCAGTTTAAAATAGAACAGTATATTGAAATTGAGAGGGTGATATAGACAATTGAAGTGATTAGAAAATTAGAACAGTGAAGAATTGAAATAAAACATAAATACATTATAATAGAAATAAGAGGATTAGGTGAGAGTTTTAAGTATATTTATATTTATATATAAAGACCATAAAATTTTGAAAATTTTAAAACTAAATACAAATCGAATAAATATAATAAAGTAATATAATAAGTTAACATTATAAATTAAATAAATATATAAAATAATTAAAAGATTTGAATAAAATGAATACAAGACAAAATAGAAGAAATAGAAGGAGAGAAGATGGAATACAGGAATCTAATGAAAATATGCATGAAACAGAAAGTAATGATGGATCGTCGGAAGGAGAAGAAAAAACAATGTTTCAAGTGGTACAAGCTGATGTGATAGGAGATGCGACTAGTTCAAAACCACATCAAGAAACAGAGATGGAGAAAATGTTTAAATTTTTGGAAAATAAATTTGATGAAAATAATAGAAAAATGGATTCTATGAAAAAAGAAATAAAAGATATGAACAAGAATATGGAAACATTTAAAGATGAAATGAAAAATATTATTAAAGAAGAAAATATCAAAATACAAAAAGAAGTCGATCAATTGAAAGATGGAATTAAGGCGATGGAGGAAATGGGTAATATACACCAGGAGAAGATTAATAATATAGAAAAAAATGTGAAGGAGCAGAAAAATGAAAATAAGAAAGAAAATGAAAGAATACTACAAACTATGGAAAGGAATGTAATGGAAGTAGCAAAGAAATTTGAAGATGAAACAAAAAAATTACAAGAAATGCAAAATGAAAGAACTGAGGATGGTTCCTATATGATAATACATGGAGGAGAAGGAGCAGTAAAATTTACAGGGAATATCAGTATATTACATCCATGCACGTATATGAATATGATTAAAACTAAGACTAGGAACAAAAAAAATTGGAAAAAAATTTATAATTGAAACCGATCACATGGCTTTGAAGAATGTAATGGTCAATCGATTTAATAATAATAGGATATATCGATGGAGTTTATTATTACAAGAATATGATTTTGAAATTAGATATTTATCAGGAAAGGAAAATATTATTGCAGATACATTATCAAGAGAAAGTAGTGAAAATAAGGATAAAGGAAGAATAATACAAATTGGAATGAACAAATTAATAGAAGATGAAGGTATGTTTTCGGAAGAAGAAATAATAAGAAGTCAACAAAATTTAACAGAAAAAGAAAAACAGAATACTTTAATTAAAGATGGATATTATATAAAGGAAATAGGAAATGAAGAAGTTTATGTAATTGAGAGTTATTTAGGAAAACAAATATTAAAAAATTTACATGTAACATATGGACATATAGGTTCAAGAAAATTATGGTTATTATTTAGAGAAAATTTTATCATGAAAAAAGATCAAAAGATAGCAAAAGGAATAACAAGAACATGTAAGATATGTCAATTGAATAAAAATAAGAATAAAGTGAATAAAAATATTGGGAAAAGTGTTACAGCAATGGAAAAATTGGAAATAATAGCAATAGATTTCATTAGTAATCTAATAAGAAGTAAAAATAATAATAAACATATATTGGTAATTGTTGATGTTTTTACAAAATTTATAAAATTATACCCATGTAGAAGGACAAATTATAAAAGTATTAAAAATTGTTTACAAAAATTTATAGAAGAAATAGGTAAACCAAGGACATGTGTAATGGATAATGCAACGTATTTTCAAGGACAGAATTTAGAAAAATTTTTAAAAAGGAAAGGAATCAAAAAGAATTGTATTAGTATAAGACATCCTGCAGCAAATCCTGCAGAAAGATATATTAAAGAAGTGATAAAATTTTTACGAATAAGTTTAAATGGAAAGAAACATAAAGAATGGGAAAATTATATTAATAAAGTAGAAATGTATATCAATGATATTCCAAATGTAATAACAGAAGAAACACCAACATATTTAATGTTAGGTCAAAAACCAAAACGAAATTGGGAAGAAGAAGAAGAAAGAAAAAAATATGATGAAATTATAGAAAAAGTAAGAAAAAGGTTAATGGATGCGTGGGAAAAATATTATAAAAAAATTAAGAAAAAAGTGAAATATCCTGTAAGGTTTAAGAAAGGAGATTTGGTAATAATAAAAGCATATATAAGTGGAAATTTAAAGAAAAATGAATCAGGGAAATTAAAAGCTATATTTGAAGGACCATATAGAATAGTAAATGAGGAAGGTGTTAATAGTTATATTGTTGAAGATCCGATAACAAGAAATGTTAGAGGAGTATTTAATATTGAAAGCCTATATAGGTATTTTGAAGAAACTTAGAGTATTCAGAATTTGTGTTAATATGTTAATTGTTATATACTTTAAATTTTAAATTATTAAAATTTTTTTTCTAAAATTTATAAAATTTTAAATTTGGGAAATTGTTATGGTATTCAATAGTTGGTCTTTATATGTAATATAAGTGTAATTAAGACTAACTAGATATTAGAATTGAATAATCAATTTATGCAAATTATCAAGGAATCATAAATAAAAAAAAAAAAATTTGGGTTGCGAGGTTTCTAGGGGGATAAAAAAAAAAAAAAAGAAAATTATTGAGGGAATGTCATAGAATTTTGGAGAGTAAAGTCAGAGAAAAAGTTTAAGGAATTATATAGAATTTTAAAAATTTAAAAACCATTATAAAGTAAATATAATAATAATAGAAATTGAAAATGAAGATAAATACTGAATGTTAATGAATATAAATATAAAAATTATAAAAGAAGATTAATGTATGAATAGAATGTTATAATAATTATATGGTAGAGTTAAATATGGAATAAAATGGATATATATAGAGAAGATTAATTGGATATTTGCATAGATTGGATTTTCAAAATAAAATAAGCATAGTTTATAAAGATAAGTATTTCTGGTATAATTTGTTATCAGCTGGTAATAGAGGTATATTAGAAATAGTTATTCGGGGATTTTAGGAAAAGAGGGCAAAATTTCATTTAAAATTAATTAGTGTTAAGTTTATGACAGGATAAATGATGAATGTTATATTGTTTTTTAAAGTGTTGTAAAGAATTAATATATTTATATATTAAATGATGTTAAAATTGAGATGGACTTTTTAGTTTAATATTATCGAAGAACCCAACCTTGAAGAGTCACAAGAATACAATTATATGAGTATAGAGATCATAACAATATATATATATATATATATATAGCAAAATACTACAAAGTTATTTATAGGTATAGTTTGGTTTAAAGTTAGTTTAGATTTTTTTGGATTTGCACTACATGCCGACAAAGGATGCCGACAAAGGATAAATGCCGACAAAAATGCCAGCAAAGAAAATCCTTTGTCGGCTTTGTTTTCGGCATAAAGTGTAAAGGAAAAAATAACTTTGAACGAAACTATAATTAATTGCACTACTTAGGAGGCTCGAAGTAGCAGAGAACTTAAGAAATTAGTAATTAAAAAATAATGACAAGAGGAAAGATACACCATTAAACATAAAATCAATTAAATACTCATAAATTGTGTATTTTTTTTAATTCATTATGTTTATGTCTTAAACTGTCAAGACTTTGACTTATGTGGTCAGCAGCCATAATTTCTAGGTTATAAAGAAACTGACAGTAGTTTAGAATGTTAAGATATAGTAGAAGAAGAAAAAGTGTGCAGTTCAGTTAAAAAAAAAGTTAACAGAATTATTAGTTGTTCAGTTGTTGAAAGTTTAAAATATATTATATAAAAACACAGTAAAATATTTTATTTAAAACAAGATAGACGTAAAATCCTCAACCGATCAGGTTATGGGCCCAGGAATATTCTGGCATTAAAATTATTATTAAAAGTAAAAACTTAAAACTTGAGTCTATCTTAAAAAATAAAAATGGCGTCTTCAAACATGGACGAAGCGACAACAATAGAAAAATTAGTTGATGAGACATCATATCAAATTTGGAAATTTCAAATAACTGTATCCTTTAAAGCAGCAGAATTATATGAAATAGTTAATGGTGATTCACTGTATTCTGATCTCACTACTGAAACTCAAAAATCAAAATGGAGTAAAATGGATGCAAAAGCACAAAAACTAATAGTAACAACGATAGATAAAAAACTACTAATGCACATTATTGATTGTTCCACATCTAAAGCGATGTTCGATAAAATAAAAAATTTATACGAAAAATCGTCATCAGATCAGAAATGTACATTGCTACAAAAATTCTACAGTCTTTCCTACGAAAAAGGAACAGACATGAATTTACATATTAGTAAAATTAAAAATATTGCTCATAATTTAAAAAGCTTAAATCAACAAGTTGATGATAACATGATAATTTCAAAAAATTTATGTACACTACCGGAAAATTACTCATATTTTAGAACAGCTTGGGAATCAACGAGTCCAACTGAAAAAAATTTGGAAAACCTAACTTCAAGATTAATTCAAGAAGAATTAAGAGAGAAAAATAGAGAAAATTAAGGTGCTATTGCTTTTCAAACAACTGAAAGATACTGTAATAAGTGTAAAACTAAAACTCACAACACACAGAATTGTAAAAAGAATAAAGGAGATAAAAATTGTTTCACATGTGGTAAACCTAGACATTCTTCGAAAACTTGTTTTAGCAGAAGCTCTAAATGGTGTAATATATGTAAAAAATGAAATCACGTAGAAAGTGATTGTTATTTCAGAAACAAAACAAAACCAAATGAAAACAGAGTATCATTTCTTACAGAAGGTACGTATACGAATAAAGTCGGTTTTGTTGTAGATTCTGGTAGTTCATCACATATGGCAAATTCTCAAGATTTATTCACAAAATTAAATGAAACAGAATCTAGCATTCAGGTTGCAAAGAAAGACCAAAGGATGACAGCAAATGGAAAAGGTAGGTACTATCCAAACAGATAAATGCATATTGAATGATGTGCTTTAACCAGATCTAAGAAGAAATCTGTTATCTGTCAGTGCAATAACAGAAAATAATGGCGAGGTTCATTTTACAAAAGAAAAAGTCATCATAACTAAAAACAAAGTAAAAATATTAGAAGGTACGAAAACAGAAAATGGTTTATACATTGTTAATTTAAATCAAGATGAAGCGAATTTAACAGAAAAGAAAGATAAAATTATCGAATGGCATCGAAAACTAGGACATCTTGGATATAAAAATATGGCAAAACTGATTGATTTATTGACAGGTATAACACTTAATAAATTAGAAATTGATCAATCGAATGAAATTTGCGAAACTTGTCTTCAAGCAAAACAGACACGACTGCCTTTTAACACAATAAGGAATAGAGCAAGCAGACCATTGGAAATAATCCATTCAGATATATGTGGTCCAATTATTGAACCAGTAACATGGGATCGAAAAAAATATTTTTTAACAGTACTGGATGATTATATACATTATTGCCGTGTTTATCTGTTAAAAACCAAAAATGAAGCTACAGAATATTTAAAACAATTTGTACAAGAAGTTGAAGCATACCATAATATGAAAGTATCCAAAATCCGATGTGATAATGGTGGTGAATATTCGAATATACATTTTAAACAATGGTGTAAAAACAAAGGAATCATTTTAGATTTTTCTATCCCACATACTCCTCAATTAAATGGAAAGGCAGAAAGATTAAATAGAACTCTATTGGAAAAGGCAAGGGCTTTAATATTTGATGCAAATTTGAATAAAAATTTATGGGTTGAAGCTGTTTATGTTGCTGCATATCTATTAAACAGAAACCCAACAGATACAATAAATAAAACTCCTATAGAATATTGGACAGGTGAAAAACCGGATTTAACAAAATTACAAATTTTTGGTTCAACCGCTTATTCCAAAAATTTAGGATATTTGCGAAAACTCGACTCACGAAGTCAAAAACTCTTATTTGTTGGTTATGCACCTAATGGTTATCGTTTATGGGATAAAAATTCAATGAAAATCTTAATAATTAGAAGAGATGTTATATTTAAAGAACCTGAGAAAATCAAAGAAAATGAGAATGCAACTATACAACTAAGAGAAATAAATGATAACTTTATAGAAATTAATACAGATAATGAAAATTTTAATCAAGAAATAATAGAAAATGAAACAGACAATGAAGAACAAAATCAAGAACAAGAAAATTTTCAATTAGCAGAAGAAACAAGTCATAACGCAACAAGAAGTGGACGAAAAACAGTATTACCAGAGAGATTCAATGACTATGTTTTAGATTATAATGATGAAGCATTATTAACCTATCAAGAAGCAATTGAAGGTCCTGAAAGCGAAAATTGGAAAGCTGCATTCAACGATGAAGTAGAATCTTTAAACAAAAACGAAACATGGACGTATGTTAACAAAAATGAAGTAATAAATAGAAAAATACTTACAAATAAATGGGTATTTTGAATTAAAGATAATGGAAAATATAAAGCAAGATTAGTTATAAGGGGATGCGAACAGAAAAATGGAATAGATTACAAGGAAACATTTAGTCCTGTAGTTAATATCTTAACACTACGAATTTTATTTGCATTAGCAGTAAACTACAATATGGAAATAACTAAATTTGATATTAAAACTGCGTTTCTTTATGGAAATTTAGATGAAGAAATATACATGCAAGTAGGTACCTGAAGGTTTTAAAGTTTCTGAAAATAAAGTTTGTTTACTAAAAAAATCTTTATATGGACTTAAACAAGCTCCACTAAAATGGAACGAAAAATTAAGTGGATTCCTAAAACAAAATGATTTAACTGCACTTAAGGGTGACAGATGTATGTTTATTAATAAATCCAGAACTTTATTTTTAGCTATTTATGTCGACAATGGTATCGTATTAAGCAAATGCGAAAATGAGTTAATGAAATTATTATCAAGTTTAAAAAATGAGTTTGAAATGACTATTAGTGAAAATCCAGATAATTTTCTAGGAATACAACTTCAAAAATGCAATAATAACATCATTTTACATCAAAGTAGTTATACAAGCAAAATTTTAGAAAAATTTAACATGGAAAATGCAAAACCAACTTCTACACCGATGATACAAGATAAAAGCAATAATCAGGATAAAAATTTAAACCATAATTTTCCTTATAGAGAAGCAGTAGGAAGTCTTCTTTATTTAACAAATAAAACAAGGCCTGATATATCATTTTCAGTAAATTTTTGCAGTAGAAAAATGGAAAATCCAACAATTCAAGACGTAACAAATATAAAGCGAATCTTTCGATACCTTATAAAAACTAAAAATGATGGAATACGTTCAGTGCCGAGCCGTCCATATGGGCAAGTCGGGCGGCGCCCGACGGCGCCGAGGTGATATAGGCGCCGCTCTCAGATTTTAGACCGGATAAATCTACAAATGTGGTAGCAAAAAAAATGTTTTTACGTTTTAGATTTTTTTTTGTGACTGTAATTTTAAACTCAATTATCAAATTACATAAAAAATAAATTTAGCAACCCCCTATCATTTTTACAATTTTTCATCTCAGCAGTTTGGCAGTATTTTGGAACTTAGATGAATGCAAATGCGCTAAATACATTTTAATGATATCATAGGAATTATTCAAAGGCTATCTTTCAAAGCGTTATTGTCCTTCAATAAAATAAAGCCCAATAAAACATTTTCTTCATACCTCGGTCGAAAGTACGTTTTTTCCTCTCTAATTGCAGTTTAACATTTACTCCCTGTTTACGGCGGGACGAAAGTTGAATTTTCGGCCCTGCGCGTCATGATGTTTTGTCGTCTTTAACATTTACTCCCTGTTTTGCTTTATAAATGTTATTATAATTAATATAATTTGTTAAACTAATGAAAATAAATAAAACTTTGATAGAACGGTTTTAATTTATTTTTAAAAAATATGACAAAACTTGACTCTTCGAATGTATTTGATGCCTGTCCCACGACCAGCTGCACTCGCTTCGCTCGTTCCGCAAGTACTTTCGACCGAGGTATGAAGAAAAATAGTATACACTACACGGGCCAAAAGTTGAAATCTCGGTCCTGCACGTCATGATGCCCTCGGCTTCGCTACGGGCATCATGAAGTGCAGGGCCGAAAATTCAACTTTCGTCCCTTGTAGCGTAATATACTATTTACAAATACTGACAAAATGCAAAACAAATTTTTGAGTTTACCGAGCAGATGACGTGCAGATGACCAAAAAGAATTATCAGTTATCGAAAGTGAGTGGCATGGAGCAAAAGCGTTATTGCCCTTCAATAAAATAAAGCCCAATAAAACATTTTATAAATACTGACAAAATCCAAAACAAATTTTTGAGTTTAGCGAGCAGGTGACCAAAAAGAATTCTCAGTTATCGAAAGTGAGTGCATGGTGCAATATCGAGAGTTGTTTTAGTATTTGTGTTTTTGCGATACTTAATAATTTGTGAATATTGTGATGAGTGATAAAAAAAAGAAATTGTCTGGCTACCAGAATTTAATAAAAAAACGCATACATACGAGAAGAAGAGAGTGATAAGAATGCCACATGCAAAAATACAGCAATATTTTGAGTCTTCGGCACCGTCCACATCAAAACAATTGCTAGGTGTCGAGGAAGAGATTTACGAAAGTGAGGAATTAAAAAACGTGTCCAGTGGTATGTGCTTTTATTAAGGATATGTATATATTTTTAAAAGCTATAAAAAATTCAGCATTTTATTTAAATTTTAAATAAATATATCAAAATGCATTTGGTACCTATAGTGGGCGATATTTACTCATTTGTGTGTTTGTATTTTAAGATGATGTGCCTAAAGAATTGCCTGGACCTGCGCTTGATGCACCGCCGCCCGCCGCCACCAAAAGAAAGATCAACACCAGCACCAGCTTTTCCTAAAGATGACCCAGGACTTTGGCCAGAAGTTTTGACTTCAAACATGGTTGAATATTTAATAGAAACCCCGATTACGCAAGTAAAAAATTATAATTTTCCGCGTGATTCTTCGGGACGAAAATTTTCGGATTGTTATTATGAAAGACATTTAGGAAATGGTGAAAAGTTTCATAGAGAGTTGGTTGCTTTATTTTAAATAAAAAAATGCGGTTTTTTGTTTATGCTGCAAATTATTCGATTCAAAAAACAAATCTCCATTTTGCAATGGAACAAACGATTGGAAACATTTGGCGGAATCTTGCAGTAAACACGAAAAAAGTACAACTCATTTTAATAATAATTATAAAAAGTGCACAAATTTAAGTCAATCGTTAATTTTTGTTTTATTTTTTAAAGTAGTTGCATGACATCCTGATTTAGAAAAATCAGAAATTTTATATTTATAGCTGTAATTAAATGTCTATATAAATTAAACAAATTTTAAGAAAGGCGCTTCGTAAGTTTTGCCCGACGGCGCTGGTAGGGCGTACATGAACTGCGGACCAAAAACCATAAATGATTTTTAAAATTTGTCATGTGTTTTTAATGACCCATGAATTGCGGACCAAGTCGAAAGGGCCACCTGAAATCTACCTGCCCACTAATTGGGAAAAACCTATACTTTTATTATACGCTATCAATAACTAATCTACCTGAATGAATATTTAAAATATCCAAAACTTCATTATTTAACTGAATGTCTTGTCGTCAGCATCAAATAAATATGTCGGTATTTGAGTGTTTAAGTGAACGAGGAAAACCTTTGTTAGTGTTCCAAAACGCAAAATTTTCTTTCAAGAAAACATTGAAAAGCGGAGAGAAGTTTTGGACGTGTACCTTCAAAAACTGTACTGCTAAAATTTTCACGGTGCGCGAAGAGAACGTTCTTTCAAGGAGTACACTGAACCACAACCATACGGTGGATATTAAAAAACATAATCGACAAGTGATTTCGAATAGTGTTAAACGTAAGGCAGCAGAAGATTTATCGGAAAAACCTTCAAAAATTTTACATTCGTCGTTCAGACAAAATCCAGGGAATATGTCAACCATCACAGCAAGAGATGTCAACTACATACGAAATAATATTTACTGCCTTAAGCGCAAAAACCAACCACGATTACCGAAAAGCCTAAGTGAAACAATAGCCATTTTGGAAGAAACCGACGTAAAGAGTACGGAAGGTGAGAAGTTTTTATTTGTGAACAATTTAGAGAAGAAAATTGTGGTGTTTTCTACAGAAAGTAACATGACTGCATTATGTAACACAGATAAAATATATTTGGATGGCACGTTTTCCTACTGTGTCAAATATTTTCTGCAATTATTCACAATTCATATAGAGCGTAATGGCTATTACATTCCTATAGCATTTTGTTTGCTTCCAGACAAAAAAGAATGCACGTATAAATTTTTGTTTGATCTTCTCTGTGAAAGGTGCAATACAATTAATTTACAACTTAAGCCTAAAATAGTGACAGCAGACTTTGAACAAGCTATACATAGCGCAGTGGCTGCGACATGGAATGAGTCAAAAATCATTGGATGCCGGTTTCACTTGGGACAGGCCTGGTTTAGAAAACTACAAAGCATTGGTTTAACAAAGGAATATAAAGATGAAAGTAGTGTAATAGGGAAATGGTTACAATATAGTTTTGGATTGCCGTTCTTGAATCCAAGTGAAGTAGGAGATTGCTTCTCATTTGATTTGATGGAAGAAATGCCGAACGACGAACGTGTTAGGACATTCGCCGATTACTTGGTAGATTTTTATATTGGCGGAGATGCAAGATTTCCTCCAGAAATGTGGGCTGAAATGACAGACAGCATACAGAGAACAACAAATGCATGCGAAAGTTTCCATTCGAAGTTTAACGAAAATTTTCATTCTTCCCATCCAACAATATTCAACTTTTTAAATATATTAAAACAGTTTCAAACAGATACGATTATTAAACTTCGATCTGTCTCCGATAAACCTAGAATACGCGATACTAAAGTCAGAAAGCGACAAGATTTTTTAACTACCAAAATTTTTCAATATGAACATAAAGAAATTACTAGATATAATTACGTGAAATGTTTGTCCTATATGTATAAAGTAAATAATAAATAAATCTTGGATTTATTAGTACCTACATCAACATATTTATACATTTCCTATATCCCATATATTGTATAGACTATAGTATTTTAGTTGATTAATAAACATATTATAAGCAAAATGTATTTCTTTAAAAACTATAATTTTCTTATTCAAAATAAAAAAATATTGAAATGATAATGGTTTACTATTCCCTAATTTTTACACCTTACCTTTACCCTAGTTGTATAAACTTAAGCTTAGTCCGCAATTCATGGTTTTTAAAAGAGGGGTCTTCTTGGTTTGGTCCGCAGTTCGA
Organism: Altica lythri; assembly: GCA_964028335.1. NCBI lineage: Eukaryota > Metazoa > Arthropoda > Insecta > Coleoptera > Chrysomelidae > Altica > Altica lythri. Next base: position 48,770,890 of record OZ034802.1, on the reverse strand, counting down.
GTACGGAATTATTAAAATCAGGTAATCGGTCCGCAATTCGAGGCCGCCGCGCTGGTAGGGGTCGGCTCGGCACTGAATACGTTACGAAAATAGTGATCCGGAAAAACTGATCGCGTTTTGTGATTCTGATTTCGCAGGTGACACCGAATCGCGTAAAAGTAGGTACCACTGGATACGTTATATTATATTGTGAAGGACCAATTTCATGGTGCGCTAGAAAAGAACCGATTGTAACACTCTCAAGTACCGAGTCTGAATATATCGCTGCCGCGGAATGTGTAAAAGAACTGTTGTATTTAAAGACTTTAATTGATGAACTTACTGGTGGTAATGTAAAAATTGACATGTTTGTTGATAATCAAAGTGCAATAACGTTAATTAAAAATGGACAATTTAATCAGAGAAGCAAACACATAGATGTGCGTTTTCATTTTATTAGTGAAAAAGTTAATGAAGGCATTATTAACATAAAATATTGTAATACTGAAAATCAGATGCTGATGCTCTAACCAAACCTTTAGGCAATGTAAAATTTGAAAGATTTAGACATGGATTTAGAGATCAGTTTATTTGTAAAATGTAAAATTTATTTTGTAATTAATCAGTTTTAAACATAACCTAAAAATTAGGAGAAGGTGTCAAAACTTTGACTTATGTGGTCAGCAGCCATAATTTCTAGGTTATAAAGAAACTGACAGTAGTTTAGAATGTTAAGATATAGTAGAAGAAGAAAAGTGTGCAGTTCAGTTAAAAAAAAAGTTAACAGAATTATTAAATGTTCAGTTGTTGAAAGTTTAAAATATATTATATAAAAAAACAGTAAAATATTTTATTTAAAACAAGATCGACGTAAAATCCTCAACCGATCATAAACATTGCCCTTTAAATTTCGACTCGTAAATAACACTGTAACGTTTTAGTATACAAATTATTTGCTGTTATTTTCCACCATTCAAGGATAAAATCTTTAATTGTACTTTTAGCTCGTATAAAAATGTTTTCCACTCGCGTAGGATTTAGTGAATTTCATATATTTGTTATAAAATAAACTATTCTTCTTCATCGCCCAAAGTAGATACGGTAGACGTGCGTTATTTATTTTACAATATGCTCGATCCAGTATGAGAAGCATTTACAGTGCCATTTTAGTTGCTAGTTGTTGCTAAGTTATAGCTGGAGTATTACGATGTCTGGCTATTAAATAAACAGACTGGTTACTAAAAAAAAAAATTATAGAAAGTATTCTACATTTGAATGCTTCCCTTCAATATACTCCTCTTTTATCGCCACACACCTTTCCATACGTGTTTTCCATTGATCAAAGCAGTTCTGGAATCTTGTTTGGGGAGAGCTTTGCCGTTTTTTGCTTCACCACTTCTATTGACTCAAATCGGGCCCCTTTTTAAAGCAGATTTTATCTTCGTAAGCAAAAAAAAATCGCACTGTGCCAAATCTGTCGAGTACCTACGGCGGATGTTTGAGCATTGAATTGCGTTTATTGGCCAAATACTGCGTTATCCTGGTGCAAAATTAACTAGTTATTCTTTTAGAACTCGAGCCTTTTCCTATGGAACCCGTTTTCACGATACCGTTAATGTCGAAACAAAAGATCAACATTGCCTTGAATTTTGAATTGTACCCATAAACCTCTTGCAACAACTTATAGCACTAAGTCGGAGTTTTTTTCAATTTGACGAGAAATTTGGGATTGACACGTTGTTTCTGTTTTTTGTCACACATGGTTTTTGGCACGAGAAAAAAACACGTTCGTTTGAAACCGCTAGTACACAAATACTATAATAGTGAAGAAAACGTGATTTGGTACGTGCATAGAGAAGACTTATAGATACCCAACGCGCTACTCGTTTATTCTTTACCCGTCCAGGGTGTCTTCTAGTCGCACAATCTCGTTATTTATTAGTCAAACCGTCCATATGTTTGGAGATATTGCAGAGCCACTGACCCAAAAAATGCGGAAGATTAATCGGAATAAATGACGTTAAGATGCATTTGAAGCATTAAAGAAGAAACGCATCAACACTGAATCTGAAAAATTCACTACAAAAAAAATGTTTATTCTGGCACTAAAGTAATATAGGAGTTCATGCTGTGCTATTGCATTTGCAAAATGCCTGTCAAAGTCACAGCGCAACCACTGCGTCACGAGAATTTCTGGTGGCGGTACTTTTTGCTCAGAACTGACTATGCTAGTCTGAAGTGGCTCTTTAACTTTAAGAAGTAGACTACCGAAAAAATTAACCCACGCTAAGAAAGCGAAACTAAGTTAAAACAAATTTGGTATAAATTGGCAATAGATTTGTTGTCTTCTTAGAACTTAAAGTCGTATACTGGCAGTGGAGTTCCTTGGTAATTAAAGATGATTTAACAAAGAGGACTGTAAAGAATGCTAATAAAAGTAAAAACAAGAATCAACTTATGATAACAAGAATGTGTATGGCCAAAATGTTGCATAATCTACACAATAAAACGCCTGAAGGATACTTGAGTGCAAAGAAGACATTACTCAAGTTAAGTAAAACGTTTCAATATGTGAATTACTTTGATAACATCAAGAATTAATGTACAAAATATACCTAATTCCTGTTTCGTAAGTAATGGGCCACATACGAGACGCAAAGCTGTCATAGAGGTCCAATTAAAAGAATATGCTGTTAATATTTTGGGACCATTGTTTCCAGAAGTAAATACATCTTTGTCGTAATAAATTACTTTACGAAATGGGTAAAATGTGCGTAATCAGGAAGTTTTTCTTAAGTCAACATCTTCGTAAACCAGTTTATAAGTCGATTTGGTGTACCCCTTGAATTACACTAAAAGAAAGAAAGAAACTTTGAAAATAACAGAAAGTCTGTAAGAAACTTGAAATTTGTAAGAACTACTCCACTTCATCTTTAGAATGTTGTAACGGTTAAAAAATGGACCGAACATTATTCAAATACCAAAACGAATTGTAGTCTATTTTATCTATACTATCTATACTAATATTATAAAGAGGAAAGGTTTGTTTGTTTGTTTGAAATGAATAGGCTCCGAAACTACTGGACCGATTTCAAAAATTCTTTCACCGTTGGCAAGCTACACTATTCCCGAGTGACATAGGCTATATTTCATTAAAAAAAAATGGCCCTTTTGGTAAGCCGTACCGATTTAGCCCAATAACGAACTCGACCGAGATTTTGGGACGATTGATTTTTGTATCAAATTTCATTTCGATCCGTTAAGAAATGCGACCGCTATCGTGTCCACAGATTTCGTTATATCGGATCTATACATACATACATATCATAATCACGACAGATATCACAAATTTAGCATGTGCAATGGGGCGAGGCTACTTATAAAGGAATTAAAGGACAATTAAGTTGTAGCAACCAATATAACTGAACCACCAGCTGGTTAACTAGCTCATACACTTAGGATACCGATGATCCCAACTGATCTATCAAATCTATTTAAACCGCTTCAATTTCCTATCAAAACATCTTTCGCTTTTACTAATAATAAGTCTCAAGGTCAAACCTTCCAAATAGTGGGGATCGGTTTTCCTCATGGCCAACCGCCTAAGGCGGGTCGGAGCACCTGAAAATCAATTTATTTTGCTGTCAGAAAATAAAACAACATGTAATATTGTTTACAGGGAAGCGTTGACCCAATAAATTTAATGGATTTTGTTATTTTTCTTTAATCAACGTGCAAAGCCGGGGCGGGCTGCTAGTTAGTCATATTTCGCTTGATTTGTTTCTGTTAAAAGCTATTTGGTTGAATAAATTGTCAAAACTATCCCAGTGTTATATTTTAACCTTTTTCATATTGATGTTATTTGCTCGTTTTAGGGTTCAATTATGAGAACGGCACTTAGTTATTTGGTGGAGAACCAGTTGCGAGTTCGTTCGAGATAAATAAAAAAATTAGGAAAAGATGTTAAAAAGTTTGGGGCGACAAAAACTTAAGTAAGTAGAAAAAAAAAGTTTAAAGTAATTATTTTTTTATCTAATCGATGAGAAAGATAAGAAACCCAGAAAAGAAGATAATAATTTGGTGATGGTAACCCAGTTGAAATTTAAAATTGCACTTACCTAGTAACCAAAAAATAAAAATAATAAATATAACCTATCTTTTGTAGTTTAAAAGAAAACTTGTTTCACAGGGGAATTTAAGATAAATAATATTTAGTTATTTTATAAAGTGAAACTTTTATTACATCGTCCCAAACTTTTTGCTCTGTGTAGCGCATGTTGCATGTCGGTCTACCGCCGAGTAGGTATAAAGTATAAAGTAGGCGGCGCCTATAGTTTGCAGCAGCTGACCGTGTAGTGTATAGTATAACTCATTTGTACCAGTGCTCCACGCTATATTATTTGTGTTTAATTTTTGTCAGTGTTTAATTGTTAGAACTTTTTGCTGGTGCATGTTGTTGTTTATGGATTTATTTCAATTTTGAGTACTTGAATTTATTATTTAACTTATTTTGTATGAATATTAAATTAATTATTTTTTTATTTATATTCGGTCCATTCCAATTTTCCAAGTATAAAATTAAGATTGATAAAGCGATTTTTATACCCTTAATGGAATATTATTCGAAAAATTTTTAGTTAAATGTCTATAGTGTGAAAAAAAGTTTCACTTTTACCGTGGTTTCATAAAACCACACAACGGTTTTTTTGTTACAAGAAAATATTGATTGGAGCAACACACACTTACTGAATAAATAAATAAAAAAAAATCAGATATCGCAATAAAAAGATAATTCAAATATTCACATTAAGTAAATCCAAAAATACAGTATCATACACATTTACTGATAACACCTAAAATATTCCTATCTATGTGTACTCTAAAAAACTACAAAGTGACTCTATACTTTGTTGAAAAGAAATAGAAATTCAAAAAGATATATAGTTAGTTTCATCTAATTGACTTTTCGTTCAACTCGAGTTAATTGAATACCATTTTTAAAGTTATTGTTAAAAAATACAAAAAGTAAATACAATAACAGTTATTATAAAAAAAAGATTTTTTAAAGATAAAGAGGGCAGTCTACAAGATTATTTCCAGCAGGCACACTGGTAAAAACACTGTAGTTCTTTGTATAAAATAAAGCAAAATCCCAAATTTTTAAAGATATAAATAGGTACTTCTTGCTGTTCTTAGGCTACGGTTACTATGGGTGCGAATTCTAACGAAATTTTGTTGTGACAAGTTCTGACGAATTCGTCCGAATAAACAAACGCCTGTTTCCCAATGAGCGTCTTTACATTGCCAGCGACCAGCACGTCAGTACATGTACGACGTCGTCAGAACCATTTGAGCGTTCAAACAGATTTGATTTTTTCGTACGACTTGCGTCTGTTTTTGCGTAGATACTTAGTTATTCCATCATGGACAACGATAAATTAATTACTCTTGTGTACGAGAACCGATTATTGTGGGATATGAGAGACAAAAATTATCGTAACAGAGATATTTGTCGGCAAAAGAGGTAGGAAATTCTTTAAATAACATTTTAAACTCCACTTTATCATCTCTACTAGAAAATAAAGGATTGAAATGCTCTGTTTTCCTCTATTTAACAGCAGTGACTTTATTTACAGACTTTTAAGAAAATAAAATTCGTCAAATTCGTCCATATTTACTGGGCGGGAGACGCGTACTGACTATCAAAATGTCAGAAAACGTACTCGTCAGAATAAAATTTCGTCAGAATTCGCATCCATAGTAACCGTAGCCTAAGATGTATAACGAAAGTTATTGTGTTTTCATTAGGTGTATGTTCTTCATAATCGGAAATACGTAATAATAAAGATAAAAATTTAAAGTAGGCGTCAAATTGCTTTTTAGAATAAGGTATCACCAGCCCAGCTCTCGTAGATAAAAGGTAAAGATAAAAACATGATTCGATTAATCACTAGTATTTGAAGGAGGTAAAATTAAAAACGGGAATATCGGGAATTATATTACAACCCTTCAATGTAACACTCGAAGCATAAACTATCACGTAAGTTAAAAAATCCGGCAAAACAAAAAAAAATGACTAGATTTATGTCGCAAGACTAAATTAAAAGTGAAACAAAAATCAGTGGAATGGGTAAAATAGTCACGTACTCTACGGGGATAAGAAAATGACTCTGATTGGTCAATCATAGAGTTGCACCTGAAAAACAAATGATATAGTTGTATCTTTTGTCAGGTAGTAAGCTAAGTATTTCGCTGGTTTAAGAACAAAAATTTCAAGCGACAGGGCTGTATTATATTTAGAAAAGAATTTATTTAAAAAAATTAATGTATGTTTTTTAAAAATGCTACAATATTATAAACTATTTACTATACAAGTATGTTGTAGTTTACTTAGTCTTGGATAACTAAGATAATAATAAAATATGCTTCTAACTAACAATGTACTTGGACTGGGAGGTGGACAGGGTAAGCAAGGCTATTGGGTCGGCTTATCGTGAAAACTGCCCGGAACAGACAAGAAAGTACACGAGAAATACTCCCTGGTGGAACGAACACCTACAAAAGCTTAGGGCTCAGGTGAGAAGGCTGTTTAACAAGGCCAAAACCGTTCATAACTGGGAAGAGTTTAGACAAAAGTTAACGCTGTACAATAAAGAAATCCGAAAAGCCAAAAGGGACTCCTGGAGGAAGTTCTGCGAGGAAGTCCAAACGACCCCCGCATGTTCAAGAATCCACAAGGTCCTGGCTAAGGATGGTACAGCGAGAGAGGTCGGCCTCCTCAAAAAGGAGGACGGATTATATACCAAAACGTTGGAGGAAAGTTTAAGAATGCTAACATTGGCACACTTTCCTGGCTCACGGTTTATGGAAGCAGGATCGGATAGCGCAGGCCACGGTCAAAGGCCGGTGAGGCCCTCAAGGGATGACTGGAAGCTAGCTACCGAAATAACCAGACCTGCAAAAATCAGATGGGCTACCAGCACATTCCGTCCATTCAAAACACCAGGAACGGATGGAATATACCCAGCCCTACTCCAGAAAGGGCTGGATGTAATTATAACACAACTGTGTAAAATATTTAAGGCTTGTTTGGCCTATAGATTTATACCATCTGTTTGGCAAAAGGTGGAAGTCTTATATCTTCCTAAAGTGGGGAGGATGACGGACCAATCGACCAAGTCATACAGACCAATAAGTCTATCGTCATTCGTAGCAAAAACGCTGGAAAAACTGGTCGATAGATATATAAGGGACGAAATCTTAACGGAGAACCCATTAAGTGATCGTCAATATGCATACCAGCCGGGAAAATCCACAGACCTAGCGCTGGATGACTTGAACAGGCTATTGTCAAAGTCAATTGAGGACAAAGAAGTAGCCCTAGCGGCGTTTATTGACATTGAAGGAGCCTTCAGTAATGTGGGACCCGAGTCAGTAACCGACGCACTTTCAAGGAGGGGAGTCCCCCCACTAATATGCCAATGGGTGTATGCCAACCTAACGAATAGGATCGTAGTGTCCAAGTTAGGTGAGGCGTCCATTGAGGCAACAGTGGGAAAGGGCTGTCCACAGGGAGGGGTACTGTCACCTCTGCTGTGGTCAGCACTTGTGGATGACCTCCTTAAAAAACTCCTCAATGAAGGCCTTCACTGCCTAGGCTTCGCAGATGATATGGCCGTAATCATTCAGGGGAAGTTTCTGGGTACAGTCTCAGAGCGGATGCAGTCCGCAATGAATATGGTGTACAAGTGGTGCAAGGATGAAGGCCTAACAGTCAATCCACAAAAAGCATCAATTGTCCCATTCACTAATAAAAGAGCGTTACAAGGCTTACAACCAATAACGCTCAATAACGTGCTGGTTCCAATGGCCACAGAGGCCAAATACCTAGGTGTGGTATTTGACCAGAGGCTATCATGAAAGCAACACATTCAAAAGGTCACGCATAAAGCTACAATAGCCCTTGGTAGGTGTAGACAATTGTGTGGCAAGAACTGGGGATTGAACCCCAAAATGAACCTATGGTTGTATACACAAGTCATTAGACCAATGTTAACCCATGGTTCGGTGGTGTGGTGGAGTAGAACGCAGCAGTCCGGGGTGATCAGGCAGCTGGAAAGCATTCAAAGGCAGGCATGTCTGAATGTTACAGGTGCCATGGGAACCGCCCCAACGGACGCACTACAGGTTTTACTCAACCTACCACCATTGCACATTTACATTCAGGGCGAGGATATGGCAACTGCTCACAGACTGCTACAAGGCCAGGCCCCCATTACCTTATTAAAAGACAAAAAGCAAGCAGAGTTATACAATAGGGTTAAGGCAGATCAAATAATGAGTATGCCTCAGGACAGGATAGTCCCCAGGTATAACTTTGTGAGAAACTTTCGAGTAGAAATACTGGAAAGGGACTCATGGAACAATGGCCCCCCAATCCAAGGGGAGTCAATTTGGTATACCGATGGCTCAAAGACTGAGAAAGGCACAGGGTCAGGTAAAAATCCAACTAAGTCTAGGTGCGTATGCCACAGTGTTTCAGACTGAAGTAACGGCCATACAACACTGTGCAACGGAGATCGTAAGTCAGGGTATAACGGGTAAAACCGTAGTCATATACTCGGACAGCCAAGCAGCTCTAAAGGCGATAGTCTTAGCACAAATAAGCTCACAGCTGGTGTGGGACTGCGTTGGGGCCCTGACACATGCCGCTAGTCAAAATTCTCTGACACTGGCATGGATACCAGGACACTCAGGGTTTCGGGGCAATGAGAAGGCTGATGAACTGGCCCGTGCGGGAGCTAACACTCCAATGATTGGCCCGGAACCATTCGGCGGAGTTGCTAATACATTCAGAAAGGCAGCCATTGAGAAATGGAGGCTAGAAAAGGCCCAGGAGTGGTGGGAAACATCACCGGGCAAGCGACAAGCCAAACGCTTCATAAAGGGATACTCGGCGAAGTTTTCTGCAGAGCTGCTATCACAAAGGCGAAATGATGTCAGAATGATTGTCAGTCTCTTGACAGGAAATTGTAGGCTCAGAAAACACATGAGTCAGCTAATCTTGGCAGATGAAGACATTTGTCGATACGGCCAAGAGGAAGAGGAAACTGCATTTCATGTCCTATGCCAATGTGAAGGCCTTGCAAGGACGCGGTATCTAGTACTGGGAGAGGAGAAACCGGCTGCTCCAAGTTATGCGGAGTGGCCACTGTCAAGGCTATTAAGTCTCATTAAGAGGGCAGAGCTGGACAAGGTGCTCTAATCCTATTCCACAGATAATGGGTGTTCACAATAGATCTGCAAAGGTCGCAGTGATATAGGCTAACAACCAACCCCAAAAATATCTATCCATCTATCTAACAATGTACTTGCCCAGAATCAGAAAAAAAAAACTTTTTTGGTATTAGGATAGATTTTAATAATAAACAAAGTAAAGTTATTGCTGATTTGTTTGGTTTGAAAATAATAATCGTAGAACGTTTTTATTTAAATTTGATATATTCGTCTTTTGTTAGAAGATACGACAAGAAGTCAACTGTATACTACATGCGCGGAGAGTAAATTATTTATAAGTACTTTTTCAAACAATTAAAATAAATAATATTTACGTGAAAATGATGCACCAATACGATAATAAATATAATCCTTCCAATCTATTTCTTTTTAGGATCAACTATTGCACCAAACAACGACGATTTTTACGATTTTTGTTTCAATCTATTTCTTCTTAAAATTACCTGTCTTACGCAAAAACGACATTTCTTGCGACTTTTTTTATATTCTTATTAATTACATTCAGTTCTACTTTGAACAGAATACCTTCTATTAAAAATGATCAAGCACCGCCTTTACAGTTTTTTTTTAACTAAGTTTAGGCAAAAAGTGGTAAAAATGATACTTTCTTTCAATTTTTTTTCGCACTGTATAATTGTTTATAATTAATTAGTTAATGGCTTATTTAGATAAAGATTGAATATATATATAATAGATAATGTTATCCATAGTGTCGAAGTGTATCTACATGTGATAAATTGCAATTGAGGTAGGTTAATAAATTTTACATTTAAAACATTTTTTTATAATATAAGTAGTTTTGACAAAATACCTACAAAGTTTTAAGCTAAGATTAACAAAATGAAATATATCAAAATATTTTAATTATAAGTTTCTTTGATTGTTTGTGGACCTTCTCGACACTTAAAATAGAAATAATTAAATATAGTTTTAAAAGAACTGCATTTTATTAATTTTGTTGATATAAGTTACATTTAAAAAGGTAAGGTTAATAAAGTATTTATTCGGCATTTGTTCTAACATTTTTAGATTTAAAAACAAATCTATCAAAATCAATAGATTACGCAAATCTATTTAATAATATTTAATAATTTAATATTATCTGGCCAGAAGGTCTTTAAATAATAAAAAAAGTAGATATTTACACCACAAAGAAGTTGTCAAGAATTTTTATCTCTAGGATGAATATATTGTGTCCAAGCGACTAAATGCAGAGTTTGACAGTTCTTATCTTCTCATGTAACTTTATGTCTTTTGTCCAACTTGAATAAAGATTAGAGAATATCAATAATCATTTTTTCTTGCTCAATGCTAGAGGAGAGATTCGTACTATGCGAATGTTCTTTTGCATCCTAGGGTTAAATAACCCTTGTACATGTTTGTTAATTCTTGAAATAAATATATATATATATATATATATATCCACACGGCAAAAAATTTTACTTACACATATGATCCTGCTTATATCTAAGTTATAGAAATTGATATAATTTATTTCTTTATTATTGCCTTCTGAGTCTGGAAAATTTACCTATCCGTTCCAAAATATCAGAAATGCACAACGTTAATATTCCAGTTCTCAAATTTTTAAAATTTTACAAAATATACAAACAAGATTATATTAAATGAAATTAAGGAGATAATCAAAAAGTGTCGCATCCAGCAGAACTCGAACCAACAACTTTTGCCTCTACGCGGTAACGCTCTAATAACTAAGCTATTAATGCTTAGTACTTATTTCGCTTTTTGGTCGGTAAATTCAACTCTTGTCACATGATATACTTGCGCACTTTATTCTTAAGCACATATAGCAAGACGTTAATGAGAAATATTTTTTCTAAAATCGCTTGGAAATGTGTAGTTTCTCGGATTAAATTCGAGCCACAAAATACACTATTCTTGTATTTTAGTCCGTTGCTGGGCAACTAACTTTTCCGTACTGTACGGAAATATTTTTTTCGCACCTGTGTACGGGAATGAACAATAAAACGTTTATAAACAAATTCATATTTTGCGCCTTGATTTTTTTTGGCAATAAATTTAAAACCACATTAGTAGCAGTGTTTAGTAACTCTGGAGGCGTTTTGCACCTCTAGACATCATCGTCACTGTCCATTTTAAATATGTGTATCTCGTAGTAAAAGCACATTCCCGGACTCTCAATGTTTGTTGGCCTCGGCTAAACGCCTCGGCCAACAATTTACATTGTCGTCCGGGAATGTATCGCTTTTCCTACTAGATACACAATATACTATTGTCGAATTGACAATTAAAACATCAAACTCTAAATCATTTTTTTGTGCCCTATTTTATATTTTGATGTTTCAATTGTCGATTTGTCAAAATCTTTATCTGATTAACGTCATACTATATGTGCTTAGACAAAGTGAGTAAGTGTTACATGTGACATGAGTTGAATTTAACGACCAAAAAGCAAAATTCATAGCTTAGTTATTAGAGCGTTGCCGCGTAGAGGCAAAGGTTGCTGGTTCGAATTCTGCTGGATTCGACATTTTCTTCAATTTCTCCTTAATGTCATTTTATATATTCTCGTTTGTATACTTTCTAAAATTTTAAAAATCCCATGAGAGATATCTCATATAATCGTATACAAATAATTTTATAATAGTTTTCCGTGGATTTTTTTTAATAATTATAAACAGACTTTAAATAATTATAAACAGACAGTTGGGTAATTAATATATTTATACATTATTAGCAACATTAACAAAAACTATACCATGTAATGGTAAGGACATAATTTTTAACTAATTTTGCAATTAGAAAATTTGCATTAAAATAGACATACCACTTAAACAAGTCGAAACAAGTTTAACAAGGTTTACATAATCATGTTTGATTCTACAGCGAGTCAGTTAAAAAAAAAAATAATCAGAAAAATTATTTCCTCTAAATTTTAATTACGCATCAGTTAAGTAGAAGTTTCGAATTTCTCGGGAAAAGGCAGTTTTTAAGTTATTAATGACACATTTTTCAAATTTTTAATTAAATTTATCAATTGATTTTAAAGTTTTATCAAGAATTGTAATATTTGCAATTCAAAATAAATTAGAATTGAATTAAAATGGTTTTTAAAAGTGTTAAATTGTTAATAGATTGAATTAAAATTGTCATTTGGTCGCTAAATTACGTTAAAACAAGATAACCAAGTCCAAATATATAATGCATTAACTCTTTTTTTGTGTATTTAAGGCTTTTGATATTTTTTTAATTTAACAGCTTCGAAACTGCCAATACGTTGATAGCATTAACTGAAATGGCAGTTTCATTTAACTGTTAAATCCTGTAGGGGTTTCCTAAAGGGTAATGCCTTTATCAAAACTTATATGTAGCACGTATTCTGACAAGAATCAGGAACAGTGTAAGGAATTTGTATTTTTTTAATGTATACTGTCACGCCTGTAGGGATTGCGAATCTGCCCTAGTTTTTTGGGATAAGGAGTAGCTTTACTAGGGACACTTCCCACCCAGGTTATCTACCCACCTGGTAGGTATGCTGCTAATGGCAGAAACCTAACCAAGTGAAGATGAGAAAACAAACAACAAATAAATTAATCAATAACTAAGCAATAACAATTAATGATACACAATATGAATATGGAATAACTAAATACCATAATTTGAACTAATCTTATCTATGAAACTATATGGTGGCATGTTACATTTACTCACGAAAAATATGCCAGACACAAGGGTTACTATTAAAGACACCACAAAGGGTGACTCTTACAGACAACCTCAAATTCCGATATACAAAAATTAAAGACAAAACTCCTTTATTGGATAATAAAGATGTAGTATACATGATTCCTTGTAGTAATTGTAATAAAAATTACATTGGACAAACTAAACGATTACTAAAAAATCGTATTACGGCTCACAAAAGTGATTGTAGATTACATCCTGAACGTTGTGCTTTTTATAATCATGTTAATAAAACAGGCCATTTAATGAATTATAATAAAACAAAAATTTTAACTTCTGAAAAAAATTTAACAAAACGAACCTTTCTTGAAATGACCTTTATTTATCAAAATAGTAATATTCTTATATACTTCATCTAGATTAAAATCCTTTTTCAAATGTGTAAAAAAAGCTTTCGAGTTAGTTTATGAGTAAATACTAAAATCTACCTAATAGTTAATTTTCTATTTTATTACTTCTGATGTCATAGTTACATGATTATTTAATCATTAGGTGTACCCGCGACGTCGTTCACGTGGCGTGTTAATCATTGTATAAAAATTTCTCCCCTCACCCCGTTAAAGGGGTGGGAGGAGAAATTTTTATACACCAGATGTTAAGTTAAAAGAAGACAAATACATCTGTGAAAACAGCATTCGAATCGGATCAGTAGTTTTCATGTGATGCGCGCACAAACATAAAGATAGACAGACAGACGTACAAAAAGAAAATAACCACATTTTTGGGTCCTATATCGATGTACCCGCGACTTCGTTCCCGTGACGTATAGATTGTTGTATAAAAATTTCTCCCCTCATACCGTCAAAGTGGTTTTCCCAACATTTCCCTTTACTGCTCTGCTTCTATTGATTGTAGCGTGATGTAAAGTATCCTATAACCAGCTCAGGAGTATGAAAAATAATTGTACCAAGTTTTGTTAAAATCCGTCGAGTAGTTTTTGTTTCTATAACGGTTATACAGACAGACAGACAGACAGGCAGACAGACAGACAGACAGACAAAAATTTTACTGATTTTATTTTTGGCATCAGTATCGATCCCTAATCACTCCCTGATATTTATTTTGGAAATATATTTTATGTACAGAATTGACCTCTCTTATAAGTATAGATTAATGTCAATTTATGTTATATCTTGAGATAAAGAACAATTTAAAATAAAAATCATTTTAATTTTTAATATTTACTCATGTTAATTTCTGTAAAAACAATAACGTTGTAACCTCACAGAGATGTAAGTATAAATTTATAATTAATTTCTACTTACAGAATGTAATGTAATGAATAGGGTCACGAGTAGGAACGGTAACCGCAGACATGCATATGTTTCTGGCTCGTTAGCCGTCATCAGTTTTATATAACAATGGGCCAAACTTCGGATATAGCTAATTTGCACCAAAATATGACGATTTAAGTCAACTTAACTTAGTGAAATTTTGCTTGCTTTAGAAGTTACAGGGTGTAGAACAAAACTTTTTTATTTCGTTTTTTTGAGATAATAAAGTGCGACTAAGTACATTTGACAGTTACTTACTAGATTGAACAGTCTGAAATTAAGAAGTCCTAGAGTTTTAAGTAGAAAGTAGGTTCTCCATACATTCGCAGGGTCAGATCAAAGTTAAGTTATCTCTGAAATGGTGCATTTTAGCGACATGTAACAAGAATAACTTTTTTAAAGCAAATAGAATGAGGATTCAAAGTAACTGTCCATTTTCCAAAAATTTGTGTTCCTAAAAAAAATGAAAAAAAACTACTAGTGGCATGGGAGTTCTGAACACCCTGTACATCTATCATAAGAAATAAGCCTATATTCGCGTACAGCACCCCAAAAAACCTGTTTTGCCAGAAACTTGAATGCATTTACTCAACAAAATAACTTCATTATCTCAAAAAAACGAAATAAAAAAGTTATGTTCTACACCCTGTAACTTCTAAAGCAAGCAAAATTGCACTAAGGTAAGTTGACTTAAATCGTCATATTTTGGTCCAAATTAAGTATATCCGAATTTTGGCCCATTCTTTACTGGACACCCTGTATATATATATATATATATATATCTTTAAAAATAATAGTAACTATTATCCACTTGTGAATAATCATTTATGTTGTTACTAGAAGACCGCAGCTGCCATGTGTAATCTAACAGTAAAACTAAACTCAAAGTAAAACGTGCAACTTTTGACGGTAGCAGAAGTTGCGATACATTTTACTATAAAACTACACAAATCATTACAATTTATAATGGTTAAAGACTTTTTGAAGCCACCTGGGCCCAGCGGGCGGTCCCTAAATGACCGACCCTAACGGACCCTTACAGCATGTGCTTGTATGCACCCAAGATTTTACAATCTATTGTTTAAATTTAAAAAATATATGTAATTAATTTTTTATAAATAAATAACAGAAACTTAAAGATAATTTTTTTCTGATTTCAACCATTTATAATACTTACGCAAAATTTTAAAGTTTTCAGATAAGATCCCAAAATATTTTACATTACACTGAGAAAAGAAGAACACTGAATATAACATAAAATACCTCTAGCGCCTGTATCTAACAGGACCGTCTAAATTTACAGCTAAGACATCAAAATATTCTACATAACACTGAGACAAGAACTACTTTCAATATAGCATAAAATACCTCTAGCGCCTTTTTAACCGAACTTTTTATAGTAGAAAGTTGATTTATAGGTCACATTACTATTATACAAATTATTTTGTAATTTCTTGCAATTGTGTCAAAATCTCTTTGTATATGCCCAAACACACTTAAAACATGCATTGTCATCCAGTTCTTAGCTATACTGAAAATTTTAGGCAAATTCGATTACAAAATTCCACCCGGAAGCAGTCATGGTAACCTTGAATGATGTGTTAGTATTAAAAATAAGTTTGATCTATCATTTTATTTTAATAGATAATAATTGCAGGTAATATATTAACTTGTCTTGCAGGTATTTAGAATCTTACTACGTAGACATATAACAATTCTGTACCTACAACTTTATCCAAACAAAACGAAAATATAGAACAAGAAAATTGACAGGATAGGATTAGCTAATCTGTTTTAAAGTAAAAAATTGTATAACTTGGTCATTTGATAATGTCAACAAAAATTGTGTACCATTAGGGTTTATTTATGTTGATTCAAACTTGTTTATAAATACCTACTATAGCATATTGTGGTTTGTCACAATTCAATTCCCATAAAAATTTAGCCAATAATACTCTTGATTTAATTTTTTGTAACAAATTTGTTATTGATAATGTAATTGTAAGTGATTGGCCTCTTGTTCGAGAAGATAAATATCATACTACATTAGAATTTAAGGTAAATCTACTCAATTTTCATCGTCTTAAAATGAACGATTCAAATTTAACTTATAATTTTAATAAGGGTAACTATGATCTGATTAAAACTAAACTAAACTCAATCGATTGGGGCGATGAATTTGCAAATCTCAATACAGAACAAAGTGTCAATAAAATGTATCTTCTGTTAGATAAAATCATATCAAAACATGTTCCCAAATTTTCCAGATTTTACCGGAAATTTCCTAGTTGGTTTTCTATAAATACAGTAAGGGTCGTTAAGGAAAAGAATAAATTTCATCGCAAATGGAAGAAATACAAAAACAATTTAGATTATTTAACTTTTAAACTTCTACGCGGACGTTCAAACTATCTCATAGAGCTGGATTATAAAAATTATCTTAATCAAATCGAATTGAATATAACCAATAATCCCAAAAATTTTTGGCACTTTCTAAAAACAAAAAAAGGGCTTCGTCTGTTATTAATGCTGATGGAGTATTAATCTCTGAGGCTAAAGAAATCCCGCAGATTTTTTCTCAATATTTTAGTTCTGTTTTTACATTACCCTCTAATACCACAGCCAGGGATAATAATTTTGATATTAAAAGCAATCATCCATCGATAACTTCGTACTATATTTCTTAAAAGACTATCCTGGACAAAATTATAGCTCTTCCAGATAAGCCTGCAGGTGCAGATCGCATTCCAACAACCTTTGTAAAAAATTGCCAACTCGAAATGTCAAAAATTCGTCATATCATATTTAATAAATCCATAAAAGAAGGAAGTTTTCCTAACATTTGGAAAACTGCTCTTGTAGTACCAATATTTAAATCAGGTAATAGCTATTTAGTCGAAAATTACCGTCCTATTTCGAAACTACCTATAATTTCTAAATTATTTGAATCTATTATTTGTGATTACCTATTTTTCGATATAAAGCACATAATTAATCAGGAACAGCACGGCTTTGTAAAGAACAGGTCAACTGAAACTAACTTATTTCTATATGTAGAGTACTTATTGAATAATATGAACGAAGGTATACAAATTGACAGCGTTTACACCAATTTCAGCAAGGCTTTCGATAAGATTAATCACTCAATCTTGTTAACGAGGTTGGCTGAGGTTGGTGTGCACGGCTGTCTGTTGGTTACCTTCCTATATCTCCAACAGATCGCAAACTGTTACTATAGGAAAACATCGGTCTGATTTAGTCTATATATCTTCCGGGGTTCCCCAGGGTTCACATTTGGGTCCCCTATTATTTAATATCTACATAAATAACATATCTCAGTGTTTTGCTTTCTGTAAGTTTCTCATGTTTGCCGATGACATGAAAATCTATCACTCTATTAAAAGTGAAAATGATTATTACCTTTTCCAAAAAGATCTTAATAGCTTTGTAGACTTTTGTAATATCAATTACCTTTACTTAAAGTATAATAAATGTCATTCTATCACATTTTCTCGCAATAAAAATGTGTTTAACTTTGATTATACTTTAAATAATCATCAAATTGAAAAAATTGATTCAGTAAAGGACCTTGGAGTAATCTTTGATAAAAAATTATTATTTGACCAACATGTACATTATATAACTAAAAAAGCAAATAAAGCCCTGGGTTTTATAATTCGTACTTGTTACGATTTTAGAATTATAGATACAACCCGTTCCTTATTTATGGCATATATTATGTTAATAGTGTCCTAAACTACGCTTCAGTTGTTTGGAACCCACAGTACATTATTTACATCGATCAGCTGCAAGTTATCCAAAATAAATACATAAAGTATTGTAAAAACAAATTTTTTCCTAATAGCCCTAACGACATTGAATTAAAACGTACGTTAAATTTAATTTCTCTATGTGACAGGCGCCAAATGTCCGACATTAAATTTCTGTTTAAAGTAGTAAACAACCAAATCAATTGTCCGGAAATTTTAAATAAATTTTTATTCAATATTAATATTTATAATACCAGAAAGAAGCATCTCTTCATGATACCACAAAGTAATACTAAATATTTTCTTAACTCTCCTTTACATAGATGCTCCAAGTCATTTAATTCTGTTTCAAACCTTATAGACTTAGATTTATTTTCAGTGTCCTTAACGACTTTTACCAGTAATTCTAAAAAAACTATATTTTAATAATTAAACATTTATCTTTTTGAAGTAAAACTTCTTTAGCGACACTAGGAGTAAAAAAGTTATTCTAACGGACGTGACGTCATTCTAATAACAGAAACCGGAAACAAAACCTAATACTGACACGATTTTGCATGGGCGCCGGCAGCAGGGTGCAAGAGGGTGCGCTTGCACCCCCTGCTATGAAAGAAAATACCTGAATTTACCAGAAAATTATATATTTTTTTAATTTTTTTATTAAATTATTGTTTGAATAAAAACTAAAGGCGTCGCGGTTGCTGTCCAAATCATTCTACATTCTATATATATATATATATATATATATATATATATATATATATATATATATATATATATTAGATCATAATAGTGTGTAGATGCAGATGCACCCCCTGAAAATAATCTTGGCGGCGCTCATGCGATTTTGCCTCCTATATTAAATAAAATTAAATCTGTAATTGTATGAATTGACAGCTGATCATCTTGTCAATCGAAATACAAATATATAAATAGTTTTTTGTGTATAAAGTGTTTGTATTAAATATGAATAAACAATGTGGATTTATTAATGAAGAAAGTGATGAAAAAATATTGATTGAAAATGAGTGTATAGGTAGGTACTCTATATGCATAAATTTTATTTTTGGTGTGTAATTACACTATTTATACCTATTATTTATACCTAGCTATTTTCGTTTTATAGACTTAGAGCTAAAAAGAAAAAGAAATTGTGAACGTCAAAGGGGATATTATAAGCGCCAGAAAGATTTGAAGAAAAATGACAAAAATGAAAAAATTACGAGACAGCCACATTCATTATGATTTGATTAAGTAAGTTTATATAACATACATACATATTATGATAGTAAATAATTGTTTATACGGAATCTTTACGTTGAGTAAAGAAGCATGTTGCACGTTTTTGTTCATAAAATAATAATATTCAAAATATTTTAACACTTTCTTATACTTATTTTAGGTTTGGTTAGGTAGCCATAAAGGCCATAAAACCACTAGTCAAGATGGCTAATCTTTTACCACCAATAACAGATCCTTCGTAGACGTGAAGGAAACAAACTTAACTCAGGATTTTAAATTTTATGGAATATGCTATAAAATGCTACAAAATGAAATGGTTATCTAACTATCGAAGGCTCTTGTGTTGTGATGTATTACAATAAGGTAGATACAGCTACAAAATCACACATTCTAAACGTAATGTGTGTATATTTTTAATATTGTTTACCTATTATTGAAGCAAAACTTCTTTAGGCACGACTAGGGGTAGATTCTAACGGAAGATTCTGATGGAAGTAACTGTATAATTTCAGCTATTTATGAAATTTTCAAACGGTTTCAAATACATTATTGGTATTTATAAACTAAAATCTATGTTTCACATTTTAGTTATCATAAACCTATTATTTCATATATAAAAAAAATAATGATAACTTTCAAATTCCTATTTCTAATGAATAATATAAATATAACATCTCATTTTTTTTGTAAAGTATATAGGCAATAAATATGATTGAATTGTAATTAAATATTTATTTTCCGATACGTACGTCAACAAGTTTTACTTCAATCGCGCGTAAAGGTTACACGCACACTCTTTTTTTTTCTTTTAAACGTGCTTTTTGTGTAGGTACGATAATATGTACATTTATTGTACTCTCCTAATTATTTTTTATTTTATAAGTGAATACAACATTTGGGTTAGTCCCGTTATGTATTTCACATTGTAATAAATAAATAATAAATAAATAAATAAATAAATAAATAAATAAATAAATAAATAAATAAATAAATAAATAAATAAATAAATAAATAAATAAATAAATAAATAAATAAATAAATAAATAAATAAATAAATAAATAAATAAATAAATAAATAAATAAATAAATAAATAAATAAATAAATAAATAAATAAATAAATAAATAAATAAATAAATAAATAAATAAATAAATAAATAAATAAATAAATAAATAAATAAATAAATAAATAAATAAATAAATAAATAAATAAATAAAAGATGTTTTTGTCAACTTCCAAATGTAATAATCACCTATCTCAAGCATAAACGCAAATGAGATGAGGCTCAATATTTAGATGGTAAAAAATTAACGACCAGTGTGACACGTATTTAGAATCACTGCCTTTTGTTTGTCGGTAAAGGAGAGACTCAGTTTAACAAGGCTTTCTAAAAGACTCTTGAGGATCAAACTTGCAGAAGACACGATCACTGGTATCACTTCGACCTTCTTAGCAAGCCACATCTGTTGTACCTCAGTGGCAAGTATTTTGCTACCTTATAGTTGTGTTTATCCAAAACTTTGTTATTATTTGGCACAGCAACGGCAACTAGTCGAACTGAGTTAACCTTTTTATCCACTACCACAATATCTGGCCCATTTTGCATCACCTGTTTATGGGTGATAACAGGCCTATCGTAGTGGACTCTAAAATAAGCATTCTCAAGAACCGCTTGCGGGTGGCACTTGTAATATAAAGCGTTTGTCCCAAGTAATCCAAATTTATTGGCCAACTTCTAATGTATGATGTAGCATCTCTGGTTGTGTCTTTGTAGTTAGCCGGTTCCAGCTAAAGTTAAACAGCCAGGTGTTATGTACTGTATTATTTCTGTGGTTTGCTGGCACTTGCTACACTGGTCCGTTGCACAAATTGGATCACCTATAATAAATTTATCATAACTGTTAGTGATTAATGACTTAATCCTAAATTGTAGGCAAAAATCCTTTCTTGTCAACGTGGTGTTGATTTAGGTCATGATGGTGTCCTCCATAAAGAGCTTTCGAAGCCCACTTGCTCGGAAGGTTTTTATCATAACTGTTGAAGGTGTTCTTCAATTGCATGTAAAAGAGCTTTTAGTTGTTGTAAAATAAATGATTCTGTTGCCTTCTTCGTGAACATTTTATGTAATGTAACAATCGCTTAGATTTTGCTTCTAACTTTTGCCTGAGTAAATCCACATAGTTCGTGAGATTTTGTTAATGTTGTGGGTATCCTAGTTACGATTTTATTTTGGGAAAGATTTTTCTTAACCTATGGCTTAAACGTCTAGTAGGATATGATTTTTTTTTAAATTCCGCTAGCCGTCCCAGTTCCGTTCTAATGTTATCAATAGACTTTTCCACTCGGCGTTACCATCAAGGCTTCTGCTCTTAGTGATCTCCTTCTGGGTTCTTCTTTGGGTACAGGATTCTGCAAAAACAAGTCAAGAGCAGCGATTATTTGGTTAGTATTTTTACTGGTCCTTAATTGTAGGAGTTTCGGTCAGTGCATTGGATTAGTTACTTTAAATTTTGCTAGTGCTTTACAATGTTCGGCTCCAGCAAGTCGTTGTCTGGTGTTGCGGCATGATCGGGTTTTCTCTCGTCTTCGCCATTGTGGTGTTCATCTTGCACATTCTCTAAAACATCATTAATTGTAGTGGCTATCCTGACGTCGTTTTCTTGTTTAACATCCAATAGAACTTCACCTCTGATTTGTTGCAGTGTTTCAGCGAAAAGTAAATTATTACTAACAATGACTCAACGTTCATCAGTAACACGTTGTTCAGTTATATACTGCAAATGGGATTAGGCTCAATATTTACATGTTAAAAAATTTACGAACAGTGTGACACGTGTTCGGAATTACTGCCTTCTAAATGTCGATAAAAGTATTCCTAGGGAGTCCTAGCTTATCAAGATTTTTTAACAGACTCTTGAGGATCAGGCCTGTAGATGACACGATCACTGGTATTATTTAGACCTTCCCAGCATGTCACATCTGTTGTACCTACCTCAATGGGAAGATTGGTGTATTTTGCAACCTATAGCATCAAATATATTTTTGGAAATTAAAAATTAATAAAACTTAAAAAAGATGTAATCTTAACCCCCTACTTACCAGTCAAATCTGCAGTTTCATATTGGCTTATTATAGGAGATGTTTGTGACAAGTTTTCAGCTTGCTATAAATACCTACCCAAAATTGCCAGCTCTCTAGTTATAACTTTTGTAACCTTACGGTTCTTTAGATTCATAGAGGTATATAGACTAGAAGTTGGTAATACATGTTGGCAGACTAAACCTGTTTGATTGACGCTTTATTTTTTCCAAAATGCTTTTACACACATCCGTACCTAGACATTTTTCGCGGAGGTTAGTGCTAGTCAAATCAGCAAAACTCATATGCGAAAGTATATTAACTTAAAAATAGTGTGGTGACTGAAATAGAGAGTAGCAATTTCTACAAAATTAGCGAAGATAACCAAGGCTACAAAACACGTTTCTTGAAGGTTTTTAGTTGTTATTGTCCGAAATGCAGACAAAGCATCTAAAATATTAAAACTACTTCCAGTCTCTTTAATTGTCTCGTCTGGCTCATTTATTTAGTGTATTTTGTTTTTTTTTTTTTCGTTTCAATTAACTCGCATTATTTCTTGAAACAAATAAAGTAACTAATTTGTGATTTTAACCTTTTGAATACATATTATGTAAAGTAATTAAACGCCTTTTAAAATTTTTAATTAAATATAAATTCCAGCTAGAATATTTTTGAATCCATAGAAATTAGAAAATACCAATTAATTGCGGATGTTTTTTTAGATTTAATCTTTGCCTTTACGATATTTGTATTGTACAGATTAAAAGTATAATTGAATTTGTTTTAGATGCTTCTTACATTATCACTACTTTTAGATTTTGCGTTTCTTGTTTTTATACCACTATATCTTCTTCATAGAAGGATAGCTAAAAAACTAATGTACTGGGAGAGACATGGAGTATACTCACCACCAACTAAACCTTTCGTTGGTAACTATCTTGATTGCGTCTTACTCAAGAAAAATACTGCAATTTGGATTGCAGAATACTACCAACAGGTTTGTTATACTCTTTATTATTCTTATAAAAGAAAATATTTTTTTTTTGTAAAAAACTATTTATTTAAAAATGGGAACAACAAATGTTATTCTTAAATATTAATGAATACTGCATATTTAATTGATAAATTATTAATTTTTTATAACTTTAAGACGATTTATAATTTTTCTTGTCCTAGATCTAAACTGGTGCAAATTAAACAATAAATGGGAAAATCTTAATCTTCTATATTCTGACGCTTAACTCTAAAACAATTTAGTTTTCTTTGGGATCTATATATTCGACGACAAATATTTTGTTCCAAAAAGTCCTGAGCTTATTAAAAATATACTTATTAAAGACTTTAACTACTTTCTGGATAGAAATGTTGCAGCACCAAAAGCATGTCCTATAATTGCACAAATGTTGTTTATGCAAAAAAGTCCAGAATGGCGACAAGATCGAAGCAGATTATCTGTAGCACATACTTCAGGAAAATTAAAAGCTATGTTCCCATTAATCTTAAATTCTGTACAAGATTTTTTGAAATTTTTAAGAAAGAATCAAGGTTTTCATGAAGGAAAGGATTTGGCTGCTATGTACACAACTGATGTAATCTCAAAGTGTGCTTTTGGTAAGCCTTTTAATAAAAATATAAGTTGTTATGGGTGAACAAATATCAATAGTTATTTATGATATGAGTGTTAAAAGTGAGGTTTTATTTTGTGAGTGAAAACGTTTGTGAAATGAGCGGAGCGAATTGAACAATTTCACGAACAAAATAAAATCACTTTTAACACAAATATCATACAATGTTTTTTGTACAACTTCCCTATTTTGATAATGAAACGAGCGAATTTGCAATGACAATAAACCAAACCGTGTTAAAAGTAAACTAAACCGTGTTAAAAGTAAACTTGTTTACATGGCAACGTGTTAAAAGTATTTTTAACACGCTGCTATGTAAACAATCGTTTTTAACATTGTTTGCTATCATTAAAAGTGTCACTTTTAATGACAGTTGTACAAAAAAATATTTTTGAAGTAATATGATCTTTACTTTGTAGGACATAAAATCAAAATTTTCTGAATTAAAATGCTTGCGGGAAAGTGTTGTTTTACGCATGCTTGTAGAAAAAACAAATTTTTTATTGTTTTCCAGCACGTAATTACCCATTATAGAAATCTTTATGAAATTATTAAATATTATACAAAAGGACTTGTTCAAACATTTTGCAATAACAAAAAACACCTTAGAATTAACGTATATGCCACAAAGTTTATTTTTTTAAAGTAACATCCACGATATCAGAGAGAAGTTCTATCAGCCCTAATGTAGAATCTGGTCATAGACGAGCTGATAGTAAAACCCAACAATGACAGGGCACTGTAGCTACTTTATTATACTTCATCAAGAAAAAGAATACAACAGTCACGAAACGGACCTTAACTGCAAGGCTATAAATTAACTCTCTGAAGTCTAAGGTTCCAAAAAAAAAATGAATTTAGAAGTTACAAGTCCTCTAAGGCTTAATAGTATAAACATACAAGTGACAAAATAGGTACCCTTAGATGAAAGTATAATCAAAGCTTATCTAAATTCCCTATCTTAAAAATCCAATCAAGAAGGCGATAATCACTTTATAATGATGTCCAAATGAACGTGAAGTTCAAAAAACAAGACATACTATTTATTTATATAATGTGGTTGTTAAACAAACAGTTACATATGCGTCTTTGATATAGTGATCAAAAAGCTAAACAAGGTTTGAGAACTTGATTGCTTTGGCATAACTAGAGCTCTAAGAGGCACTTCAACTAGCATGGACTTCTACATTCTGCAATCAAATTCGAGCAACATATTTGTTAGATTAAGACGCAACCAAATAAAACAACAATTTAAGAAGACCTCTGGGACATGAAATCAGACCACATGGTATTCAAATACCTGCCTAAAAAAACACTCTAGGAAGATATACATCGACGTGTGGATTAACAAAATGCAAGCTTTAGGGTTAGACCTAGTACACAGGTAGATCTAAGGTTGAAGAGTGCATAGAATCAGGAATTTACAGCAATGACACAAATATGGAAATTTCCATTCATTGTACCAAAAAAAAATGAGAGCTTATAAATTTAAGCGCGAATCAAAACATACACAGATATTTATGCGGATATCGAGGCTTAAAAAACCCTAAAGTGGTCTCCAGACAAGTATACGAATGCCGAGTAGGACTCGATGTTCTGGTAAAACATAATAGTGTTAAAATAGTCTGGGTATAAGGATAAAAAAATATAAGAAAAGAAGAATACTCATAAACTTACAAAAGAAGGATCAGCCACAATATTCTACGATCAATAGCCAGTTCTAGAGTCTAGAGTATAAAAAAATATAATCCGAAACCAGATGTAAAACCAGTATTCTTAGAAAATAGAATTATTAATATAGCAGCACATCTCTGATCAAGCACACTAAAAAATATATATTGAACAGACGTGTCTGAGAAGAGCGCCAAAACATTGCTTAAAACAAGCAGAAAGCAGCTAGGAGTCATTACAGGAATCATTACGGGCTTTGTACCAATAAATTGACACCTGCTAACCATTAGAGGTTTTAATGAAGATCCTAGCTGCAGATTATATACTAGGATACAATGTTTAGGTACAGTGAGTACCTACCAAGATCCAATCATAGCCTATTTAGGCTGCAGCACGAACGGTAATTATATCTAAGAAGGCTTCCATTCGTGTTTTCTGTACACAATAATAAACTCAAAAATCAGTTTTGTTTATGTTTAATTAAATTTTAGTTGTTTACAACAATAAAATGAAAAAAATTATTTTTGTGTTTTAAATTTTTTTATTTGTGTATTCTTTTAGGAATAAATTCTTACAGTTTTTCTGAGAAAGTATCTGATTTCACTAAACACAGAAGGAAAATTTTTGACTTTTCGTTCAAAAATGCGTGCTCTCAGCTGGTATACTTTTTTAAACCAGGCTGGGTAGATAAGTTTGATTTACGTTTTATGCCTGAAGAAACATTGAACTATTTCCGAGAAGCTTTTGTTACTTCTTTTAATGCCAGAACAGGGAAAAGCAGTTTACATGATTCGATTGATATAATGAAAGATATACAAACAGATGATGGATTTAAAAACTCATCAGGTAGTTATTTATTATAAGTATACATCCTCGTTAATTTTAAGCTTGTTAAAATTTTGGAACTTCTTTTCTATTTGATAGGTACTTATTGCTTGCACTTATATGAGTTGGAATAGTATTAGCTACACATTAATTTTTTTAATTAGTTTCCTTACTGTAAGATGGCCATTTCTGTTAATTATTTATATTAAGCTAATTATTTAATCAAAAAGATTTTTGTCTAACACATTTTTTAGTAATACTTTAACTTTCGTTATTTAGACTTATTAGGTCTCCCGAAACATATTTTAGAATTAATCACAAAAATAAAGTTCTTATTTTTTTATTTTTAGACGAAATTAGATTTTGTAGTGCTGCTTTACAATTTTTCTTAGCAGGGTTTGAAACTTCCAGTGCCACAATATCCTTTACGTTTTATGAGTTTGCTGTTAATCCAGAAGTTCAGGAGCGAGTAAGAGAAGAAGTTCGGACATTGTTAAATAAACATAATTGTATAAGTTATGATAATCTAAATGAATTACAGTATCTAGAAGCTTGTCTTAAAGGTTTGTAATTATTTCTAGTAATTCTTATAGTATGTTTGTCGGTCATACAACGATATTCAAAGGTAAATCGTTCCGTCTGCCTGTCAGTAAATTGTAGGGGAGATAATGATCTGGTTAATAAAAAATGTTTAACAAAAAAATTGACCGCCGAAAAATACGTATGTTCTATTACTGATAATCTAAGTATGTTTTATTACTGTTTCAAAAAAAAATACGGTCATCAAGGTATTTCATTGATTAGGTATAGAGAAATAAATCATGATTTATCACTAGTTGACTGGGCTGCTCTTTTATCGTTACCTAGTGTACATGAAAATACAGTCACTTATAACTATATTTCAGTCTAAACCCTGGATTACCTGCGACATTCAAAGATTTATAGATTTTATTATCCACAGGAGGAGGTCAGGGCAAATTGATGTGACGGTTATAAATAGGTTGAGGCTTGTCAGGTGTGGTTCTGTGAGAACTCACAGGCGTAGGTAATCATAGCTGCGAAAGAATTAATTAATAGGAACATCACAGGCAGGATTGTAAATATTTACACGGACTGCCCACAAAAACTACTGATCTTGCATAAACCACGTATCGATTCAAGTTTAGTACTAGAATGTTACCAAACTCTAACTGAGGCCAGCCAGAATAACGTGGTCACTCTGAGCTGGATCAAAGGACATGGGAACTCTAAAGGCAACCGCATTGCAGACAAATATGTTAGCGCTTGTCCATCTACCAAGGTAACAATGTCCGCCTTATCAAACAGCACTCTCACTAAAACTTTATACAGTGCTAGAATAAAACAACGAACTGTGGACTAGCCTGAGAGTTATTACCTTCATCCAGGCGAGGTAAAAACAAGAAAAATTAAGGCATGGACAAAATCTCCGAAGAGCTTAACAGGTCATTAACATCTCTTTAGGATGAAATTAGCAGAATCGCTGCTATGCAGAAGCTGCGAACAAGAAAAGGAAACAGTGGAGTATATAATGTATGACTGATCTTAATTTTCTGAAATCAGAAGATCCGTGTTGGGCGAGTACTGGCTTACACCAGCCTCATCACCTATTTTAAATCTTTAGGCCTGATGACAGGCTGAGGTGTGGATATTTCCACACACGGGAGGATGCACAATGGGGCATATATGGCCTCAGTGCTGGCAGAGCACTTGCTCGCCCCTCCCCAAATTTCCAGATCCAGACTGCCAATCTATTAAAATTAAAAAAATGTATTATAGACAGCCGTAATTCTAAGAAATTAGGAAGCTACGAAAGAGAATTCTGCAGAACCAGCATCAGGTTGAATTTTTTATCAAACAGAGTTTTTCATGCTTGAAACTCGTTACCAGCTTATGTTGCGGTGGCTCTCAGTACAAATGCGTTTAAAAATAGACTCGATAATTTGTGACATATTTAGTTTTTCATAATGCGATTAAGGTTAATGTAAAAATAGCTAAATACCAAATATTGTTTATTTTGGAGTACAATAGGATTTGATCATCCACTCTTTTTATATGTTAACAGCACGCACTCCTTTTCCGTTATATTTCTTTAAATTTAATGTGATTTTGTGTTGCTTTGTTAATTTAATTTGATTATTTCATTAAATTCAAGGTAATTTAGTAATGTGCGTTCATTGATTGTTTGACGCCGATTTAAAATTACTTTGGTGATTATTTTAAGAACTTAGTTATTAAAGTAAAACAAAAAAGGTTTATTATTTTACGCTTTTAATTTTTTCTGGCAGTTCAATTTTTTTGTTAAAAAGTATTTTGTGGCTTACTTTACATAAAAACTAACTTAAAATTTCTACCTGTATATTCCTACCTTAACAATATTGTTTGTTCTACCATTAGTCCAGGGCATTTAGATCAAAATCGCCCGAATAGCGGAAAAATTTACATCCAGCAGATATCGTAATGCGGTTTTTTGCATTGTGTTCAGGAAGGTCCCAGGAAAAAAGTCTACAACGTCTGGTTTGGTGCATTTTTTGAAAAATGCCTTCTGGGCCAGAAAATGCATTTTCCAATTATTGCATCATTCCTTGCAACATTATAGGAACGACTGGAAACACGGAAAAATCGCTTGGAAATCGTTACTCGGGGGTTTTTGGGGCGGCCAAACTCGATTCTGGCATTAGTATTACCCGGGGGTGGCTCTGTGGGGGTGCGCAGGGGGTGAATTGGGGGAGAAATGGCAGCGTGCATGAAAATCGCTCCAAACTCGACACTCGGGGGTTTTCGGAAATGCCGAATTCAATTCTGGCATTGGAATTACCCGGGAGCGCTCGGGGAGCGGCTCTGCGGTGGTAAGCGGGGTCATTCTGGAGGGGAAATTGCATAGTCCATGAAAACCGCTCCAAAGTCATTACTTAGGGGTTTTTGGGGATGCCAAATTCAATTCTAGCATTAGATTTCCCCGGGGGCGCTCGGGGGTCCCTCTGTGGGGGTGCGCAGGGGGTGAATTAAGGGAGAAATGGTAGGTGCCTGAAAATCCCTACAAACTCGTTACTGGAGGGTTGTCGGTGATGCCGATTTCAATTCTGGCATCAGAAAGCAAAGATTTTTTTTCGTAGACACAATAAAAGACTACAATTAAAAAAAAATATTTAAAAGATTTAATTTACTTATTAATTTATTGATTAGCATAATATAAACTTATTATTGTATAAATTAAAAAAGGTATAAATCATAATGATAATTACTTGCAAAACTCTACTTGAATGTAATTATCACCATGATTCTAAAGTCAGTTTGCTATAATCGGCTTTTTGTTGGCTTTTTAATCTCAGTGAGGCCAAAGATCTTTTTGTTCAATGCAACGTGTCCAGTTTTGATTGTATATTGCAACGATTCACTTTCTATTAACCTTATCAGAGATGCCCTTAGTGTTGCAGTTTGGTTTTTGCTGGCAATATTTAATGTTCAATTGACCCCAAAGAAGATCTGTAGGATTTAGGAGGCAGTAATAGGAAGGTAGTCTTAATACTTTGACGTTCTTGTTTTGCCAAACAGTCAATGACATACTCCTTTTTGAATGTCTTTGTGTGTAACACTTCTAAAAATTGTTTTTTTTTGTGTAGCATTCTTTAAGAGTAAATGTCATTCCGCTCCAAAAAAATCTTCCATATCTTAATGGTAATCGAAAAAATATTTTTTAATGATTTTAGCAGAGAAAAGGAGCATTCCTTTAACCCAACCGTCAGAAGTACCAATGTTGAATGTTTATTCTTTTTTCTTTATTAAAAGGACGACTGCACTTTATTTTTGCTAGCCCATCCTTTCTTTACCGTTGCATGTGTGTCGTTTCATACAGATAATAAATTGATCTGCCGAATTCTCTATATTTTGTGATGGTTTGTAAATATTCGTTTCTCCATACAACCATTCTTTTGCTCTCCATGATACACTGACGTTTATCGATAGTCTCAAATTTAAATTTGTTGTTCTTAAAAAATCGCCACAAAGATGTTCTCACACAATATACCACTTCTTTACTTTTTAATTCGATTTAAATGTAAGGGGTTACAGTCTGGTTTACAGCATCTATGCTATACATTTTTTCTGAGTCCTTTATACACATTAAATTATTTGCTAAACCAATAATTTTTCTTTTACCTCTTTCGACACTGCCATCAACTTACAGTATTAGATCATTATAGACCGGGATCCCTCGCCCTTTTTTGTCATTTATTACTAACAAGCTAATTTTAGGTGAGTAGCTTCATTTTGATGAGACGCCCAACATTTGCTAGTACAAAAATTTCGCAAGTGGTAGCTAACAGGGGTAATAAGGACACGATCTGTTGATTTAGCGGTTATCAAAAATTTATTACTGACTGGTTTTTTTTACATAATTCTCATAATAATTATCTATATTAGCCGAAAAAATATTTGTCCTACAAAATACTAGGTTTCATCACAGAGGTCCCCCTTTTGCAACTTGTACTATTTGCAACAATATAAAATATTATTACTAACCGGCTAAATTTTATTTGGTCAGTTACTTAATATTTATAAAGTTCAACAGCCACTTTGTCCAACAAATTGCGTGGTACGTTTTGCTGATCCGACACTCCAAAGTTGTAATGCAAATACCAGATATAAAAATAATTACTATCAAGTTGAATCTTTGTGAGTAGCTTCGTTTCAATGAGACGCCCAACAGTTTTCTTTGCGAAAATGCTCGATTGTGGTAGCTAACAGAGGTAATAAGGACATAATCTGTTGTTTTAGCGGTTATCAAAAATTTATTACTAACTGGTTTTTTTCTATATAATTCTCATAATAATTATCTACATTAGCCGAAAAAATATTTGTCCTACAAAATACTAGGTTTCATTACAGAGGTCCCCCTTTTGCTACTTGTACTATTTGCAACAATATAAAATATTATTACTAACCGGCTAAATTTTATTTGGTCAGTTACTTAATATTTATAAAGTTCAACAGCCACATTGTCCTACAAATTGCGTGGTACGTTTTGCTGATCCTCCAGTGGAATTTGAAATTCATAAAAATAAAAATAGTTGTATTCTTTACATTTTGCTATTGGAGTCAAGATACATTAGTGCGCTTGCGCACATAACTGTGTACTGTGTATTAGGTATACCACGTTCCACGTTGGAGTCGACCATAATCTTGCTAAGTTATTTTCTGTTAAACGTGTGTTTGTTGCTATGAAATAATTTCATTTATTTTGTTGATTTTTTTACATTAGTATACAATAATGGAGTGTTTTTATGCAATATATTGTGCGACAACCCTCGCTTTCGAGAAAAACGCGAAGAAATCAAGAAATTTACCCAAGATATTTGGCTTTCTTGTAAAACTTTCCTATCTGCTCGAAAGTATCATAAACATAAATACTATAATGTCGTACTACCGGCAAATTGGAATGACGACGTAATCGGGTACCATTCCTCTTGCTACAAAGAATTTCGAGTGAAACCAAAATATTTGTGTTATGAAAGGTAAGTTGATTCAATATTTTTTCATATTAGTTTTCAAATATATGAACCTTTTTTTAAAAGTTGTGTCCGATAATTTGCTATGGAAATATTGATTATCTCTACTGAAAAAAAATTTCTGAAGTGAAACTTGTTTGTGCACGTTGAGGGTAAAATTTCAAGGCTCCAACACAATATTACCGGTACAATAATCATAATAAGAGCGTCACACTAAAGGACGACTTAGTCGAAAAAAAAAAGATAAAGATATAAATTAATAATATACTTTTATATACTATTGAAATGTTATTTTTGAAAGAAAATTTTAATTTTTAAAAAATTTTTGAATCCCTCAATTTATGTATCTAGTGTACATACTTCATTTATGATTTTTTTTTTATTTTTTTCTATGCAGAACTGAGACAGCTGTAACATCATCCGAAGTTGTAGATGATTCGATTTCGATACTGATGAAGATGAGAGTGATACTAGCAGCGACGATGAAGAATATTTGTCTGACGATTCAGATGAAAATTAATTATTTCTTTTTTTTTGTCAAATAAAAATTTTTTGATGTTTATTAGATAAGAAAACTGATATATTTCGATAAATATGTTTTCACTTTTTAAATATATGTTACAAATAGAAAAACGAAAAATATAAAACTAAAAATTTTTAAAAACCCGCAACATGAGAACCTAAGTTCCTTTTAAAAAGTAAGAAATATTTTCTTTCAGGGCACTTTCATTTGAGGCTGAACTCGAGAACATTTGCAGACATTTGATTATTCTTCCCCACTTTCAACAGACAGACAGACGCATCAAACTGATAACACCCATAACACCCCTCTTTTGGCGTTGGGAGTTAAATAACAATTATTGTAGGACTAGGGATATCTACCAGTTTTCTTGTAGGACATTTTTTTATTTGGACAAAAAAAACACTAATCTATCACGTGATACCTTTGTCCTCCGGTTACTAATAAAAAAAATGGTCTTGTGGTATTAACAACTTTGGAGTGTCGGACCAGCAAAACGTACCACGCAATTTGTAGGACAATGTGGCTGTTGAACTTTATAAATATTAAGTAACTGACCAAATAAAATTTAGCCGGTTAGTAATAATATTTTATATTGTTGCAAATAGTACAAGTTGCAAAAGGGGGACCTCTGTGATGAAACCTAGTATTTTGTAGGACAAATATTTTTTCGGCTAATGAAGATAATTATTATGAGAATTATGTAAAAAAAAACAGTTTAGTAATAAATTTTTGATAACCGCTAAATCAACAGATCGTGTCCTTATTACCCCTGTTAGCTACCACTTGCAAAATTTTTGTACTAGCAAATGTTGGGCGTCTCATCAAAATGAAGCTACTCACCTAAAATTAGCTTATTAGTAATAAATGACAAAAAAGGGTGAGGGATCCCGGTCTATTATTACTGACATCCAAAAAATAAGTGTCCTTATTTTACAATTTCAAAATTTCAATTTACAAAAATAATGAATAATATAAAGTTGCAGTATTTTTAAAACAAATAACACAACAATAATAAATAAATCTGTATATATTAAAACCAGGTAATATAATACAATGGAAGTGATAACCAGCCGTTGTTGTAACTTCATTAAAATAAGAAAGATTAGTCGGCACCAACTTAGAACTTTTGTTGACATAAAACATTTCTATTTGTACGTCTTCTAAAACTTTAATATTGTTATATTTGACCACTCATTTATGTACAAAACAGCTAGGTCTAACCTTTTTTTCACTTTCTGTCTGTATGCTATAATATTAACGATTTTTAAAACTGGTTTTAGAAACCCTTAGGAAATACCCAGTGTTACCATTTATAGATCGAAAATGTAACACTGACTATCCTGTTCCCGGTACAGATTTTGTTATAGAAAAAGGAACTCCCGTATTGATTCCTACCTACGGACTGCATTATGATAACATATATTGGCATAATCCATATAAGTATGACCCAGAAAGGTTTATTAACAATATTGTGAATAATTCAAATGGTATTCACTTCTTACCCTTTGGAGATGGACCCAGAAGATGTATAGGTAAATTAAGAGTAAAACATTTTTACATTTAGTCTAAGCAACTATGATAACTATTTGTCAAAGAGTACTAATTAGTATTCAACTTTTGTTGAAATTGGGTTTCTATGCTGATAGTAGGCAATAGCCAAAATTCCGTTTAAGTATCCGTAAAACAGGGAAAGATCAGACACTGCACTTTGGTGGGACAATGGAGCTAGGTTTTTGGTGATACTGGTGTCGTTTATTAGTTAAACTGCTCTTCTCTGTGTTGCATCAAAAACTCTGAGCATTGACGAAGCCGCCGATCCCCATACATATGCGAGCAGTATTCAAGATTAGGTCTTATTAGGGCTTTGTAAGGAGTAGCTAAGTTGGATGAAGAGAAATATTTCCATGCTACAGTTGGTATGGATGCAATATGTTTGTTTCAGAGTAAGTGCTGGGAGATTATACCAACCAGCGTAATGGGGTCGCTTGCTACTAGTGTTTGATCGTTCATTGTCACGAAGCATAGATACCAGGAGTTTAAACGTAATGTTAAAAAAATGGTCTCAATTTAGGGGACAGAACTATTGCCGGTAGAGTGCGCTCGTGTTCCTAAGATACTCGTTTAAATACTTACGCGGGATGTTTTGTTACCATTGACAGCTTTTATGACAACTAATTTTAAATAAATAAATTAATATTATATAATATTGAATTTAATTTCGCGAAATTTAAATGTCATAAATATCGGTTCTTATAAGGCTCTATAAGTTCTTATGGTTACTCGCGCCGCCAGTGGCAAAAAATAGAACTCTGATCTGGGTTGATTATTGAGACCAGAAAAATTATGGAAAAGCCTATACCGTGTAGACTCCTGGTATCTAGTCTTCGTGGTTCGTTGTGATGGATAAGTCGTATCTTTGCCTCTTCCAAAATATGTAGAGATATGGGACGATTGTGCCCTTTGCTACAGTGTAGGTTGCTATCATCTGCAAAACCATGTATCGGGTTATTAGTGGCTTCTAGTAGATTATTAATGTGTAATAGGAATAAAGTAGGAGCTAGACTCGATCGTTGGGGAACTCCAGCGTTGATCTTGTAAAAGGTGAAGGAATCTAAGGCAACTTAGATGCTCCTGTTGAAGAGAAAGTTGGATATCTATTTGCAAATGTATTGCGAGAGTCCGTATGAAGGCAGTTTTTTAAAGAGAGCACACAATGCCTTTGAGATGTCTAGTGATAATATTTGAGTCTTCTCTCTCATGGCAGTGTATGGCATCAATCCAGACATGAGTTACATATGCTAACAGATCAGCTGATGACCTTTGTTGGCGAAAACCGTATTGCCTGTCACCTAAAAGGTTTTGTGTCTTAATGTAGCTCAGGATTTCGTGATTGACGTATTTCTCCATAGTTTTGCTAATAATAACAGATATGGGCCTGTAGTTAAAAGGCAGGGTATTAGAGCCTATCTTGGAGACTGGTTGTACTCCAGGACTTTTCTAGGATTCTGGAAAAATACCAGTATCATATGATAAAAACATTTTATAATATATTGTTTGTCCTATTGTAAACCACAACTAACAGCATAGTATTTCTTTATAAAACAAAACTAGTATTTAAAATCTTTTTTAGGTGAAAGATTTGCAAGCCTGACCGTAAAATTGGCTTTAGCTTATGTTGTTGCAAACTTCAAAATAGAAAAATCATCAGAAACACCAATATTCATAAAATTTGAACCAAAAAGTTTCTTATTACAATCAACAGTTGGACTACCCCTTATTTTTACAGAAATTGATAATATTTAGTATGCATCTTGTTAATAAACGATATTTAATAAGTCTTTTTTTACATTTTTTTTTTGTGAAATGCAATTTTATTCTATACAAAAGGTGAGATTTTGTTGAATTATTTTGTAATCACGTATTAACAAGTTAAAAGTAAATGTTGTAAAAAAGTTGTTTTATCAGATAGACAGAAAACCAATTTATGCTTTAAAAACAGTTTTATTTTTTATTTTTCTTACTTCAACGAATGTTTTTACAATAACTTGTGGCTGATTTTTAATTAAAAGCTCAGCGCAGCACTGTGAGAAAATAAAAACAAAAATTGCTGGGTAAGTTATTTAATAAAAAAAAAATATTAATTACGACACCTGGAAATTACTGATTGGGCTGAATGGAGAATAAAATATTTTTCTGGGAACTTAAACATCACCTTATAGGAAAGAAATTTAGGTTAAAAACCTGGCAGCAACTCTGGAGACATTAAAATATTTGTTCCAAATTTCCATATTTTGCTCTATTATGTAATAAACAAATAAATAAATAAATAGATAAATAAATAAATAAACAATTACTTTATTTTTCAACAAATAAGCCACCTATAGGACAATGTCATTAAATTATCCAGCATATAAAAAACTCTAACAAAACAAAAAAGAATAAAAAGTAATGAATTTGAATAATAGTCTACAAGAACACAATCGATTATCTAAGCTTAATATTTACATGGAAATTTTCATTCGACTTTTTTAACATGTGAGCTAAAGAATGATAATCGATATTACAACTATCAGAAATGATATTAGCATTTAAACACATGTTATGCAGCAGGAAGTCCTAAAGGACTGGCATGTACATAGTAAAATGTGTAAGTACTTCTCGACTGGGAACAGGGAAAAATAAGATTGAATTAAGATAGTATATCTATAAATATAATTGGCATTAACATTTAAACACATATTATGCAGCGGAGCAGTTAACGAGTTTCACCACCAATTCAGGTTTAAAAGAATTATTACTTAATTGGACCACCAAGTTTCCACTTCAGGGATTAAAGGATAGGTAATTAGATGGGTTAAATATATATTTTTATATTAATTAAACTAAGGGATAAATAATTCTAAATTTATAATTTATGAAATTTTAATCAAGATTTTCATGTATGCAAAAATTATGCTAATATATTTTACAAACGAAAATCGGGATGTCTTATTTGCTTTATATTCCTTTGTAAACTGTAAAGTGTAATTTTTATTTTGATATAGCAATAAAATAAATAACAATAAATATTTTACCTGATCCTTATTACGAGATCGTATTGTACTTAAAATCTAACAATAAAGACTTAAGTAAGTATATTGTACCATAAGTAGGGAGAGGTGACTATTATCAAACAAATTTACATTCAAATTCAAACAAAAACAAAATGATAGTTTTTTTTCTTTTTTAAATTTTATAGAGAAAACTATGATATCCCTTCCCTATCCCTATCCCTATCCCTATATATTATAAATGTGAATGTAAGTTTGTTTGTTACGCTTTCACGCGAAAACTACTTAACCGATCATCATGAAAATTTGTATGCATATTCTTGGAGGTATTAGAATTAACGTGGGATACTTTTTATTAAAAAAATCACAAAAACTAGCTTCTTCAACGCCATCTAGCGGTTCAGTAATGAAGTTCAAAGCCTGAGTATGCCACCGTGAGGTGGCGCAGTTAATATCTTATATATTTAAAGTAGCAATTACGACTTAATAAAGTACTATGGCGCCACCGTAAGGTGGCGCAGTTAATATCACATATATTTAAACGAGCAATTCTTACTTGAACCCAAAATAAAATCGTAAAAATTTGAAAAAACCAAAAAATACATCCGTTTTATGCGGTACGAAGTCCGCGGGGTCAGCTAGTGTTAAATAAAGATATATCATCAAATTATATATTTTGGGGCCTGTAATAAGAATAAATCTTTGAGTCTCATTCTTGGAACCGTCAGAGAACCTCCTAAATGATTTCTTTTATCATAAGAATGGTTGGCTGTTGATCGCAATGAAAAGTGTCTGTGTACATAAGTAACAGCTTTAAGACAATAAAGACTTCTGATGTTCAACAGTCTTGCCTCCGCGAAAAGCCGATCCGTTGGGAATCTCCTGGACTTGAATAAAATGACTTTGAGAACATATTTCTGCATAATTTGGAATAGCTGCAGTACTGAGTCATAAGCACCATTTCACGCTATAATGCCGTACGATAGGACATTCAACGAAACCGACCTAGTAGATGTTTTTGAAAAAGTAATCGGATGTTATAGAACAAATTAACAAGACTTTTTAATTTCTTTGTTAACATCTCAATGGGCTTTCCCAATGCAAACAACAGTACATAATGACTCTGTTTTATTAATTACATTAAATTTATGTTTATTTTAATTGCACTTTTTTAATAGTGGAATTGGCGCTTTTTATTTTAATATGTTTCGCACTGTACTTGCAATAAAATATTTGCGAAATTAAAAATATTAGGATGGTGTCAATAAAACTCCGAATTTAGGTTAAAATGGAACGATTCGCAAACATTTTGACACCAAACCGGTGGCACAAATAATGAGTTTTGACTAAAATAATTAGTATATAAATCTTCTTGTAGCCTAGAGTTAGATAGAATTAAATAAAATAATTCGGTATTAAAAAATTTAATTGCTTCTACATAATTTATTTATTTATTTTATTTCACTGGAATACAGAATGGGACGAACCCAAGTGACAGTATTTACTAATAATTACAATAAACGATACTAAAATTTAAACTTTACACTATCTGTATAATAATTAAGTAAATGTATCTCGAAATGCAATTTTATATGGCTCAATTTTTAAATCTGGATTTCTGTATTCTGGAATGTTGAATGTTGAATTTTCTTGTACCAACTTTTGGACCAATGAAATCTACAACCTACAAATTGGCAGCCTTCTTGGAAATTTGAAAGAGATGTTAGTTCTTGCATGCGCAGAGTAAATGTTTAAGTACTTCTCTAGTGGGGTCTGAAAACAAGAAGATTAACTTTAGATAGTGAATTCAGAACGTCGATTAGGCTTCGAAATAATTTAAAAAGATATACCTAACTGCTATTTATTTTTCAAGTCGTAGATAATCAATCTGTGTGTGTGTGTGTGTGCGTGCGTGTGTGAGTGTGTGTGCGTGCGTGCGTGCGAGCGTGCGTGCGTGTGTGTGTGTGTGTGTGTGTGTGTGTGTGTGTGTGTGTGTGTGTGTGTGTGTGCGCGTGTGTGTGTGTGTGCGTGTGCGTGTGCGTGTGTGTATGTGTATGTGTATGTGTATGTGTATGTGTATGTGTATGTGCATGTGTATGTGTATGTGTATGTGTATGTGTATGTGTATGTGTATGTGTATGTGTATGTGTATGTGTATGTGTATGTGTATGTGTATGTGTATGTGTATGTGTATGTGTATGTGTATGTGTATGTGTATGTGTATGTGTATGTGTATGTGTATGTGTATGTGTATGTGTATGTGTATGTGTATGTGTATGTGTATGTGTATGTGTATGTGTATGTGTATGTGTATGTGTATGTGTATGTGTATGTGTATGTGTATGTGTATGTGTATGTGTATGTGTATGTGTATGTGTATGTGTATGTGTATGTGTATGTGTATGTGTATGTGTATGTGTATGTGTATGTGTATGTGTATATGTATGTGTATGTGTATGTGTATGTGTATGTGTATGTGTATGTGTATGTGTATGTGTATGTGTATGTGTATGTGTATGTGTATGTGTATGTGTATGTGTATGTGTATGTGTATGTGTATGTGTATGTGTATGTGTATGTGTATGTGTACGTGTATGTGTATGTGTATGTTTATGTGTATGTGTATGTGTATGTGTATGTGTGTGCGTGTGTGTGTGTGTGTGTGTGTCATATAAATAAAAAGCGTTCCAAAGAGTTTTATCTAACTTAGATTCCCTGTAAGTTTAAACCGATTCGAGCCGGTAGATTTCGAGAAATTTCAAAATAACCAGCAAAATAAGCAATTGGTAAAAATGATGGTTTTTGGGCATATCTTTCTGGCCATTGCATCGATCAATTTCGTAACCTTATCAGCTCTCAAGCATAAAAAACCACGTCGAATGCCGTTTTGCAAATTAAAATCGGTTGATTCGTTCGTGAGATATCGTTGTCGAAAAATGTCAAAAAAAGTGTTTTTGTTTTCAATAACTTAGAGATTTTTTGACTCTACTGTCCGAGTTTATGTATATGGTGTGGCCTGTCAGACCACGCTCCAAACACACTCTTGCTTACTCGGATAGGGCAACAACTTCAGCCTGGAAAACAGTAGCCAGTTTACCCAGGCTTACGCAAAACTGCCCCTAGGGTCTGACTCCATATATTCCCGCCCCAATGCCTGTTGGCTTTTTTGATCCATCCGTATACCAAGTTCGTTCATGTATTCAGGTCCACCTTTCTCCCAGGCAGCCCTGTCAGTAATACTGACATTGTATGGCTTTTCTAGATCTGTGATCTTCACCATCCTGTCTGGTAACATTTCCAAGGTGTCCATCTGTACAGTGTCCACAATCCTTGTATGCCCACTGGAGGCATTGTACTTCCAGTTGCCACTGCAACCCATTCTGTTGGCTGCCATCCTTGCCTTCCCAAGTATCTCTTACGCGCCTCCGTCTTGGACACACAAGATTTACGCATTCTTATCACATGATAAATAGTGATCCCCCTAAATGGAAACACTGTAATGTAGATCAAAGTGTAAACCACATTTTAGTTGAATGTCCTACATTTAATACACAACGATGTAATCATATGATCCCGAACAACATTGCAGCTCTACTTGGAAAAGAATGCCACGTAAAAAATCTAATTGGCTTCCTGAAAGAAATAGACTTATTACATAAAATTTAAATTGTACGTTAAGTTATTTTTACTATAAATATTGTTATTGTACTACTGTGCCGTCGCTAATCACCTTTTGGTGGATGAGACTATTTTTTTTCAATAAAAAAAGACGTAAATATACACAATTATCCCACAAAGAAGTTAAAGATAATATTTAAATATAACATGTTTAGAACATCTAGGAATTAAAAAAAAAAACACGGAACATTATTAATTTATCAAAACCAGTGACATGTGCGAGAAAAAATTAATATACTGTTTCTCATTATAATTTGATTAATTATTTTAGTAATCCTTTTGCGATGTCACGGATATGTTTTTTTAATTCCAAGTTCAAGTTTTTGAAGAAGTAAAAAATAATAAAAATATTGAAATCAAAAAGTTGGTACTTATTTTTAAAAATACTGTTCATAAATAAAATATGTATATCTTTTAATAACAATTATTGCTATTAAGTATAAGTTGTTAATTCATATACCTTATAAATTGCTATAATTATTATATTTTTTTTTTCTGTAAGTAAAACTAAATTAATTTTAAACGAAGGTCAACGGGATCAAAAACAGCAATATAATAGAAATTTTTCAATAAAGAAGTTTAATGCAATATTGTCCACGCATAATATAATAAAGTGCGGGTAAAGTAAGTGTATTTTTATTTTGTTTATTTTAATCATATATTTATTAGTTCAGTAAAACAAGATTTTTCTGAAAATATTATGATAGCTAAATATTTAAAGTTTAATTAATATAAAGAAAACCTTTATGTTTTCTGCAGTAATTTGAAATTTATTTTTTTATTTTAAAAACAGCAAAATAAGAAATAGTTGTTTTTTGTTAACACTGGCAATGCGTAGTGGTATATCTTGGGGATGCACAATTAAAACAAAAAAATGTGAAAAAATCATAGGTAAAACGCCAGAGGACAAATGACAAAAAAGTTTATTGAGGATTTAAAAATTAAAAAAAAAAAACTCATCGGTTGTGTAGGTACCTCGCCAAGAACTTATTGTTTGTAATATGATTTTTGTAGTGTCCACATTTTAAACAAGGAAATATGCGAATTGCTGAGTAAGTTTTTTTATAAATGTATATTTTAAAAGAGCGTTTATAATCCTGATTTTTTCCTTTACCTATTTTCATAATTTCCAATTTCCAAACTTTTTTTTTGTTGAATTAAATTTAATTGTCTTTAAATATTGAATGGTCACGTCGGCGCAAAAAATTCTGAGATCGCGTCAACTTACGACATTCTCACAATTACCGCGTAATTGTAAAGTATGCGTAAATAAAACCGAAAATATGAACCACTGAACTCTGTTAGAGCTCATCAGTACAGTAAAGTTGTGTCTCTTCAGTCACTAATGAAGAGATATCCCCTGTATAGACTGGCTAAAAATCGTTTATTTTTATTTACCTCGCTTTTATATAAGAGGTGCAAAGCGACCACAAGTTTGCAATTTTTGGAGTAGAGATGGTGCTACTTTGCTACTTACGATTGTGTTTAAGTCTTTACCGTAGATAGTGACTGAAGAGACAAACATGTACTGTACTGATGAGCTCTAACAGAGCAAAACAGTGTTTGATTTTGCCTTTGTTTGGACTCTTTAATACTGTTACGAGCCAAGCCAGACCTGTCAGTGGAGTGAGGTGTAAGAAAGTCACCGTACAGAGAATATTCGAGTCTCCGCGTAACTGATGGATTGATCTCGAACTTCGAGAATCTTCCATGCTAGGAGAATTGGGATCTGTGTAGATGGTTCTAGAAGGATTAATTTTATATATAAGGACCAGTTGGACGGAGAGAACAGTAGTTGTTATAGCGATAGTCGGCGCTAAATAATAGTTGTATTAGTTGGCGATAAATAGAATTAATTTTATTGGTAGTAGCTGGCGATAAAGTGCGAATTGTTATACGAGATATTTTAACGACGCTATTTAGTAATTGTAATTGTATTAAAGTTGTGTAAATTAGTTAAAGAAAGTTGTTATTTAGTTGTGTTTGCAATAAATAGTTAAGTTTGTCTGCTGTTATCACTTATCCCGAACCTACGAAGAAAAAATTATAACAATACTTATATCTATGTCGCAGCATTCGGTGCTTTGAGTTAGGAATTCTAACCATGCACAAATCCAGGTTATATATCTGTAATATATTGACAGCATGGCACGAGATACGTTTGTATCATTCATGATTTTATGTATAAGACTGTCAAAACACGCTTTGTTTATTTATTCGTTTATATATATATATATAATGTGATTTATAATATTTCTTGGATATTTTAAAGAACAGTAAAACTATAACCAGAATTGAGTTGCTCTAAAAAGAGTGGAGGTTTATTACACAAATACAAAACATAAACATAAACATTCTTAAGACTAATTAACTCACCTAAAAAGAGAAACAACATTTAAAGTTACTGCTTTACCAGTCCTATTAATAAAATATTGTAAATAATAATTTACATTCAAATTATTAATATATTGTCAATATGACAAACAACTACATAGATTTAAACAAATTTCCAAATATACTATATGTTAAAATTATTATGTACTAAACTAAAACTAAATAAAGTGTTACGCACTTTGTTTACATCTCCCCACCCCCCCATAAGGGTTCAATGTTTTACTCTATTACTGGAGTAAGTTTTGTAACATGGAAGAGGTTCGACTCTGACTTTTTGTGACCTGTATTGATTTTATAAATTGAATTTGATATTTTCTCTAAAATTTTATAAGGCCCTATTTTTAATTCTTCTAATTTCTTCCTGTTTAACCTATTTCCGTT
This sequence comes from Altica lythri, assembly GCA_964028335.1. Lineage (NCBI taxonomy): Eukaryota > Metazoa > Arthropoda > Insecta > Coleoptera > Chrysomelidae > Altica > Altica lythri. The sequence goes on along the minus strand of OZ034802.1, from coordinate 48,727,353 downwards.
TTCAACATATACTGAATCTCCGACTTTTAGTTCATAATGTTTTCTATTTTTATCAAATATTTTTTTATTATAATTGTGTGATTTTATACTATTTTCTAAAGCAATTTTTCGGTCTCGTAATAGATGATTTTGTGTTATATTTTGTTTTAGTTCATCTGGTAGAATGTCAACATTTTTTCCCTCTAATAAATATTTTGGGGAGAACCCTGTTACAGTATGCTCCGTTTCATTGTATTTTTCAGTGCATTCGTGAGCAATAGTTGTCCACGCAATTTTATCTTTCTTTTCATTAATTTTACAACGAATTTTATTTACTAACGTTTGGTTTAATCTTTCGTTCAATCCATTTGAAAATGGCGAATTAACTGCAGTAAAAACCATATGTATATCTTTTTTTTCTAAAAAGTTTTTAAAATCTTTTGAATTTATGCCTGGATATTGGTCTGATAAAATCATGTCAATTTTATAATCTTGAGTTACTTTTTGAACAAGTTTTATAAAATCATTTGCACTCTGGGTTTTGGATGTCAAAATATATGCGTAACGAGTGAAGTGATCGACTAAAAGATGTAAATATGTTTTGGTTGAACGAGAACCACCAAATCCTCCTATGGTGTCTATAGACACTATTTCGAAAGGATAAGAAGCGGGACCTAGGTAAGACATTAGTCCAAACTTGTATTTTCCTCTAGATTTGTTTTTTAAGCAGACATCACAGTTTTCACAAATTTTCTTTATATTGTCTAGTAAATTTTTAGCGTGATAAAAGGGTTTAATTTTGTTTTCCATTTGTTGTCTTCCTATGTGACAGTAGAAGTGATGTACAAATTTCATAATATTTTTACTTAACTCCTCAGTTAATACAATCTTTTCATTTTTTCCTATTTTTTTGTAATATATATTATTTTTAAAAATAAGTTTATTTATATTTTGTTTTATATCTTCGTTTTTATCTTGATCATTTCGTATGTCTTCTAATTTTACCAAATTAACTACTTTTAAATTACTATCTTGATTTTCATGAGATTCTAACACAGGGTTTCGACTTAAAGTATCAGCCTCTGTATTATATTTACCCGGAGAATATATTATTTTAAAATTGAACTGAGACAAATAATACGTTAAATCTCCCAATTCTTCGTCCGTTCTGGCTTTAATATTCATTTTTTCTAAAGGTTTGTGATCTGAAAAAACCGTGAATGTTTTTCCTATAAGCCAATGTTGCCAGTATTTTACTGCCTCTTTTATTGCCAAACACTCAAGATATATGGCTTTTTTCTTTTTTTGAGAGGTACTTAATTTTTTCGAAAAATATGCGCAAGGTTTTTCATCACCGTTAGATTGTATCTGTTTTAAAATAGCACCTATACCTTGTATACTTGCATCTGTATAAATATGTATTGGCAAATCTGGATCAAATATGGCTAGAATAGGTTTTGAGCAAAGTAGTTTTTTTATAGTATCAAAGGACTCTTGACATTTATCTGACCAAACGAATTTCTCTCCTTTTCTTAATAAATTATGTAAAGGATCAAGTATAATTGAAATATTTGGTACATATTTTCCATAGAAATTAATTTTTCCTAAAAACTGTCGAATGTTTTTTTGTGTTTTTGGAATTGGGAATTCTTTTATGGCAATTAAATTATCTTTTAGAGGAGTGACAGTATTGTTTTTTATTATATGTCCTAGATATTTTACAGAGTCCTGTGCAAAGTTACATTTTGTAAATTTTAATTTAAAACCTTCTTTTAAAATTGCTTCTAATAACATAGATAAGTGTTCAATGTGTTTTTCGAACGTTTCAGAAAATACTAAAATATCATCTATGTAATTGACAGTAAAATCAGATAGTTTATGCTTTCTTATAATGCTACTTAGTATTCTTTGAAATATAGCGGGTGCAGTTTTTAAACCAAAAGGTAAACAAGTCCATTGAAAGTGTGCATCCTGTGTAACAAATGCAGTTTTTTGTCTATCTTCAATTTTAAGAGGTATAGACCAGAATGCTGAGTTTATATCAAATGTTGAAAAAAATTTACATTTTCTTGTTTTAATCATTAAATCCTCGATTAGTGGAAAAGGTTGCGATTGGGGTACTACAATTTTATTTAATTCGCGAAAATCTATACAAAGCCTTGATTTTCTTCCTTCTTCTTTTTTAAAGGCTAGTGTTACCGGAGCAGCAAACGGACTATATGACTCCTCGATTAAATTATTTTCTAGTAATTTTGATATTTGGTTTTCAATTTCTTTCATATCCTCAATAGAGCACCTATACGGTCTTTTACTACAGTATTTATCTATTAACAAATCAATATGGGCTTCATAACCTTTTACGGTTCCTATATCATATTTGTCTTTAGCGAAAATTGAATTATATTTACATATTAATTGATCGATAATATATGTTTTTTCATAATCTAAATTATTTACAGAAATATCAAAATTATCGACTATTATATTTTCATTAAAGTTTACTTCATACTCATTATTAATTTCTTTTTTATTCCCTATGTCACTACCTGAACTGCCAGGAATTTCTTTAGTGTTTATAGGTTGCTTTTCTTTATTATTATGATTGAGGATATTTTGAGTAATATTTAAATTTTCATTTTGACATAAATGAAATGTTTGTATGCAGTCCAACCCAACTAGAAAATCATGGTCAAAGTTGTCCCCATCTATAACAAAAATATCAACTTCTTTTTCAATTTCAAAAATTTTAATTTTTAGGGTTACTATTCCCATTGATTTTTTAACGCCATTAATTGTTTTTAAACCTGTATTTTTATTATTAGTATTTATTTTTTTTAAAGATAATATTTTTGAATTTATTAAAGACACATTAGAACCTGAATCATAGATTCCTGATGTTTCTAAAGTGTCATTTATTAGTAATTTAATTTTAATTAATGGCGGCACTATTAGTTTTTTGGATCGATTTCATTTAATTCTGCCTCTAATTCAGAATTGTTAATACTTCTTATTTGATCATTTTTTTGCCTATCGTTATTTTTAATTTTGAACCAACATTGGGATTCAGGGTGGTAACGTATACCTTTATTCTCTTTTTCACAAATTTTACATGGACTTACCAATGGCTTTAGATTTTTTTCTTTAATTTTTTTTTCGGAAGCTCCTAACTGTTTATTCAATGTTTTTTTGTTTACCATATGTTCTAAACTTCTAATATTATTAAACAAGTCTTCAGTTTCCTTTAAACTATTTCTATCAATCTTATCTGCAATAAAATTCGGTAATCCTATAGTAATCAGATCAATTAGTGTAAATTTATCAATATACTTATTAATTTCTAATAGCAGTCTTTCTTTCTTTAATGCATACTCCAGTAATGAGCCCTGTCTATATTTAAATAACATTGCGTACCTGATCGGTGACCAACCCTTATCAGCATATGTTTTACAAAAATTTTTTTTCCACATTTCCCATCCTGAATTTATTGTATGCTTTATAAGCATAGAACTATACCAGTCTAAACATGAATCTTCTAAAAATAACCTAAAAATTTCAATTTTTGTAATATCTTCTTCTATTCCTATACGTGCACATTCTGCTTCAAAGATGGCCATCCACTGAGACACATTACTAATCTTGTTATTGAATTTTTCTATAACAAATTTTTCTGCCATTCCCTCCATATGAAAAGAATTGGATGAATTTTTCTTTATTTCAGTGAAGCTTTCCACGATTCTTGCTAGAGACTCTTCTGAAATTCCTGTTGAAGAAGTTTGTGGTACTATTTGTTCCTCTAATAGGTATCCCATAAATTCTTTATTTCCATCTTCATCACAATAAACCGCCTTCATCTCTGGACTCATGGATATCCACACCTGTCGTTTCTCATGTCGTCTTTGTAACGTAGCTTTTACTTTCTGATAGGTTTGGGTCTTTACTATTGCATCATGTAATTTTGCAGGTTGTAACTTATCTGGAATCTTAAAGGTCCGTCCATCTAAATCCGTAATTGTCGTCACACAAATAATATTTGTTTTCACATCTTCACTGGCTTTAACCATAAACTCAAATTGGTATTTTTCCATCTTTTTTCTGGAAACCAGCTGTTAAATGTTGTTTTATAATGTGATTTATAATATTTCTTGGATATTTTAAAGAACAGTAAAACTATAACCAGAATTGAGTTGCTCTAAAAAGAGTGGAGGTTTATTACACAAATACAAAACATAAACATAAACATTCTTAAGACTAATTAACTCACCTAAAAAGAGAAACAACATTTAAAGTTACTGCTTTACCAGTCCTATTAATAAAATATTGTAAATAATAATTTACATTCAAATTATTAATATATTGTCAATATGACAAACAACTACATAGATTTAAACAAATTTCCAAATATACTATATGTTAAAATTATTATGTACTAAACTAAAACTAAATAAAGTGTTACGCACTTTGTTTACATATATATATATATATATATATTGTTATGTAATCTTTGGTGCTCCTCTCAGATTTGGTGATAAATTTATTATGATTTCTGATTTGCTTCCGGCTATAGGGTCGTGCTTCTACTTTTAAACAATATTCACTTTATTTATAAACAGTTTTATTTTAAAATTTTAACTTCAAATACAAATATTCATCAACTTTCAAATTACAACTATCTCCTTCATTTCAAAATTCATAATAATCAAATTCTTTCTCCCCCCATCCCTAGGTAACCTTTTTTAAAACAAAATATAAAACAAAAATAAACAACTCTCTACACTTTCTAAAATAAAATTTTTAAACACCTATATAAAGACAGTTACCTATTATCAAATACAAAAAAAAATTATCCAATCAAATCATAACAAAATCCCCCTAAATTTAAAAATAAAATTTTCTTTTAAGACACATTTTATAATTTTAAATTTATTCCATATTTACTTTTCTATCAGATCATCCCTTACTATTCTACCTTTAATTTACAATTACTTTTACGCCAGTAAAAATAGCCGTTTTTTCGGGTCAACTTTGCACTAAATTTCCGATCCAAAATTTTTTTTTTATAAGATTTGGGATCACTTACTGAGCATAAAATCACAAAATGCTGACAGATCCAGGTGACGCTAGAGGCGTCATCTTGAAAAAACGTTTTCGGCCGATATCTTGGAAACTAAGCACTTTAGAGCAAAAGTCATACAGACCATTATTATAGAAAATAAAATTTTGCATCTTTTGTTTTTAGTAAACTTTTTTGTAAAACCTACATTTTACGATTTATGGCCCATTTAATGAACCGGTTTTTTGATCGCGGCCAAAAGCTCTTGAAATATTAGATTAATCAATAAAATGCATCAATTCATTTTTAAAGATCCGTTTATTCTGTACAACTTTTGTGTTAAACTTTCTTTTCTAATGTCTATACTTTTTGAGTTATAGGACGTTTAATGGAGAAATGTCGACGCTCGGCGTGTGACGCGGCAGCGAAATATAATTAAGTAAAATAAAAAAATGTTTGTTACTATTGCAGGTAAGAAATTGAACTATTATTTGTTAACTATATAAACAATCGGGATATTTTTTTTAATTTATTTGTTGAATTTGTACTATTATATTCTATGCGTATCTTGAAATTTTCAACTTTTTGCTCGGTAGTCCAACATAAAACGTCCTATGACTCAAAAACTATGGACATTAGAAAAAAAAGTTAAAAACAAAAGTTGTAGAGAATAAACGGATCTTTAAAAATGGATTAATGCATTTTATTGGTTAATCTAATCTTTCAAGAGTTATTGGCTGCGATCCTAAAATTGGTTCATTAAATGGGCCATAAATCGTAAATGGTAAGTTTTACAAAAAAGTTGGATCAAAACAAAAGATGCAAAATTTTGTTTTCTATAATAATGGTCTTGATGACTTTTGCTCTAAAGTGCATAGTTTCCGAGATATCGGCCAAAAACGTTTTTTCAAGATGGCGCCTCTAGCGTCACCTGGATCTGTCAGCATTTTGTGATTTGATACTCAGTAAGTTATCCGAAACCTTATAAAAAAAGAAATTTGGATCGGAAATTTAGTGCAAAGTTAAATGCTATTTTTACTGACCTATTTCGATTTCTACCCTTTTTTAATAATTTTATTTAATCAATTTCTTCCGCCTTTTTCTGATATTTCCCCATTATTTATTTTCCTCTTTATTTTGAATTTTAATCTTAATTTTAATTTTATCTCAATCCTATTTGCTTTTTATTAACTTATTTTTTTCTTTTTTTATAATTATAAATTATATCCCTCCAAATCTTTTTTAATCTTCTAATTTCATCACATATTTCAAAATAATTTATATCACCATCTTCATAAGGTTTATTCTTATTCTCCTTATTGTAATTGAATTTAGTTTTATATTTAATTTTATTATTATTATTATCATAATAATATCTATTTTTATATCTATTTCTATCACCTTCATATATTTTATTTTCATATTTTGCTTCTTCATTTTTATAATATTTATCTTTATAATTCTTCTTATCATCGTCATATTCATTATTTAATTTTAATTTCATAATTTCATTTTCTTGTATTACATTTATTTCTTTTTCTTTTTCTTTCATCTCATATACCTATCGTCTTTACTGTATTTTGAATTTCTTCTTTTACATTTTTCTTTTCCATATTCTCTTGTTGTATAATTATCTCTAATTCTGTTTTTCTCATTTTCATTTCATTTCTTATTTCTATTTTTGTTTGTTCTAATGTTTCTCTATACATTTTCCATTTGCTTCTTCATTTCATCTTTAAATGCTTCCATATTTTTGTTCACATCTTTTATTTCTTTTTTTATATCTTCTTTTATTTCTTTTTTTATAGAATCCATTTTTACATTTATTGCTTCTGTATTTTTGTCTTGTTTTTCTTGATTTTCTTGTAACTTCTTTTTCATTGAATTCATATCTTGTTTTATTGCTTCTGTATTTTTGTCTTGTTTTTCATTCATTTTTTCTAAAAATTTAAACATTCTTTTCATGTCACTTTCTTCATGTTTATTACCATTACTTTCAATAATTGCTTCTATAATTGTGGTATTCTCTTTTTCATCTCCCGAATCATTTTTTTCCATAATATTTATGTCTTCATCTTTTTGATTATCTCCTTGTTGCATCTGTAAATCCTGTTTCTTATTTTGTCTTCTTCTTGTTTCCATTTTATTATTATTTATTATTCAATTTATTATTATAATAATTTAAATTTTAATATTAATTAGATTTATAATAAGTATAATATTAATTCAGTATATCAATTTAAATTTTATATGTCTTATTGACACTGTCAAAAATTTTCAATTTTTATAAAATATGTCTCAAAAATTATGTATCCCCCCTATTTCAAATATAAACAACAAACTAAAAACTGTCTCTATATAAGGATTTAAAAATCTTACTCCAGATTACAATTTTCTAATAATTTTCAATTCTGCTTGAGTTTCACTTGACTATCCTGACTTTCCTCTATCGGCAGCTTCTTGTTGTTATTCAGTTTCTTTCCAATGTTCTCCTATTATCGGCTCACGTTGGGCGTCAATTTGTTATGGAATCAGTGGTGCTCCTCAGATTTGGTGATAAATTTATTATGATTTCTGATTTGCTTCCGGCTATAGGGTCGTGCTTCTACTTTTAAACAATATTCACTTTATTTATAAACAGTTTTATTTTAAAATTTTAACTTCAAATACAAAAATTCATCCACTTTCAAATTACAACTATCTCCTTCATTTCAAAATTCATAATAATCAAATTCTTTCTCCCCCCAACCATAGGTAACCTTTTTTAAAACAAAATATAAAACAAAAATAAACAACTCTCTACACTTTCTGAAATAAAATTTTTAAACACCTATATAAAGACAGTTACCTATTATCAAATACAAAAAAAAATTTATCCAATCAAATCATAACAATATATACAGTGTGGTCCCAAAAACTTTATAAAAATGGAGAAAAATCTTGCTTGATAAAAAAAAAATATTCTTTATAAAATGCTCTGCATGACACATCCAACATCCAAAGATTTCTGCTGAAGATAAAATATTCAAATGAAATGGAGAGAAAAATGTTCATTCATCAAAATCTTGGCGTTTCCTGTATTCGTTTAAAACAACTGTATGAATAAAAACATAATTGTTGGGCAATACTTTTTCTTAAAATTGCATGAATGCCAGAAATTATTGCAGGAAACATGTTACCAATTGTTACATTGTAATAAGAAAATAACTATAAACTGCTGCAGTAATTTAGATAGCCATGTTTAAATTAGGAAATGTAATCTAGTGTGATAGGGATGTATGTGGACTTTCGTTGGCCTCCAAGTTCTTCAGACCTTACCTCTCTGGACTTTTTATTGTGAGGCTATTTACAACAAAAGGTTTACCTTAGGAGGCCATTTCGAGATGTTGACCATCTATAAATAGTAATAAAAGAAAAATGTGAACGTACTACACCCAATGTAATTAGAAATGCAATCAATGAATTTAATTAAAGAACACTTATCTACTTAGAAATGGACGGTGGATACGTTGAAGTAACTATGTAAATTATAGGCATTAGTTATTTTATGTAACTTATTAGTTAGTTTTTGATGAAAACATTGATGAACATTTTTTTGTGACATGCAAGATAAGACTTTCCTTCATTTGTCTAAAACTTTTTGGGACACACGGTATATATTTTTTATTAAGCTTTTTTAAGCGTTCTAAAAGCAATAAAAAATTAATTATAACGTTAAACCTTATGTTTATAATTTCGATAAATTTAAACAAATAATGAAAACAATTTTAAGATAATAGTAAAAGTTCATATCTAGAACAAATGAGTGTATAGAAAATGTGCAAAACGTTGCAATTAAACATTTCTACAATTTAATATAATTAAACATTTTCTAATAATAAAAGAAAATTTATGTAAAATGATTAAAGAAAAATAAATAAATTATATATAAATATTGGCTAAAGAACGATACTTAACGTTAATAAAATTCTTCAGATTTTCTTTCCAAGATTATGAAATATTATTTATTTCCTTGTCATGGAGCTACAATATTTTATTAGTGACAGAATGTAAGTAGAAATCTATTAAAAATTTCTACTTACAACTCTGCGAGGTTACAACGTTCGATCTAATTATAAATTAACATGAACAATCAAAAGTAAATAATAAAAAAGAAAATTTAAAATTATAATATTCAAAATTGTTCTTCTCCTCAAGATATTTGACATTAATTGACATTAATAAAAAAATAATCACGTTATTAGCAACTAGCAGCCCAGCCCGCCCCGGCTTTGCACGGGGATTAAAGAAAAATAACAAAAGCCATTAAATTTATTGGGTCAACGCTTCCCTGTAAACAATATTACATGTTGTTTTATTTTCTGTCAGCAAAATAAATTGATTTTCAGGTGCTCCGACCCGCCTTAGGCGGTTGGCCATCAGGAAAACCGATCCCTACTATTTCGAAGGTTTGACCTTGAGACTTATTAATTAGTAAAAGCGAAAGATGTTTTGATAGGAAATTGAAGCGGTTTAAATGGATTTGGTAGATCAGTTGGGATCATCGGTATCCTCAGTGTATGAGCTAGTTGACCAGCTGGTGGTTCAGTTATATTGGTTGCTACAACTTAATTGTCCATTAATTCCTTTATAAGTAGCCTCGTCCCATTACACATGCTAAATTTGTGATATCTGTCGTGATTATGAAATAAGTTATTTTGATAAGGATTAATACCAAGATAAAAACTTTTAAAAAATTAAAAATTAGTTATTGTGACGTAACTATAACAGTTAGACATATGCTGTCGCGGCATTTTTGTAGATATTTATATACCTATTCTTCAAAATCGTAGTACATTATTTTATTTTATAATCAATAGTATTCTCAGCGCACGCGATGTAAGGATTTTAAGGTCATTTTTGGTTACATTAATGGCATTTTAGTAAGAATCCCTATTTTTTTTAATGAAACATAGCCTATGCCACTCGGGAATAGTGTAGCTTGCCAACGGTAAAAGAATTTTTGAAATCGGTCCAGTAGTTTCGGAGCCTATTCATTTCAAACAAACAAAAAATCAAACCTTTCCTCTTTATAATATTAGTATAGAAGTATAGATATAATAGAAAACTAACTATAAGATTTTAGTATTTACTCATAAAATAACTCGAAAGCTCTTTCACACATCTAAAAAATGATTTAAATCTAGATGGAGTAAATAAGAATATAAATCACTTAAACGTCCATATCTGATTTTTTGTTTACGCTATAAGTTTATCGAAAGCACAATTCACCGAAATAAAAATTCACCAAAATTATATAAAAAATTTAGTTTTAATAAGTAAAAAAAATATATGTAAAATAGAATTTATTGCCCTTACTTAATTATCTTCAAGATATTAACGAAGCTTGAAGCGGTTTCTTTCGGTTCATATTGACTGTGACTACTCTGAAATCAAGTGAAATCAGTGACGCCACGAAGGTAGCTTTACCATGTGTATCATGTTTAAAGAGAAGTATTCGAAATATTCATGCAAAAGTAAACCCAGGTTCCAAGTACAAGAGAAGACATAGTTGTGCCAATGGATTATAAATGTACAGCAACAGGTGATGAATTTCTTGTATCTGATTCCAGGCAAGAAGAGGATCGTATTTTTTTCAAAAGAAAAAATAAAGGTACAGTTGTTGGGACAGTCTAAACACTGGCAGGCTGACTGGACATACAAAACAGTGCCATCGCTATTCTGTCAATTATACACCATTCATTGTATCAAGTACGGTTATTCCGTCAGTGTGTATGTTGTTGCCCAAAAAAAGAAAACTTATTCGCGAGCATTAAATTAGTTACAAATTTTAATTCTTCATGTTTAACCAGTGGAAACAATTTACAACTAACTTCGAGAAGACCTTTATAAACGCAGTGCAACTATATTTCCGAATGTTTAAAGGAACAATACAATTTGGATGCAAACTTTGCTGTACGTCTTTAAATGTTGGTTGCAGTTGCATATTTACCAGAAGCAGATGTAGTATCCTTATGTGAGCAGTTATGTGACAGCGACATATTACCGAATAAAGCACAACCATTAGTCAATTTTGAAGACACCTGGATTGAACGACCACAACGATGAAATATGTATGTGGAATTGTTGCAGTAGCGTTCATAAGCTGTCACTACCCTCAACTTTTGGCGCTTTATCTTTAGAAGGGTTGAATGTACAAAAAAAAACTTATTTATAATTAAACAGAATTTTTTCTTTGTTCTATAATTTTTTCCTACCTTTAATGTTATTCAAAGCAAAAGATACAAGATATTTGTAAAAATTTTTTTTTGTATCTTAATATGCGGACACGTGAAAAGTTGAGTTAGCTTTACTAATTTAAAGACTTATGCAAATTTTTAGCTTATTACCGAGTTTTATCTTTTTCTTTTTCATTATTTTACTAAGTCACTATATTGTTTTTAGAACACCTCCGAAAAATAATTAAAACACATTCCAAAAGCTTAAACATAACCAGAGTTTTAATAAAACTGCTTTTTCATTGACTACAAACCATTAACAATTTACTTTATTATAAATTATATATAAAATTATTTTTAATCATAAATAAACAAATTACTTATTTTATATAATAAATTACTTTTTAATTTTTTAATCTTTTTTAGTTTTTAGATTCTAAGGTTTAGTCGTTTACTCTGCAACCCTAGAGAATTACCCTCTCTAAAAGTTTAACTAGACGTGTATACTAATTTTAAGACTAGTATGAGGTTGTAAAACATTAAATTTTATGTTCGAAAATAGCCTAATACCTCTACGAAATTTTAAATACCTCCTAAGTCAAATATTTCATAAATGCTAAAAGATTGTCACATACGATAATAGGGTTGTTTAATTGTTTTAGATTTCATTGTATTATTTTGTATTGTAATTATCCAGGCCAAAGTCAGTACGTTAGATTTCAAGGCGACCTTATATAGTTTAATTCTTATTCTCACGTAGCGTAAGAATTGGCTATAAAAGAGCGTCGTTGAGGTCGCACTCGAGGAGTTCGAAGTCTGAGGTTGTCTGTAAGGGTCACCCTTGGGGTGTCCCTAAAACAGACCCTTGGGTCTGGACCGTTGTGACTCTTGACGTATTTTCGTGAGTAAGTGTGACATGCCACCATGTAGTTTATTTGGTAAGATTAGTTAAGATTTGTATTTAGTTATTCGTTATTCACATTTTTATCATTTATTGTTATTGCTTATTTATTCGTTAATATATTTGTTGTTTGTTTCCTGTTGTTTATCTCATCTTCCCCTTGGTTAGTTCTCTGCCTTTAGCAGGATACCTAACCAGGAGGTCGATAACCACGACCTGGGTGGGAAGTGCCTTTAGTAAGCTTCCCCTCATCCCAAAACACTATGGCACATCTCCCACCCCCCCAGGCGTGACATGGTGTAGGTGCCTCAATCCCCTGATTCTTCCTAATCAGTTTAATTTTAACTATTCGTAACCATTTTTTTATAGCATTTTTTTGCCCCATGTCACTGACGTGACATGATGGAGGTGCCATTAGCTGTTCCTGTGAACTGTTTCTTTCTAAACAGTATCATCTACTAATTTTCTTAAGTTTCTTCCTAATCTGTTCGATATTCGATATGTTTTTTAAAGTGAAATATCTTGTGTTTTTAATTTATTTGTGAACTTAGTTACAGTATTTGTTCTTTTGCACAATTTAGAGATACTTTCATAAATATTTTTTATCTTGAAGAGATTGAGGATTGTTTTTTGAGTTTTTATGAAGCTTTTTCGTGTGTATACTATTTTTTTAAATTTGACGGTGGAATAAAAGTTTTATTTAGGATGATGACCTGAGTGTAGATTTAGCATTTTTTCATTATGTGTATGTTGAAATACGAGATGTTTAAGTATAGGTCACTTATTATGTGTTTTTTTTACGGTCAATAATATAAAGTATAAATAATGTATACAATATGTATTGTTGATAAACAATAAACTGTCTTCAAGTAAAAAATGTAAAGTGTTATTTTCTATCTTTTTCCAGTTTCTTTAGTGCAATAATAAATATTCATAAATATACCCCATCCATATCCATGTTATACCAATTGATAATAGGTATTTTTCTGGTTTTAGTGAACTTTTTTTTTAAATCATTTGTTGTGGTTTGTATATATAGGTTACATATATAGTCACGGTCAAGTACCTAAATGTTTTGTTTTATTTTAATTCTTTGTCAGCTTGTTGTGTATTGAATTGCGAAAAACCAAAACAGCACACACAGCTGTAATTAGTTCAGATTATTGACATTGAACTTTTCTTTTTATATATTTTCATGGCTACAGATTTCAATTGTCGTTAATTCAATTGAGGAGTATATTCTTCATTGCTTTTCTGGTATTTTTTTAATAATATGTTGTAAATTGGGAAACAGATACCAAATATTCGGTTATTCGGTATAGTAATTTTTTTAACTTTATAAGTAATAAAGGTGGCATGTCAAAAGTAAGTAGGAGTACATCGGACCAGAAACTCCGAGACTCCAACATAAAATCAGTGTTCCTGTTATCGTATGTGACAAGATGATGCGCTTATTTCTGATACCGGAACAAAACTCCAAACTTAAAGTCTCTAATGCAAGCAATAGCATCAAATATTTAATTGTTATTTTCATCCACAAAAAGTAACCTTATCTTGCCCATTTTTATAAATCACGAATTAAAAATATTTCAATTCAAAACATCCTGGTGTATAGTATTTCTTATTTTTTACTTGGTTGATTTTAGATGCTGCTTACATCTACCCTGTTATTAGATTTTGTGATACTTTTTTTGTCAATAGTATATCTTTTTCATAGATACATAGCTTATAAGTTAACGTACTGGCAAAGACATGGAATATACTCACCACCAACTAAACCCTTTGTGGGTAACTTTCTTGATTGTATTTTACAAAAGACAACTGCACCATTTTGGCTTGAAAAATACTACAAGCAGGTTTGTGTTTTTTTGTTTATTATTCCTGCAATGTCTGTTAACCAGTAAAAAAAGTAAACATATTTCAACACAGTTCTTAGTTAACTATTGATTTTATTACAGATAGACAAAGATTTCTTCGGACTATATATATTCGACGAAAAATATTTTGTGCCCAAAGATCCCGAACTAATTAAGAACATACTAATTAGAGACCACAACTACTTTTTAGATAGACATATTGCAGCTCCAAAAGGTCATCCAATAGTTGCTAATATGCTCTTTATGGAAAAAAGTCCAGAGTGGCGACAAGACCGGGAAAGACTATCTGTGGCATATACGATTGTAAAATTAAAATATATGTTTCCAAAAATATTAGAGTCTGTAGAAGAGCTAATAAAATTTTTAAGAAAAAATCAATATATACATGATGGGAAAGATTTGGCTGCTATGTACACCGCTGATGTGATTTCAAAGTGTGCTTTTGGTAAGATTTCATTTAACTTCAATATAAATTCTTTTGGTGTTATTATTTGGAAGCTATCAAAAGTTATATCCTTCTCTTCTTAAAGCACATTGCGTATGATGTGCACGGTGTTCAGCACAATTTTCTAGAGATATCAAATTATTGGTACGGGGTACTTGTTAGATAGCTTCCGTAGTCTTACTTAAGATCATTCCGGTGGCTCTGATTACAATGGAAACTATTGTGGTCTTCATGTTCTTCACTCTTTCTATTTCAATAAGGTGTTTATATTGAAGATATTTTTTAGCTTCTTTTTCGATTATGTTTTATTCGCATAGAAAAGGGACATCTATAAATTGGCATATTATTTATTCTCGTCTTTGATGTTCGGCTTGTTGGCATTAATCAATCGGTTAATTTAGCATGTGAGTCACAAGTGTTGATAACGACTTGGGTATTTACGATAGGTTGTGGAGCGTGCACGTACTACTTTTCTCCGAATTGTGTGTTGTATGCTTTGCATATGTTGTAGTGAAGGTGTGCTGTTAAAAAGTTGTGTCCCACTGTATTATATCTTTTCGTAGTATCGGACATCCTTAGTGTGCTGTTCTGATACTGGTAAAGTCTACATTAGGTGTTGTTACCAGGTTTCATTATTTTAGTTGCATGTAGTTTGTGGCGAGCGCCTGATATTTACAAGAAGTGATGGGCGGTTTTGTTTCTCTCTTTTATATGCTCCAACCAGTTCTGAGTTAGCGCTTTGTTTACTGTATCTTTTTCTACCATTACTGCTTTTTTTCATTATGTAAGTTATTCTTGTTTCATTTCTTTTTTAATTTTTTATTTATTATTTTTCCTTTTTTTATTTTAGGTGTTGCAGCATTGGCGCTTTCTGTTTGTTCCAGGTATTGCTCTTTTTTTGCTTTTAAGATTTTCCTTGATTTTGTTTGTATACCATGCCTAGATAATTGCATTTTTTTAATTCAGGCATTTGTTGAGACTTTCTGTTGTATCCTTAGATGTATATCATTCCGGGTCTACCTTCCTTTCTGAAGATATATAGTCAGTTTGCTTGCCTATAACTAACTCGTCTATGCAGTGGGGTCTGAAAGAGTTCCTTCTTCACCTAGTACAAATATCTAGAGCTTCCATAGCTCTGAATTATTTGCCGAAGATGTGGAGAGTAGTAAAGGTTGTCTTTATACCAAAACCTGGAAGCTAAATAAGGGATACAGTTATTAATACCAAACCACTACATCTTAATCAACATGCATACACAACACCGATACGGCACTATATTATGTGTTTGGTCAGATCAAGCTGTCATTGGACACCAAAGAGTCTACCCTGGGCGTATTCATAGATATCAAGGGAGCTTTCGATAAAACCACGTCCCTAAAATAATGCACTCGTTTACTTCCCGAAATATACCTACAACAGTAAGCAGGTACATTCTCAGCATGCTCTCTATGCGTACAATAGAAACTACTGTAAATAACGTCAATATACGAAGCAAGGTTACGAGGGGCTGTCCACAGAGAGGGGTTTTATCACCTTAATGAACATGCCACAGTTACGCAGATGACATTCTAATTCTGCCAACAGAAAAGTTAAAAAACACCCTATGCAACAGAATGCAAGTGGCTCTCAAAACTTTAGAGACATAGTGTAAAGAGCAATCGTTGTCTATTAACCCCAAAAAGACAGAAATAGACAGAGATGTTACAGTGTTCATCAAAAGGTTTAACATTATGAAAACCAGATTTTAATAAATTTCAGTTAATTTCTGGCATTGTGATCGATTTATTTCTACCGGTTTTAATATTAATTATTTTATTACGATTGTTTTCTTTAATTACAGTTTCTGTTAGTTTTTCTGTTATATTATCTACTAAATGATTAAATTAACACTTAATTATCACTTACATTTTTTTATTTTAGGCATAAATTCTCTAAGCTTCAATGAAACAGAATCTGATTTTAACAAACATAGAAGGAAAATGTTTGAGACCTCATACAAAAATGCTTTTTATCTCCTTTTGTATTTCGTAAAACCTGACTGGGTAAATAGGTTTAACCTAGAATTTATGCCTCCAGAAACAATGGCATATTTCAAAGAAGCATTTCTCTCTTCTTTTAATGCTAGAACAGATAAAAGTCGTATAAATGATTTAATCGATATTATGAAAGAAATACAGAAGGATAATAAAAATAAAACAGATGTATCAGGTATGTCAATGTTTATTAATTTATAGGAAAAATTTTATAATTCGTGTCGACAATTTTGTAGCGAGACGAGACGAGTCGAAAGAAAACCTTTTTTAACTCAAATCGTCAGTCAAATATGGCCCATAGGACGCTCCACTCGTCTCGTTTTGTTCTCTTGTGTAAATATCAACTATAAAAATAAAAATAAAAACAAGATGATTTATAATACATTATTTCATGGATTATTAATATTTTAAAAATATCCTGTTATATATCCTACCTACATAATAATAAGTATACTGACGTTGGCAAATACGTTTCTTTTTGGCAATAGGTTTTATTAACCGACTTCAAAAAAGGAGAAGGTTCTTAATTCGACCATATTTTTTTTATTCTTTTTTATGGATGTTACCGAATATCTCCGGTATTTATAATCCGATTTAAAAAAATCTTTTTGAATACAAAAGAGTAGAGTGCCCGTGTGGTTCCATAGAAATTTGATTAAGGTCTGGTCATCAATGTGGAAGATATTCAAAGAAATACCACAAAAATCAACAGAATTAGCTCTGCAGTTCAGTTAATTGGTTAATAATGATGTATAACATAAAATCATAATAATTACCCCGTTACTGTCTTACTCTAAAGCCAAAGGCCTCTTCTCACAGAGGGAAGGAATGAGCATTTAATCAATTCGCTTGCTCACTGCTGGTTGGTCATTTTAGACAAAATTAAGTCCACGTTTCAACACGATATTTTCCTTCACCATAAAAACGTTAATGGTGTTTCTAGGTGTTAGAAAATTTACTTATGTCTCCAAAAAGTCACATTATTACATACCGAGATTGTTGGGGATTAAACTCTGTACCTCTTGCATGGTTATTGAAAGGCTTTGAAAATAGTACATCATGAATCAAGTAGCAAGTAGCAACTAAAAATGATAAAATAAAAACTTTTTTAAACATATTAAGTACCCAGTTAATTAATTTATATATTTTTTCAAATTTTCATATTATCTCTTTAAGGGTGTAATTGACTAAAAATTAAATATTAAATTAGCGAGAACATGTTCGTCATATATAAACTTGGGAATATTTGAAAATATATCTGACAACCTTGATTCGAAAGCCGATAAGATTAGGAGGCCTGTTTATGTTGGTTAATTGTGCTTAGATAATAATCTTGATCTTTAAATTAAACCTTTTGCGCAGAATAGATGTCAAATAAAAATTACTACATAAATTTTATCACCTTTAAAACTTTAATTTATTGTTCTACTTTTAATACAAGAATATAACGAACTTTTTCAACAAAGTCTACTGGTTATTAATTATGTTATTTATCAATTATTATATCCTCATTTCAAAAAAAAAACATTAGTATAAAATAATTAGTATATTAAACTGTGAAAGGCTTTCGCGGCCATTGTCTAATGTTAGGCAGGTGTCGACGCCGGCCTAACAGCCCAAAAACCATTGATAAATTAGTATAGATAATATTATTTTATTTAATTTAAGGTTGGAAAAACTTATTAAAATTAGTTGGGCAATGACAATAGGAACCCCGGATTGCTTCAACTATATTATAAAAGTAGAACAATTCTTGTATATTGTCAAAAGCGACTGCTATCCTTTAGCAACTGTGAATCAAATTTTCCAAATTTGATGGTTTTTCTATTATTCCCTTGAACTTTCCTAAGAATTGATAACTTTGTAAGGGCCTTTATTCATGAAGGATACTCTTTCTCTTTGAGATTTGGGAATATGAACTTTGATAAAGGTATATGTGTATGAAATGCACAAATCTGGTCCATTGCTTCTTGTTTTTTGCTTCCCTCTAAGATTTATTTTTCCTTTTAAAAAATGCTTGCCAGCTCGTCATTTCAGGTTTTCCCCGGTCTGCCACGCCCTCTTTAACTGCTCACTTTTGCTTTCCATATACGTTGTACTTGCCTTTTTTCATTCATCCCACATATATGACCAAACCATGTAGGACTATTTCTGTCTATGATATTGAGAATTGGTTCTATTTGCAACTCTTGTCTTACAGTCTTGTAGTAGCTTTTACTTTACGAAGGTAAGTATTTTATATCTATCGTATTCACTTTGATTTCAGTTGCCCGATTTATTACCCATCTTTCGCTGCCAATGCTGCCATATAGTAAAATTGACCTGAACACATTTTTAATTCGTATAAATAATCATTTTAATTTAATTTCTTCTACAATACAAACGTAACTTTTTTGTGTGTTTTAATTCAAGTCATAAACAACAGATGGTGTAGTTTTTCAATTTCAAACACGATAGATAAGTTTGTATTTGTATAAACTAACTTGTAATACACTTTGATTATAGTTAATAATAAATAATCCATATTTTTTGTACATATAATTAATTTGATATTATTTCATATTTATATTCAGCTGATTTTTACAATTTGTAATTAAAACATTAAAGCCAAACAGATGAATATTTTCTGTGATTATTATCTTCGAGATTTATTTTTATCTTTCTAATAAACAATTGCTGCTAGTTTTTATATAGATACCTTCAAAATGAAATTCTTATTTTTTAGACGAAATCAAATTTTGTAGTGCTGCCATGCAATTTTTTATAGGAGGATTTGAAACCAGTAGCACAGTACTTGCCTTTACGTTTTACGAATTTGCTGTTAATCCTAAGATTCAGGATCAAGCGAGAGCAGAAATTCAAACTTTGTTAAGCAAATATGGTAGCATTACTTATGATAATATAAATGAACTGCAGTATTTAGAAGCGTGTCTTAAAGGTTTGTACAAAAATATTTATTTCTAGATAATTCTTCCTAGTTTAGTTGTTTCGTAGTATTTAAAATACTAAATTAGACCTAGCAGAAATATCGAACAAAACGCAGCTAGCTGTATACTTTGGTGTTGTATTTACCACTTGCTTTCCTGGAAAACTTCATACCGCCTAACATGTACGTCTTTTTTCTTTTTCTCATAAATATACAAAATATTAATTGTGTCACCTCATAGTACTTAAGTAAGAATTGCTTTTTAACCTGTATTAGATATTATCTACGCCACCTTAAGAAGGCGTAATAGTACTGAAATTAGTGGGTAATTAATTTCTAAGTTTTCTTTTGTTACTACAATTTTCTCCGATTTTTTTTTGTCTATTTTCTATTTAACTGTAGTTTTTGTTTTTCTGTTTGTTATAAAAAATTGAAATATATCTATTAGGAATTAATAGAACTATATAATAATTACATATTTTGTATTAAAATATTAAATTGTCGTGTTTGCTATTGTCCCTTACCAATTATTTATGTTTCTCACCGTTTAAACCTTCCGTAAACTTTCACAAATATTTCAAAATCAAATCAAAACACAGCGCCATCTACCCATCGTAGAAGTTAAACGTTGATAAAAAGTTATATAAATTAAATAACTCTTATAAATTCGTAGAACTTTACAATAAATACAAAAATAAGTGAAAAATTAATGACAAAAACATTCTATAGTGAATCAAATAGTATCTATATATAATATAAACCTATCTCGAATCAATTTAAACACATACTTACAAAAATTTTTTATCCAAATCGGTCCTGCCTTGTAGGAAGAAATCAGTGACATCACACGTACAGAGGAAACTAATCTAATATATTTAAATGAGCAATTCTTCTATATATATTTGGAATCTCGGAATCAGCTCCAACGATTTTCATGAAATTTAGTATATAGGGGGTTTCGGGGGCGTAAAATCGATCTAGCTAGGACTCGTTTTTAGAAAATGTCATTTTATTCGTGTTTTATCGATAATCAACTTAAACTGAAAAATATGACTCTTCCTGACATCTATTGGCGAATAATAATACTATTTTTTTTAAATTGTGAGCAACTAATTGCTTTAACGACACAACAACAGCTAAAGCTATTCCAGCAGATGGCTTTGTTAAGTAACACGAAATCAATGAGTGTTTGCTTTGAGGCTAGACTAAGAAAATCAATTGTTTATTTATATTATTTGTGTCTTCTTAATGCACGTGTTCACTTAAAAATGCCCAAACGATCTTGGAAAAAACGCTTATAAACAATCTAACTTCACGAGTCGCAACTCGTCTCAAGAACACCTAGAAGAGCATCGTCATCAAACTGATCAGGATTCTTAAACTTCTCACAGTGAAGACTCATTTCAACGATACCATC
This sequence comes from Altica lythri, assembly GCA_964028335.1. Taxonomy (NCBI): domain Eukaryota; kingdom Metazoa; phylum Arthropoda; class Insecta; order Coleoptera; family Chrysomelidae; genus Altica; species Altica lythri. Next base: position 48,706,507 of record OZ034802.1, on the reverse strand, counting down.
ATGAAAATAATCAGGTTTCTGCTCGTCCCACACGTGCTGCTAAAGTAAGATGCTTGCAAAATTTGACTGACATTACACGAGCAAAGCTCGGTCATCCATGTACTTATATATAAAGATGTAACTTTTTTTCAAAATTCTAGTTTTACATTTACACATTTTATATTAACGTTAAAAATTTGTGTATTTTATAATGATCTCATAAGTTAATATAGTACGTTTTAAAGCTGAATAAAGCTTTAGGTAATAATAATAGTGGGTCCATATTCCAACCTAAGTATTTTAATAGTGCGTAATTAATAATTTTCATAGAAAACGACGTCATTTTTAAATAAATATTATCCATTTAAAGTTTTAACCTTATATTTGCACCCTAAGGAGGTGAATTCTAATAAACCTTAAAACACGTGTTTATGAAATATTTCTAAGAGAACGAATTTCAATTTTTATTAAAATCGGTGCCAATTTAAGGATTTTTCTATAAAGTTACAATTTTTTAAAATACCTTATTAGTGGGTGTTCACTGTTCACATTGGGAAAATAAACATTTGTCCAATTTTCACGTTTCTATCATCAGCGGTTACGGCTGCGCGTGCGTTTATACCTTAGATTATTTAAACGTTTACTTCGTATCAAATCGATTTATGCTAATTTAGATCCATAATTCCCTATCTCTACAGTGTTAATTGTAATTTTTGATTTATCTATAATTCAGAAACTAAACAGTAAACCTTCTTTGCAATTCAAAAAATGATTTATATTGTGAACTTTAATCTCTTTCTTAAAAAAATGGAGATCACTACATTCATTACCCACTGTGTGCCAATGATGGGCGCACAAACACCCTTAATATTCAATAACTTTTATTCAGAAGTAAAAAAAATATAGTTTATAATAATTTTTATCTACATATTTTATGATAACTTTTGTAAAGGTAAGAAAAATCAATAATAAACCATTTTATTAAATCTGTAATCTAATGTGTTTTGTTCTTTCTTTTGGAATAGTAATATGAAGAAAAAGTTAAATTCTTGTTTACTTGTTATTTTATGTTACTCCTAACATTAATGATTGTTAAAATCGGTTTTAGAGAGCTATAGAAAATATCCAGTACTACCATATATAGATCGAAAATGTAACACTGATTATCCTATTCCTGGAACAGATTGTGTAATCGAAAAAGGAACTCCTTTACTAATTCCAACTTTTGGTCTTCACTTTGATGAAAAATATTGGTCCAATCCCAATCAATATGACCCAGACAGGTTTCTTGATTTTTCTATAGATAATTCTAATGGTATTTACTACTTACCATTTGGTGACGGACCCAGAGGATGTATAGGTAAGTCACGGATGAAGTGATGGTATTGATTAACAAATGTTATCGCTTAAACATGTTGTTACAAACTTATTATATTCCATAAAAATTATTATTATTCTTTGCTTTAATAACGTAGCATATCGTTTAGGACCAATTATTAACAAAGTATTGTGATCTTTATACTTGTAGGTAGTAATATTATAAAGCTGAGTCTGTTTGTTTGGACATGCTTTTCTCAGAAACTATTGATTTAAATAGAATAGTATAATATCGTGTATCTAGTAGGAAAAGCGATACATTCCCGGAAGACAATGTAAATTGTTGGCCGAGGCGTATAGCCAAGGCCAACAAACATTGGAGTCCGGGAATGTGCTTTTACTACGAGATACACATACTATTTTTTCTGAAATCGCATTAAATATAATCGTAAACTAAGAAAGTTTTATATATGCATAACTGTTTTTGATTATCATCGTATTTTCTATGGAACCGTTTCGTTGACATTTGCTTATAAACGTTTTATGGATCATTCCCGTACACAGTTACGGAAAAAATATTCCCATACAGTACGAAAATGTTGGTTGCCAGCAACGGACTAAAATACAAGATTAGTGTATTTTGCAGCTCCAATTTGATCCGAGAAACATTTCCAAGCGATTTCAGAAAAAAAATATGTTGGCTTGATTATTTGTTTATTTGTTTGAACTAATTTGTCAAAAAAAATATCTTTGTGTTGAATAGGCCATTCATTGAGAAAGACTATTAGCTATATAAAATACGCTTCGTCAAATCGGATCGAAGCATCAATAAAAAATTATGCAAAAACGAAAAAAAAATATTTTTTATGTTTAATGCGTTAGCGGTGCAGATAAAACAAATCCAAAAATTTTAAAACGCCAAAAACAAGAGGAATTAAAAAAAAAAGAATAAATAAATCAGAAAAATGGTGTTGTATTTCGATACAATTAATAGAATTATTTGAATTGGTCTACGACCATAATGGAAAAATAAGTATTAGAATATGATATTAATCAACCAAAAAAAAAAAACAAAAATTGAGAAAATTAGAAAAAAACTGAAGCAAAAAAAAAACGATAAAAATTAAATAAATGATAAAAATCGTAGAAACGGAAAGAAGAACAACAAATTTAAAAGTGGGAAAATCTGGAAAACAAAGAACAATAAAAAATGGTAAAAACTCAAGAAATAAAAAACAGAAGAAACTAAAAAAAAATGAAAACAACTTATAAAAATTAAAAAAAAAACGATAGAATCAGAAAAAACAAAAAATAATATATTTAAATAAATGAATAAATAAATAAATAAATAAATAAATAAATAAATAAATAAATAAATAAATAAATAAATAAATAAATAAATAAATAAATAAATAAATAAATAAATAAATAAATAAATAAATAAATAAATAAATAAATAAATAAATAAATAAATAAATAAATAAATAAATAAATAAATAAATAAATAAATAAATAAATAAATAAATAAATAAATAAATGTAAAGATCGGAAATTATCGAAAAACAATTAAATTGAAAAAAAGTCATTCTAAAAAATAGAAGAAGACGAAAAATTGAGATAAACACAAAAAAAAAGAAAATTATAAAAAAACAATCTTATAAAACCGGCAAAACCAGAAAAAATACAAAATTTAACGAAAATAAACATTGTAAAATTCTGAAAACCAACGAGGAAATATAATAAAATCGACAAAATCAAAAAAGCGCGAAAAATAATGAAAAAATTGTTACAATTTTAAATAAAAACAAAATGATAAAACGAAATGTTAACACAACATTCTGTTATAATAGAAACAGGTTTTTGCATAAAAAATATATGTGGATTTAATTTATAGGTTAATTAAGAATGTTTTTTCACGTTAATTAAATGCCTGTTGGTAAAGTGCTAAAGTGAACAATTACTTTTTTTTAATTGTAGTTTAAGTTTAATTAAAAAACGGGCACTTGTTTTATTTAAATAAATTATTAATAATTACTATTGGTTATTAATAAGCAATTATTTGTATTCAACGCTTTAAAAAATGATAATAACATTTTTTTAAACATTTTTTTTAAATGAATATTTATTTTTTAAACGCGAGCATAATTTTTTTACTTCTGTCGGCACTTCCAAAGTGCTACTTTTAATTTAAACTAACAGTCCAAATTCGTATAAAGTTTATTTCATAAATAATTATCAATAATGTTAAATTTCAGAATGTTAAAAATTTGATGATGGATACCAGTTTTTATTCCGTATTTCGTAGACAGACGGAATAGGAGGACATTTTTTTTCCTTAGTTATTTTAGCTACGTGCCATCGAAATACGTATAGAATTTAATATCAAAAGGAACTATCGTAGACAAAAGATTGTAATCATGTCAGACAGTCTAGCAGCCATCAAAGCTCTGAACTCGCACACAATCAGTTCAAAGATGGTCTGGTAATGCTTAGACAAATTAAATGAACTAGGAGAAAATAACACTGTTACCCTCCTATGGGTTCCAGAGCACATAGGAATAAAAGAAAACGAAACAGCAGATAAGCTAACAAAAGAAGCACCTGAAACCCCATAACTGGGACCAGAACCATCCTGTAGAATCAGCAATAGTACAATCTTAAAAATGTAAAAAATAGATAACTAAAAATCCAAGTAATGGAATGATCTAGGAGGACTAAGACAATCGAAGACTCTCCTGGGAAACTATAACCAGCTATCTTAACCTTAGTAACAAGAACCTCCGTATTATTACAGGAATATTAACCGGGACGATTAAGAGGCCACATAAAAAAAATTAGGATTGGTAGATGAAGCAAAGTGCAGATTCTGTGAAATAGAGGATGAAACCTCAATTAACATACTCTCAAAATGCATTGCATTATATAATTCTAGGGTCAAATACCTAGGGTCATACGAAATAGAAGAGGAAGATCTACCTAACTTGAAACCCAACGATATCCTAAACTTTCTAAGAAAGTTAGGATTAGAAGAGCGGCTATAAGTCTGAGGAAACCATCAGAAATATAGCAAGAAAAGGTGGTGAGGATATCCCTACACACGGAAGGATGCACAATGGGCCATTTCCAAATTTCCAGATCCAGATAGCAAGAAAAGGAGGACACAATAGATCAACTGGCATTCTGTTTACGTAGTCTTTCCATTATCTTCTTCTGGTTCTTGTCTATCTTACATCTGGAATCTCATACATCTGTTTTATTTTCTTACTTCGTTTTTAGTCGTATAGAGTATATCCTTAATCATAGTGTCCGTATTTTAGTTGTCTTTAGAAATCGTTTTGTCGATTATAAACCGCGAGTTTACATCTTCTGAATTTTCTGAATACTACAAAAAAATTTGTTTTTATAACGGATATTTATTTTGTTTAAATCTTTAAAGATCCTTTGCAGATTATATTCTTCTGACATTATTACAGCAGCAGCAGCATAGTATATTATTTGTGGTTCCAATAATAATTATTAGTATGAAATTATATTTATACAAATCGTATCGAACTACTCTTTAATATATTTTATTATTGTTTTAGGTAAACGATTTGGGCAAATTACTGTTAAATTAGTTTTAGCGTATGTTCTTGCTAATTTTAAAATTGAAAAATCATCAAAGACACCAGTACCGATGGTATTTAAAAAAAAAGGTGTGCTACTACAATCAGCATATGGAATACCCCTTATTTTTAAAGAAATCGATAACAATTAAGTATAACTCGTTTTATTACATTTTTTCTAATAAAAATATTTTTTCGGAACCGTATTTTGTTTTTTTACACAAAAGTGTTAGACCTTGCGAACAATATTTGCAAGTAAACGACTTACCTATAAGGTAGTTTAATCTTCACTGTGTGTAGTTAGGTAACCTTATGGCTACCAAAGTACCACTTTTTTTTCCGAAAGCTATAAAAAATTATTACCTCCGAATAACTTAGAGTAGACACTCAATACGTTTGGGACGCAAATATTTTCATCTCAAGGGTTGCATGGGATAGTTGAATTGGTATATATGAACGTGGTCTATCACATAATAAAGATAGAAATATCTTATAGGTATGATGATTTATCTCACATAATATGTTTTTATTACGTTTTAGTAGACCACTGTAAAGCTGTTTAAAGCCAATCGCACAGATCTTTTTGTTGCCAGAGTATGTTTGATATACACTAACGTATGTATATCCTAAAAGTTTTGGGACAAAAAAATAATTGGATTTTTTTATTAAAAATTTTTATTTAAACATTATTTGATTATTATACAACACAATACTTAACTAAACTAAGGAACTATTTAGAGTGGCTCATTCTACCAGATAGAAATTTCTTCGAATGTCTCCTATGAGGTAATGGACGGAATTCAGATCAATTTCTGATAGTTTTTCGTAAATTCGCAGCATTTATTGTTCTTTATCTGGAACTTTCCTTCATGATCAATTTGCTGTTCAGTTACGCCCGACCATCTTCAATTGGGCGAATCTCTGGCAAGTTTGGAGGATTATAGTTTTTGGAAACAAAAAGTTTGTGGTGTTGTCGAAGCCAGTTTTAAGTATCTCTGCAGTAATAGCATAAAGCTAGTTCCATCCAAACATACTATCGTCATTAGCATAAGGTTCGTGGACAAAATGAAGCAACTTAGAAAGTCAGTTATTACTATAACTCTGACTATTCAAAGCTTTATTCATCACTGTTCCCACAGAAGGTCAGGATACACACCTGTTAAAAATTACATTATTATGAAATTTTTCTACGGATATAATCTATTTGTTTTCTTTATTTTAGAATCACTTAAAGTAAAATACTTTTAGTCATCTAAAATAGCCTTAGTTGACGACAGAATCTTGATATACAAAGAAGTTGCGATGGAGTATTTGAAGCAACATCTATTTTAATATTTAAGACCATTTCCCCTCAATTCCAACGATATCGTCTTGTAGAAGATGTGTATTAACAAGCCAGTTTTCTCGTAAATATTCCATCTTATTTTTTTCTTTTTCTCACCAAACTATCTGACTTCTGTACAGTGAATGCACTTGGTATTCCACTTTTTAAAGATTTAGACATTGTTTTCTCTATTTCTATTGTTCCATAAACGATTCTGTGCAAAATAATGTCATGCTGGAGTATTCGATAGATTTCAGCTCTGGGTGCGCACCCAACCAACTTGTAAGCAATAAAAAATCTTAACCGGATGTAACCAACTTTACTTTCCAAAACTATGTTTTTGTGTTGAATTAATAAATTTGGTGCAAAACCTTTTAGGACAAACTTTATCTGTTTGAAAGAAAAAGTAACTGGACAGGCATGAAATTTTTAACGAAAAATAAGAATCGTTGTGAAGCTGAGCCTTAACTACTGTTTTAAATTTTGACCTTCGTCAGACGACAGCAATAAGCGGTAAACGTGTGGAATTGTTCTTCGGAGCATCTTAGATTCTGATCACTTCCACTATTAAATTCAACCCAAATTAAATAAATAACAAACAATTGCAAATGCAAGCCAGATATCAAATTACTTTACCTGAGTGCAACAAAGCTATATGGACTTGTTTCCACTCCATAAAACTTGTTGCACAAATAATAACTCTTACCAGTGTTGTCTTTTTATTTTTGCATATAGCCGCTTAGAAGGCACCAATAGAACTATTAGACGCAAATCTAAAATTAATCATTTCTTAACATAAATTCAGACTTTTATTGCGATACAACAAGTCGTATGTGTAGATACAGTAAATTTTTGAAATTAGCAAGTCGGTCAAAAGATGTTTTTTAACCGAAAACATTTTCGAGCAATTATCTTTTATATTTTGCGGAGAGGATTATCTCAACAGCAATGTCTCGCTGAAATAATTTCTGTGTTTGGGAATAAACACAACAGTCAACTATTTTCCGCTGGTATTGTGAGTTCCAACGTGGTCACTCCAGTCTTAGCGACAAATCCAGACTATGTCCACCCAAAACGGCAGCCACACAGCAAAACATTGATGCAGTGCGTAAAATACTTAAAAATGGCCGCCTAGTAATACACAGGAAGATATGAGTATCTTTGGACATTTCAAGGACCTCGATCAAAAAGATGCTGTGTGTTACAAAGTTAGTTTTCAGTTGGATCCTCATTTGCTCACAGAAGAACAAAAAAAAGCTTTGTGTCAATCGGTGTCGAAAAGCATTTAAACGGTTCAACAAACGAAGCTTAAAGAACGTTTATAGTATTCTTAGTGGCGATAAATCTTGGATTTAGTCTGCGAACCGGAAAATAAAAGTCAATCCGCTGTGTGGGTGTTTCACGATGAGAAAAAACAACAAAACTGCCCCTATTGCTTTAGAATATCGAACGACGGTTATTTCGATTGGTATATAAACGTTTATAAATATTTGTTGACCAGTAGTTATCGCAAACCTCCGACAAAGCAATACACAACGACGTACCTATCATCCTATATGGACAATATAAGCGCTCACAATGCCCAAAAGACAATTAAGTTTTTGGAGCTTCAAAACATCGAATTGTTTGACGATATAGTCCCGACCTAAGTCCCAACGACTTCTTCACGTTCTCAAAGTTTAAGAATTCAATGCGTGGGCAGTGATTACAATGGCCAGAAGAAGCCATCGATGCCTTTAAAACAGCGATTTTGCAGGTGTCAACTGATGATTGCGATAACTGTTTTACCAATTGGTTCGACCGTATATGCAAAAGTGTATCGATCTTGGTGGGACATATTTTGCAAAGCAATAAAATATTTTGAATCTATATAACTATTATTTGTATTAATGGCTATATGCAAGACTAATAAAAAAACATCGTAACGGACCGAAAAATAAATAAAAACGCAGATTATTAACTTGGTAAAAATTGTGATATAGTAATAGATAGATCTTTATTTATTTAAAGAAGGAACCTAATAATTTAGTTTTTTCTTTATTTATATTACTACTTTAACAACTTAAAACTCATTGGGGTCTACTTAAATACAGTCGGGAGTATTAAAAATTATTTTATTTTTATTGGAAACCAGTGGTATTTCGAGCGCCAACGGCGTAACTACGTACCTACTGTGGTCCACCAGAACACAGTTGAGAATTATAATGGACTCGAGACGCACCAGGTTTTTAAAAAACGATTCAATTTATACAAAGGATATTTAATTAAATATTAACATTATCACGTCTGTTAATTAAGAAATAGAAAAGAAAGTAAAATTTACAAAACAGTCCAAATTTCTAGTATTTAAATAAATACAAATTTCTTAAGAGTTTATTTCAAACTAAAACTAACGTTTATAAAACTTGCAGCAAGTACATGATAATGAAATATTTTTTACAGTTCTAAATTGGGTGTAGCTGTATTAAGAGCAGACCCCAATCGACAGTTTTCAGGATTTTGTAGACACCATTCTGGTTCAATAGCATCAGAGTCGATTCCTAAAGATATAAGTCGTTCTCGATGAATTAAAAATCTTTGTTCTGCTTTTTCCCAGCCAGTTGAAGGATTTGACCAAAACACTTCAGCCATAGCCGCTGCTCTAGGCCACAATCTTGAATCTAGCACTGCTGAATCTGCTTGTTCAGTCCAAAGAGCAGCTTCTGCTCCCAAAACTTGATTTACTTTTGTACCTAAAATTAAGTTTAATCGTTAGATTTTTTTGGTAGGAATTCACTTTTTAAAAATGGATTTAAAAATAAAATACAGATAGTCCAAAGTGTTTATATATCTAATACTTATGTTAGTCCCTTTGCTTACTTTAATTCTGAAAGGTGACTGAAAAGATAAAAAAAATAATAAAAAAGGTGTATTTTTTATGCTGACGCTAAAGACATATTCATTTTATTTTAACTCGTACTTGACTGGTTTCTCTTTTTCATAAGAACTGCAAAGATAGTATGACAGAAATTGATGTTCTATAAAAGGATAAATACTATTTTTTTAAATTTGTGTAGTAAGAAGTCACTCACTGAGAGAATACAAGAAATAGAGCTGCAATTTCAGTATAAAATAACAGAAAATCAGTCTATACATATTTTAAATTAAAAGTTGCCAAAAAATTACCTGCAATTAGATATGGTTTATTTTCATAAACTTTTTGCCATCCTGTATAAGGAGAACACCAATTATTTCCAGCTTTGACCCATCCTCCGAAACCACAATCAAAATATAAAGCATCGTAGTTACTTAAAATAATATTATATCCATTATCTAACAAGTTACTGATCTGTGTGTCATTCCAAGTTGTCCATACTTGAATTGTATATTTTTCGTTTGGTAAATAATTTAAAAGATTACCAGGTTCAGTGAGATGACTGGTCCATAAAATAACAGGTATTTCTTTGCCTGCTTTTTTATATAGTCTATCCAATGCTGTGGTCTGAAAATGGTTCCAGAGATTCAAAAAATCTTTTTCAGTGGTATTCCAACCTCTTTGTGCCATCCAATTTGTTATAGATGTGGTTGTGTTCCAACAAGTAAATTGAACCTCATCTCCACCCATATGGAATAAATCGTTATCGAATTGTTCTAACATATCTCCATAAATATCTAAAATATTTAAAGAAATTAAGCAACATGACTTTAACATTATTAATTAGATTTTAGAGATACATAAATGCAAAATCCCTGTTGTAAAATGTCTTCAAATAAATGAAGGCTTTAAGTGTTGGTTTACCATGTAACGTTATACATTTTCAAACAAACCCATACTAACATGCCACGGTTTTTTCTCTCTCTTAACAAAAGGTTAAGGACTATTAAAAATTTTATTGTCAAAAATTAAACAAATTGTTAGTGGTCTCTCTCTACTGGCAAATTATGCCCGACCTCAGCCGTAGAGGGATGATTTACAAGTGAGACGCGCCAACGACTTAGACGGTAAAAACCCTTAGATGTAATAGGCACTAATCCAAAAGAATAAGATAAAGTGAGCTAAATAAAACAATTCAGTTCGTAAACTAGACCCTTCTTTTATACAAAATATGTTGTAGACAAAAAAAAAGAAATACATTTTAGAGTTTGTTTACAATTATACGCACACTTTGCGAATTAAAAAAATAAAATAAACTATTAAGAGTAAATACAAGTTACAAGATAATAAAGCTATTGCTTATCTGTTCTGGGAGTGGTGGCTTCCAATCACCAATTACAATAGGCTTCAAAATAAAACTTCAGTTCGGTTCCAGACTCCGGTAATTCAAATGCCGGTACCAAAAATGATGCCAGAACCAAAATCTTCGGTACTAAAATGCCGGTACCAAAAAAAGAAATGCCGGTACCAAAAAAAACTAAGATGTTATAGGGTAATAAAAGTATGACCATAACCTGGGACGTTGATTTTGCCCCAAAAGCTGTGTTAATAATGTACTTCTACTATATCGACACAGAAACGCTATCTACAAATCCCACAATGTGGTTTTCCCACTGAACACGAACTATCCCAAAAATACAACCAAAACGCAGAAAGATAACCACGTCATCCACAATACATGCATTTTGGGGGTGGGACAGATTGTTTTCTTAAGAGCCAAAATTATACAAATTGTTAGAAAAAAGAGTTTTGTCTTGTGTATCAAAAAGCGCTTTCATTATTGTATACGTTAATTTTGTAGTAAAACGTGGAAGAAAAAATTGATAACACGCTACTGAAATGCTGTGACGATGACCCAATTATTACTGATTAGGCTGATTTGTAACTCAATTTTGACAATGGTATTCCCAAATTCTACGGAAAAGATCTTTTTACCTTCCGAACAGCAACGCTGTTAGAGGAAGGTATTGTGATCGCGAAAAATTTCGATCTCGGGTTTTTAGCGGAAATACGCGTTTTAGTGTTTCTTGAGCCTAAAAAACCCAAAAATAAAAAATGTCTGTCTGTCTGTGTGTCTGTGAACACATTTGCGGCTAAACGGCTAATCGGATCGGAATGAAACTATAAAACCTTACTTATAATCACCATCGGAGGAATCTGATAGAATTTGAGTAAAATCGGCCGACCGAAAGTGGACGTTTACTCTTATCAAAAAATGGAATTTTTTGAAAATATTGGGTTTTCATATCGTTATTGGCAAAATATTTATACTTTGTGGAAAGAACCTGTAATTTCCGACATTTTTGAAAGAATACATTTTTTTGATATTTTCATTAGTTTTCGAGATATTGACACTGGGAATATGTGAAATAAAAATTGTGGGTTCGCTCTTTTTGAACAAAAATTGGTAGTTATTATAGAAAATACAGATGATTTGTTACTTGTTATTATACATGCTACTGTTCGGAAGGTCGTGTGGTGCCCACACCAGATTTTTTTTTTTTGTTTAATCATAGACCGTTTAAACCTAAAAAATAAAGAAGTGTATAGTCACAAGGCTACCTTGGTCGAAAAATCTGACAAAACGAGTTTAAACTATATTGGAGTGCTTTATTTATCGGAGATGATATAATAAATGACATTGTACAACAGATCAATCAAAAGTTAGGATCTACGAAAACCTCATACTAGCGCCTTTGATATTGTGTTCCGACTGACTATGAAGAAATATTAGCTTTCATTGGACTGCTTTTTATGGCTGGTGTAAAAAAAAGACAACATTTGATGATAACTCGATGATAAAAAAATATCAATTGGTACAAGCTATATGATTCGATGATGTAAGAATGCGAACACAGAACTCTGCAATTAATAAGCTAAAACCAGTTCAAGAAATATTTGATTCATTTGTAGAAAATTGCAAAAAAAAACACAATTCAGGGTGTTATGTAAAAATTGATAAAATAGTAGATGCAAATACCGATTTAGACAGTATATTGTCAACAAACCAGCAGAATATGGCATCAAAATCTATGCCTTAGTCAACGCTAGAAAGTTTTGATGTGAAACATCTATAGCGGCACGTAAATCAGATTTCTCGCGTGGCGACGGTGACGTATGATTCGTATGACGTAAAAAACCTAACGCATCGATAATAATCGATAAGAAATGTACTGATATCTTATATGAAATTGGTGTCATGTTTTGAGCGACGCGACGGTGGCGCGCCAACAATAGGGGGAAGAAGCTCATCGATTCAAAAATTTGGCGGGACAGGGTGTGAATTGTTTCATAAAAACCTAACTCGATTCCGCCTACTATCTATTCTATATATATAAAAATGATTGTTTGTATAGGCAACATAATATACCTACATATTTTGCTGACCTGTAAAATTGACAGCTAGTCAATCAAAATAGATTGTTGGTGAATAGTTGTCATATAGTTGTCCGCGTAAAATTTGTGTATTTAGTTTTAAATATGAATAAACAAAGTGTTAATAAAGAAAGTGATGAAAAAATATGAATAAAAATGAGTGAGTACCTACCTACTCTATATACATTGGGGTGTCCGTTATTTCCCAGATTTGGTTTTGTTCTCCAAACACCCATCAAATTTTTAGATTATGACCTAACAAAAATTATCAGACCTTAACCAGCCCTTAATATTCACATTAACCCGTGCCTAAATCATAATACATTTCCCATTTAAATACCGTTTAAAAGTTATTCAACGATAAAGTTGTATTCATAGTTAAATTCATCATTTTCCTATTTTTTATTTAGTACCTATCGCTTTTTGTTTGTACTAAAATTATGAAGTAACTACAATTATATTAATATAGTAACGTACTTCTATATAAATTTGTGTTTTAACAATTTCCTTTTTTAAGATTATTGAATTTAAGGCAATTAAATAAAAAGCTAAACGAAATCACTTTTTAAATTTATTCAATAAATAGTCATCGTTATCTGGAAAAAATCGTAATATTTTATTTTATCATTATGACATATTTAGTTCCTATCACAATCTGTTCTTTTCTGTATATTACTTTTACACAATAATGTCGATGTTTCACATCTGCCAGGCGTCCCGTGACGACTCACATTTTTTTTTACTCTTAACCTTAAAATTTATGATAGCAAGGAGCAACAAGTGTAGTAGTGGGACTACCAGAACCAACAAGTAAAACTAGACAAAATGTTACCATAGATAACTACTTTACTTCAGTTTCATTAGCCAATAAGTTGATGAAGAAACATTACTGACTATAATTGGTAGGTACCATTCGAAAGAATAAACTCCAAATTCCTGCAGAATCACTAAAAGTAAAGAAACGACCAGTGAAGGGCAGCATCTTCTCCTATGATGTAAAACCTAATAATTGCATTTCATTATCGCACGTATCAAAATTAAACAAGAATGTGTTGTTATTATCAGCAATGCATAATAATGGTTAGATTGATAAAACAACAGGTGAAGCTTACAAATCCGAAATTATTAAAGACTACAATCTGAGGGGTCAACGTGATCGATAAAATGAATGGTGAATACTCAGTGGCCAGAGTTAGTAATAGATCGCCACTTACCATCTTTTATAGCATTTTGAACATTTCGAATGTAAATAGGCAAATAATACTTTAAGGAAATACCACTGACGTTATTTTTCGAAGACAATTTGATTACGAAACTAATTAAATCACTTGTTGGATCACATCTTATAATTAGATGTTATAAAATTCCTACTCTGCCACTGAACCTGAAGGTGAAGATCGAAAATATTATAAAAAAAAACAGAAGTTACTTCACAGAAACATTCCCAGATAAAAAGAAGATGCGAGTACTGCCCTCAGAGAAAAAACATATTTTCAAATTTTTATTGCTCAAAATGTAAGAATCTCATTTGCACTACTACCATAATATGTCGCCAATGTCTAAGATATGATTTATTTGAAAAGGTAGTTTCTTTTTTAATATTTTATTTTACTCTTTACATTTTTTTTCCAAAAGTAACAAATTTACAATATTAACTTTATGGATATTTTAGTTTAAATAAAAATATGAGAATGCAAATTGTTTATTTATAAATATTTTAACAACCACATATGTTAGTTAAACAATTTTTAACCAATATTGTCAATATACCAGAAACTTCTGAAAATTGGTGATTTAATTGTAAATTAACTGAGTGTTAGCGGAAATCTAACACGTGTATGATGGTGTGAAAAATTTGGAGCGAGCAAAATGGAGGCTTAAAATTTGCACAACTGCATTTTAACTTATTGCAGTATATTCGCCATCCAAATAACACCGCCGTCAACTAAACTAAACTAAATTACTTAAATCACGATTTTTTTATGAGGTCTGTAAACCCTTACAAATCTACAAATTATCAGAAAAATCCGTGGAGCAATGATGTAATTTTTATGAACCTACAAGGTACAATTTCAGACAATTTATTGAAGGTTAATTGAATTAAGATAAAACATATTTTTTCAAAACTGACATAGACGATGATCACAATCAATTATTTAAAGCTATAAGAAGGAATTAAATATTATTCAATAAATCATATTAAAATTAAAATGACCGAAAATAATGAAAACATCTAAATTAAAATCTTTGCAACTTTTCATCTCAAAAGTTCAACGAAATAAATTGATAATAATATTTAGTACATAAGAGATAATATTATAATTTTTCATTAGCGAAAAAACAGATGTGCTTATATTGTAAAACTGATAAACACTGTATTTCAAAAAGTAGATTAACTTATTTCAAGTAAGGAAAAAAGGATACTAAATAGTTGTTAATTGTAATAAAAAATAACTATTAAATAAAAAATGAAATAATTGCTATAATACCCCTTAGGAAGTCAAATGAAAACTGTTTAACACAAAAACAACCAAGACTGAAAAAATTGGAAGATTTATCTTTTATCTGTTTTAAAAAAGTGAAACGTATAGATTTTGAAGTAAATTTTAATAATAATTGAATAAACTGACCTTCTAGTACATCATACAATTCATTCTTTGTAGGATCAAATAGACCACAGGGTGGTTCAACGCAATAATTTTGCCATGGTTGGGCATTAAAACAGACAACCAATCCTAAATCTTGCCATCCTTCCCCAACATGAGATGGGGCATCAAATTCTGGTAATACTTTTACTCCTCTAACTCTTCCATAGTCTACAATCTCTTTAATATCTTTTTCCGAATAAATTTTCGATGGTTCATATGCACCAATTTGGGAAAGTTCTGGTCGTCTTTTAGAAAAATAAGGAAAACTATGTGAATCAGTTATATGCCAATGAAAGACATTTAGTTTTGAAGCGCCCATTGCTTTTATTGTGCGTTTAATTGCTTCAACAGTTATGAAATTTCGAGAAGTGTCCAATAGAATACCTCTGTGTGGAAACGCTGGTTTGTCAGTTATTGATGCTTCCCTAAAAAGTTACCTATATAATTTTTAACTTTTAACATACAGAGCACTCACGTTGGTATTTGCAACTCGTTTCTTAAGGAATCAAAAATTATTAGCTGGGTAAGTGTTTGAAGCCCATGTCTTGCTCCAAAAAACGTTGGAGCTGTTATTGTAACTTGAATAGTACCGTACGCGGTTTCCGCTATCGTTAATGAATAACTTTCATCAGTTGTCCATGTCAATCTGGAGATGGAACTATCACCAATAGCAAGATTCACTACAACTGATTTTCCTCCTGCCTGTACAGTGGATTTAATAGAGGACTAAAATATAAAAAATTAATTGTATTGTCAAATATTATATAACGGTTGGTTAAAAAAATTCGAAAGCGACACTTATTAACCAGTAGAGAAATCAAAATTTATACGCTACTTGAATATTTCATATTCCATTTAAATACAAAAAAATCTGTTTTGATTTATAAATACATTCTTCGTTCACAAGCCATTTGAAGTTAACGTATCAGTGTATTTTGTTACAATGGAAGAAACCAAATATTGTGCACCGGTGAAATTCTTTGTTTTGCAATATTTATCAGCAATAGAAAAACATACAAAAATGGTAAAAGTATTAAAGGAATCTGTTCCTTTATATTCAACTGGCATCCATGGGTTTTATAGTTTAAAAATCTGTGAATAAGACTTGGATCTACCATTATGATCCCAAAATAAAACAAAGTTTACAGTGGACTAAAGCTGGTTCTTCAACTAAAAGATTATGGCATCAGTTTTTTGGGATGCAAAAGTGGTTTAGTTAATTGATTACCTTGAAAGAGTTGAAACAATTAACTCTTAATATAATTGCAACTTTTTGCATCAGTTGGATAAAAAAAAAATCGTAAAAAAAGTCTCAGTTTACAAAAGAAAATATTTTTTTTTGCAAGAAAATGCACACCAGTTTGTTTACAATAGATAAATTAAACGAATTAAAGTACGAAATGCTTGACCACCATAGTTACCAGGGAAGCTATTGTAGCCGTGGAACAATACTTTGCAGAGTTTCCGGAAATTCATCTCAAAGATGGTATAAAATTATAGGAGGATCATTCAAATAAGTGTGTTTAAGCTGAGGAAGATTATATTAAATAAAAAAAATAATTTCATTAAAAAATACACATTCTTTCATTTCTGCTTTCAAAATTTTTCAACCAACTCGTAATTTAGTTTGTGATATAAAATTTACCTGTATATCATCTTTGAATTCCTTGACAGCTCCGTTTATCAAACTATTTATAATTGATTCTGAGGCATTGCTTAAGACATCTATACTGTAAGCATTAACTTTGGTTAATAGGTTTCCTATAAAAAAACTTCCAGATGGGATAGGCCATAATGCTGCGGAGTCAAAACAAAATAAGTTACATGCTGATAAACTAAGAGCTGTTTCATTTGGTTCATTAGAAATTCTTTTCTTCAGGCAGGTATTTGATTCACATTCCCATTTCCATACAGAATTCAAACCACTAAAACAATCAAGTACAGATGTAATTAAGCTATAAATACAAAATTTAGTATAAATAGAGCAAATACGTTGGGATTTTCCCAGAACCTTTATTGATACAGATATATAACAGTTGTTTTTATTGATTTTGGTGATAAAAATATGCAATAAACAAAATATGCAAAGATTTAATGTACTTTTATACTTATTAATAATATACGATAGATACACCGTTATATTAAAACCTGTAGGTAAAGTCCGGAAAATGATATAAAATAATGTCATTTTTTTATTTAAAATGCATAGAATAACACTTTTGTTAAGTTATTTTTGTTTATTTATTGGTTAAAAACTGCAAAAATAAATTAAGTCGTTTTCTGGAAAACTATTAATGAAAATGCTTTAAGTTTACGTGAAAATATGAACAATGACCTACTGAATAAATCATAAAAATTTAAAAACTTTTCTTAAATAGTTATTGCAAAATTCGTATTGCAAGTCATTCGTATACAACCAGTTTGGCATGAGCAAATAATTTGTTTTAGTAACGACTCCTGTACCATAGGGTCTAATGAAATTCTTGGCTCTGGTTGACGTTATAATTTTTATTTATTGTATATTACAATTATTGTCTATATTAAAATAATTTCATTTATGTACAGCATGAAATTTCATAATATTATAGGAAGTAGAATTTCCTATTTCAACTTTTTTATTTATAATTACACAAAGTTTATAATAAAAAATTTGTGTAAACTATTTTTGTAATGTTGTCTAGTCAAGAAAAGCAATGTATGTAATAAGCAAAATTAGAGGTGACAGATACACCTGCGACCTATAAGATCTATTGTGTCCCCCTTTACTTACTATAATTCTGATGTTTCCTCAGACTTCTAGCAGCTCTTCTAGTCCTGTCTTTGTTAGAAAGTTAAGGATATTGTTAGGCTTAAAATAAGAAAGATCTTTTTCTTCTATTTTGTATAACCCTAGGTCTCTGACCCTAAAATTACGTAGTGCAATACATTCTGAGAGTATGTATTATTAAGGTTTCATCCTCTACCTCACAGAATCTGCACTTTGCTTCATCTACCTATCCTAGTTTCTTTATGTGTCCTTTTAATCGGCAGTGCCCGGTTAATATTCTCGTTATAATAGGGAGATTCTTCTTACCAAGGTTTAGACAGCTTAAAGATATCTTCTGGTTAAATTTTTCCACGAGCTTCTTCGATTGCCTTAGTCCTTGTAGATCGTTCTAGTAATTAGAATTTTCTCTATTTACTTTTTTTCCTTAGTTTTATCTAAGACTGTCTACTGTTGATTTCACAGGATAGTTCCGGTACCAAATATCACCTCTTTTTTGCCAGCTTATCTGCTGTTTCGTTTTTTTCTATTCATATGTATCCAGGAAGGTACCAGTGTTATTTTGTCCTAGTTCATTTAGTTTGGTTAGACATTTCGAGATTATCTGTGAACTGATTGTGTGTGAGTTCAGTATACTTTGATAGCTGCTTGACCATCTGACATGATTACAATCTTTTATCTACGATGATTCCTTTTGATATTAAATTCTACAATGGCACGGATTATCGCTTAAAAAATGCTAGGGTATTGGGTTCTAATTTCAAAACCCCTGCTCTTGTTCCTTCATATGTCTTAGAGCCGTCCGTATACCATTTTGTGGTCTTTTGGTGTAGCCCATTTATATTTACTACACAGTTTTGTGGTTAATTTTCTCACAAAGTTAAATTTATTTTGCATGTCATCTTGGGGCATTTCCCAAGTTTGTTCAAATTGAAGTGATCAAGGTTTTTCCTTGATTGTTCCAACTTTGGCCATTCTATATATTGTTTTTTCCTTACACTTGTTTTCTTCCTTACTAATTTAATTTGTAATTGAATGTGTAGTGGCGTGAGAATTAGGATTACTTCTATTGAAGCAGTGGAGCAGGTTCTCATTGCTCCAGTGATGCATACACAGGCTGGTCCTGTTATTCCGCGTAGTGGTGAGATTAGCTGTTGCACCCGAAGCTACTGCCTCATAAGTGATGATTGGTCTCACTATTGCCATGTAAATCCATTGCATTGTCTTTGGGTTACTACTCAAATGTTTCTGCACACCATAAGGGCTTTTGTAGCTTTGTATATTATTTCGTTTTCGTGGGGTATTTCTAGATATTTAACCTCTGTTTTCCACTCAACGATATTTTTATCTATTTTGACGGTTTTTAAGCAATGTTATCTTTTCCTTGAAAAGTCTCATAGAATTACACCATTGCTTTCTTTAGTCCTCTATGTACTATGTCACAGAGGACATTTTCATATTTCCCTCTTGGGAGGATAACCACGTCATCAGAATACCCTTGGCAAGGTATACCTAGTTCGGTTAATTGCCAGAGTAGGACTTTACATGAGTGGGGAGGAAACTCCTCCCTACGGGCATCCTCTGGTCGTATTGATGGAGACAGTGTCTTGGCCTGCAATTCTTGTAGACAGCAATTGCGACAACCAGGTTAAAGTCGTTCTATCTGCTCCACTACCATTAAGTACTCTATTGGCAGCCTTCTGTGAAGTATTTTCAAGACTGCTTCTATGTCTAGGTAGGCACATACCACGATTTCTTTTTTGATTATAGCGTCTTGGATTTTATCAGTCAATTGTGTCAAGGCAATGTTTATCAACGTTTTCTAATAATAATAAGTAAATATTTGCAAAATAAATATTTATTGTAAAAAAATTAGACCATGTTGATGAAAACCAGAGATAATTAAACTTTTATGAATTTGAAGTAAATTCAGTGTTTGAAACACGAAGTATAGATACCAAAAATCTACACAGTCTAGGGTTTTCCATAATATTTCTGGTACACAATAATCAACCCAGATCATAGTTCTAATTTTTAGGTACCACTAGCTGCGCAAGGATTCAGGATGTACCGATATTATTATTATTATGACATTTGAATGTCGCGAATGTTAAATTAAACTAAATACCTATATAATATTAATTTAATTATTTAAAATTAGTTGTAATAAAAGAGACTTTCCAGAGCTTTCAATAGCAACGAAACTTCCAACGTCACAAGCTAAAAAATTGCGGCGTTGTTACGTTGTAATTTTTTTCCCTTACCTAAATAAAGGAATGCGATTGTTTTCCTTTTCAGTTTATTTTTGCTGTTAACTATTATCGAAGTATTTAATGACCTGAAAGACATCCATTTATGATCTTAAAATGTTTTATTCAAAAATTTAACTAATATCCCTTACTACGTGGAAATGTTTCATAATGAACAAGTAAGTAGGTATCAGATAAGTCCACAAAATAGAAAACTATTCTTCCCCCTAATAATGCAACGACTATCTTTGTGAAACCGGTCGTAAAGGAAGTTTTCTATTTTGTGGAGTTATTTTATACTTGTTCATTATGTAACTATTTCCACAAAGTAAGGATTGAAATAATCAATTTGAACATTGTTTTATACTGTGTGTTTAATACTTTATGGTGGAAATCTAACAGTTATTGTGTAACTTACAATTTTCAGACATGTTATCAATTTTATATCCTATCAAAGTAATATAAAAATTATACCTTGCTTGTCCTTACTTATAATGCTAGAACTATGTATTTGATGCAAACCTGTATGAAAAAACAGGTTTGCATCGAATACATAGTTCTATAAGTAAGGACAAGCATGGTATAATTGTTTTCTTACTTTGATAGGATATAAAATTGATAACATGTCTGAAAATTGCAAATTCCAGAACAACTGTCAGATTTCCACCATAAAGTATTAAACACAAAGTACAAAGCAATGTTCAAATTATCAATCCTTACTATGTGGAAATATTTTAATATAAAAACAAATTACCATACTAAGTACTCTCTTTATTATACAAATTAACAGTCACAAGTTATTGTTGTATGTATGATTCAGGTTGCCTACTCTAATATGAAACCGTCACTATCATAGTCTTCACTATCAAAATTAATAATAAGTGGAGGCACATCCTCCCTATCCCACCAATCTTGTATGATTTTTTCAGTATGTTGTACTGTTTTTAACCATACATCAGGAGTTGCATTTTCTAATGCTTTTTTCCAGGTTGCTAGTGCTTTTTCTCCCGAAGTACCATCCATTCCCACATTATCTCGATAATAATTTTTAGTAATGCCCCAAATATGTTCGATAGGGTTGAATATACAATGGTAAGGAGGAAGTCTAAGTACTTTATGCCCATATTTTTCAGCTAACATGTCTACTTCATACAGTTCCGGTGGTTTATTCCTAAAAATGATAGTTTTTTAAGTTTTATACTTTCAAGTATCATCTGAGGTTACTTCAATACATATTTTATACATATAATAATGTTTAGTAAAAGTTACTCAATTTAACTAGATAATGAATTCAGATAGTTTTCTATTTACTTATATTTGTACTAAATTCAATAACTGTGTTTTGAAGAAAGTGGCTTCAAAGGGAATACCATTATTATTTAACCAGTTCTGCAGCTTTTTTGGTAGCAGTTGTGGGTACTTTATTGACCACCGTACTTTGGTAACTGGCATTATCCATAACGATCATTGTAGGTTCTTCTAAATTCATTAAAAGCTGATATTCAAACCAATGCAAAAAATTTTCTCTATTCATCTCACCATGGTAATCACCATCCCGAGTTTTGGAAGAAAATACCAACTCGGCTCCAAGAATAAATCCAGAAGATGCACCTGCATGCAGTACTATGTATCTAAAATAAAAAAATAGCGGTTTGTTATTTTAAAGCAAATTAAAAGATACAAGAATGGAAAACTTTTTAAAATATATTTCTCTACGAATTTTGTAGTTGTAGTCATATTTATTAGTGATTTTATTCTTTCTATACTATGCAACTTCTATATCGAAGATATTTTAAAATAAACATTTCGATACGTCTTGTAATGAACAAAGTAAATTTAAGGGTCAAATGCATGAAGCGGTTATGTTAAATTTTCCAATTAAAATCTATTTTATTCTGTATGAACCTTTTAAGTGTCATACACATGTAAGTTAAGCCCTTCTGCTACTTAATATTTATCTAAATTTGATGAAAAGAGAGGTTAACACTTTTGGGTAAGATAGTGTGACACTTAACATCTTCATAAACAGTTATTGTTACCTCTTCATTATGTAACAATTAAAAAAAAAATTATTATATCTGTGTACCTGGCACCACCAACTTTCGTTTTTTTCACACTTCTCTGATCAGAATTTTGCCAGGAACGTCCAACTGTACCATCTTTAAATATCCATGTCTGATCCAAAAAAACAAACTGGTACAGACCTTCTCGTTTAATCTTAACATATTCGTGCAGAAAATGTACACGTTTCAGTGCAATGTGTGGTAATTCCATTAAACCACGACGTGGATCATCTTTCTTATATTTAAAACCAATATTTTTCAATACTTTCCATAGTGAAGTTACACAGCCCATAAACAGTTCACGCTCTTGGAGTTTCAATTTTAACGTATTTAATGTTATGTGTTCCTCTGAAATACATAATACTTATGTTAATTAATGTGAGTGTAAAATTTTTAAAATACTTACTGTTTTTGTACATGTCGTAGATAACATTGCGGACAGCATTTTCATCAAAACCATCAATTGTAACAATAGGTTTTGTACGTTGCCTTTTTTTACTGGGCTTTTGGGAGCTTCACCTTTCTTGTCCTTGGCTGCGATACGATTCACCGTTGTAAGACTCAATTGCAATGCATCTGCAACTTTCTGAAATATATATATATATATATATAATATGATTTACAAAAATACATACTCGGGGTTCATGAACCTAACCCCAAAATTCAAATACAAACTTCGTGTGTTTTAGATATTAAAAATTTGTATTGATAATATTGGGTGTAAATATACTTATACTTACATCTCTCACAGCAGTAAGAGGAAGCAATGGGCCTGCATTTTCACATTCACGTTCAAAATAGCTTATTAATGCTCTCACCATTTCCTGTGATTGTTTGCTTAAAGGTTTCGGCATTTTAATACTTTTCACACACAGACACACTGCAGAGTAATCCAATAAGTTAAGTATAAAAATAACTGTTAGTAATGAAAACTACTGTTTTTTATAGATTTTAGAGAAATCGGAATACAACAAAACACCAATAAAACGTAACGAATATTGAAGATTGTAAAAAACAATGACGAATACTTTAACAATGTTGACTTGGCAATATGGTGATGTGTTGCCAACTTATGACATTTAATTCCCAACTGTTTATCGTATTTACTCTCTCTTTTTATTTTGTTTTTGTGTTGACCATACAAATAACTTAAAATTACGTCATCGTCTTAGTATCGTAAAAAAGGTTTATTTCTTCGTTCAACATTATGTTTAGACTCCTGGTATCTATACTTCGTCGTTTGAAATATTTAAATTGGGAAGCTGCACATTGTTACGCTCACATGTACTATATCTTTGACGCCTGTGGAGGAATCTATTTGAAATTTTTCACAAAGTTTAAAATCACGGTACCCTTGCAATACATTTTTATATTATTAAACATAAACTTTAGTTAATAAATGATTTACTTTGTAAATATTATCTTTCCTCTTCAATTTGATGCTTTTAGAATGTATGTAGACTTGATTGTCAACGTATAATAACGGTATAAAAAATCGACGTGGAATAAAAAATTACAATTTTGCAATAACCATTCAGTGAAAGTTTTTGAAATGTTTATCACTTATTCAGTAGGTCATTGTTTATATTTTCCCGTAAAATTAAAGCATTTTTAGAAAAGTTGTTAATAATTTTAAGCAATTTTAATATAACGGAGTCTCCTCTATTGTTAATAAATGAAAAAAAACATAAAATCTTTTGCATATTTTGTTTATTGCATATTTTTATCACCGAATTCACTAAAAATAACTTTTTTCTACAACCGTGCGTAAAGTATTACCTTTACGCACGGTTTAAGGTTCGTAAAGTTTAACTTTTTTTCACTAGTGAAAAAAAAAAGTTTTTTTTTCACTAGTGAAAAAAAGTAAAATAAGCAATGTTTTGTATAAGATTATGCAAATACTTTTATGTGTGTTAGTGGCGGAGGTTGTAA
This sequence comes from Altica lythri, assembly GCA_964028335.1. Lineage (NCBI taxonomy): Eukaryota > Metazoa > Arthropoda > Insecta > Coleoptera > Chrysomelidae > Altica > Altica lythri. The sequence continues at coordinate 48,682,337 of OZ034802.1, read as the reverse complement.
GGTATATAGCTTCTATCCAGATGACTCGGGTTCAATTCCAGGTAAGGAAACTTTTTTTTTATTATTTAATTGTGTAAATTTGTGTAAATATATTTAATTGTTAAATTATTTCAGTTTAATACATACAAAACTAGATATTATATTCAGTAATTTTTAATTTGATTTTTGATATGACAGAAATATCAGTTCATGAATAAGGGTAAGTATTTTTATTTAAATGACTGATTGATATTTCAATTAATTTATAATTCAAGCATTTCGCGTTTCTACGTACCGGTATTATAAGGTGAGATTAATTTAGAAAATAAATATTTTGTTATCTAAAATATGTTTTAAATATAATTTTTTTTTTCAGTAAAGCGTAAAAAAAATCAGGCCTATACTTGTATTTCTTGTAAAGAAATTCGGTTTTAGAAAAAATATTGTATGCAACTCGTGCGTAAATGTTCATTTTTTGACTCATGTGAACATTCACATTCGTCAAAAAAGGTCACTTTACGCACTAGTTGCATAAATAACTATTTTATACTTGTTTTAAAGAGTGTCACGAAAAGGGTGTTTATTTTGCTATTTTTGTGGTGTAAAAATATCATTGATCTAAAAGGTCTTTAAAAAATTAAAAGTTGAGTCGATTATTCTTAAATTCATAAAAAGAAAAAGTGTATATATTATATGTAGCCTGTATCCTTTTTATCTAATTTTTACGTTTTGAATTTATATTGTATTTATTACTTAAACAGCACAAGAAAATTAATTTTTTTAAAACAAACCACAATATAGGTAGTTTTTAATTTAGTTCTATGCTTACATTTTTATATTTACTTACCCATTCTGTGGAGTAACATCGTGATGTTTATTAATTATTAATAAACAAATAGCAACAATAAGAATCGTCACTCCTACTAGAACTATTATAATACTTTGTGCGTAATATTTTCGGTTCAACAATTTTAGTTTATCTGCAGTCATAACTGGGCGTTTAAAATACAGTTACTCTCAGAGTAGTATAATCTGATTGATATAGAATAAGTAGGTTCCAAAACTTGTTCTTTTCAATACGTATAAAGTAGCTTATCAGGTAATTGCTATACATTAACATGTTTTATAAGTTTTGAGCAAGTAATTACAAAAAAGATACCTACTATTTGTAAAATGTTTGATACATAGATTGTAAATAATTAACTAAAAAAAATGTGTAAAATAAGATAAAATTTTGTTTTAGCAGAAAATTATCTCACATACAGTATAGTCTGCACGACAAGTTGAAAATGGTACAAAATAGAGATACTGCTCTTAAAATTATGTGCGATAGCTCATTAGATCCGGAATGGCGGCTAGAAAAAAGTGTATTGGCACATAAAAAATTGCATAAGTTATAAAAAATTAAAGATAAAAAAATGGCATTCCGGTTTTTTGCAAATATTTCATAAACTATTAATATTTAAGAAATTAAAAAAAAAGATTACGAAAGAGGAGGAAATTTCCAATAAAAAACTTCCTGGAACTCTATCTCCATTATTTATAACTTTAATTTAACGCTGAAAATAGGTATCCACGAGACATTTTTAGATTGCTTGCGCGGCGTCAAAAGCGAGTACGACACATAAATTAATTTATTTAGGGTATAGAGTATTTTTTTTTAAATTTGAAAAAATAATTGTGTATTTTGAACACTATAAATAATTCACTCCCATTGGAAATTTTACTTAAATTAATGTTTCAACAAGTTACACAATTGTTAACTTACAAAATTTTCTTGAACTTGCGTCTTAATTGTAAATGAAAAAAATGTTTAAATAATTGCGAAAAATTATTTTTCACTTCATAGAGCCTTTCTTATATACATACGTCACAAGATCAAGCCATAAAAGTTAAAAAATTATTCATACTTTGTTTATAATTATTTTTGTAGTTAAACAAAATTGTTTGGATTATTCAGTTTTTGATTAATTATCAAAGTATAGCATTCGCAGACGACCTATCACTGTTAACAACAAGTAGGACAGAACTAAAAAGCTTGATGAAGAATATAATAAAAGAGGCAAGAAAACTTGGACTTGCAACAAATAAAGAGAAGACAAGATATGGTAATGGGTGAAATGGAAAAAGAAGACAACATATTAGACAGAGAAAAAACGTACATGTTAAAAATAGTTAAAGAAGCTATTTTCCTGAGTGTTTAAATAGCTGAAAAGGGACATGAGGAGCGGGAGGTAAAGGCAAGAATAGCAATAGAAAACAAAAAGTATGGAGCATTACGAAAACTAATAAGATCCAATTAAATATCAAGAAAAGTAAAAGCTGGAATCTACAGTTATCAGGCCCATAGTTACATACGCCAGTGAAACATGGGTGCTCAACAATTTAGAAATAAACCTTTTAGACAGATGAGAGACAAAAATACAAAGATTAATATATGGAGGTGTGAAAATAGATGATCAGTAAAGAAGGAGAAATAACAAAGAATTAAAAGAATTATATAAAGATCCAAAAATAACGACTGTAATTAAATCTCAGAGAATACGATATTTAGGGCACATCGAAAGAATGGGAATAGAAAGAATGCCGAAAATGATACTCTTACAAAACTCAATACAAAAGAGAAGGAAAGGTAGACCAAGAAAGAGATGGAAAGACAACATATATGAAGACTTGCAAAGAAGTAACATTGAAAACTGAAAAGAAAAAGCATTAGACAGAAGTGAATGGAAGGTAGTGGTAAAAGAATCATAAAAAGACTTAAAAAAAACAAATTGTTAGTAATCTTTTTAGCCCTAGCTCTCCAATGCCAGTGGAGTTTTAAAAACACGGTGTCAAATTTGAATTGTTTGTATTTAAGGAACCATTGTTGTTAAGAAAACTATTAGAATCCTCAAATACCTGTATATATAATTTAGTATTTAATTGTGTTAAATATTGTAAATTGATGATTAAAATAGAAAATTCTGATTCAGAGTTTTCTTTAACTCCACCAGAATTAAAGGAACCCACCAAAAATTCATCACTAAATTTATTGCCGGCTAAATCGCAAAAAATTTATAATAACGCTTATGCAAAATAAGTGGAATGGAAGGTTATAAAAATCATGCAAATGTCCAAAACGGTACTATTGTTCTATTTTTCTAAACTACAAAAAATTTAATTGCTGAGTGTTAATTATGTGTAAATAAACAAAAAAATTTCTGGAAGTGTTTCTTCTACAGGAAATTTTTTAAAACATTTAAAAGTGAGTATTTTATTGTTTATAATTTATATATGTAAGTGTTAAATACATTTTTTTAAATTTCAAAAAACAAGACAAAATGTTATTTAATTATGAATTAAAAATCTCTAACTTTTATTTATTTCTCAAAATTTTTTATTCTTTATTAAAGTTTTTGCGTCGTTCGGAACCCTTATTAAAAGCATCCTACTTTTACTCAATGTTTTCATTTATAAGCCTTAAAAATATAAAATTTCATAATTTCAAGCTTATAAAAAATATACATATAATATGTATTTTTTATAACTATTTTTTCAGATTTTTTTTCTTAAAAGTTTACAAATCACCTCGCACTTTATTCGTAAATATTCGACAAGAAAATTTCTTAAATATTTTTGAAATGTATGTCGCGGCTAATTAATTAATAATCGTGTTAATATCGTTTTGTTTTTTAAATTATAAATATATTAAATTTTTATTTATATAAAAAGCAAAGTAAAAGTTAACATTAAAATATTGAAGTATCTGTATCTGTATCTAGATACTTCCATTTTGAAAGTATCTGTATCTGTATCTAAATAGATACTCCCATTTTGAAAGTATCTGTATCTAGATACATTTTTGAGTAAGTATCTGAGTCTGTATCTAGATACACAAAATTATGTATCTGTTACAACGCTGATGATGACAATTTAATAAATCATCAATCTTAGGCATTTTTGGATTAAGTGAACATAAATCACTAGTCTAGTAGGTAATGAAATTGGCTTTTGAGTAAAAAATAAAGCACCATTAAAAACTATTACTTTCTTAATTTTTTGAAGTAAAGAACCAGTGCTTTTATGATCTTGGGTCACCACCAATAATCTACTCCAAAACCACATTCAACGAAATATCAATCCAAAGTCTATAGGAACATTTTTATACAAAATTTGCTTTAGTTTAGTTTTAGGGTAAAAAATAACTACAAATGCTAACATATACCCACCAAACATTGAGACTAATTACAACTATAAGTATGTTCCTACTAAAATGTCGAACTCAAACTGCGAAGTAGTTTACATTGAAATGTCGTACATGCTGGATTTACCTAAATCTGTCGTAAAGACTAATAGCAAATAAAATTCTTGATTTATTCAAAGAAAAACCTATCTCCCATAAGATTTTTTCTTTGTTTTGAAAGTCTGTGAAAAATAAAATTATACCCTGTCCATCACCATCATTAAGTGCCAGAATAGTTAACAAATTACTGTCAAACAACATGTAAATTATCACGAAAATTTTGTATTCATAAGATCTAGAAGAAAAACGAACTAAATACCTAATCGTAAACATAGAGTTACAAAATATACATCTAAACAATTCGACAAAATACCAAATTGTCGTCGTGCACTTGGACATTTTGGCATTATAAATTGAGCGACAACGATGACAACTTTGAAAAAAATACAAAAAAGTTAAATATGCCGGCTAATCAAAAGTTGAGTAAAGGGAAACTTTTTTCTTATTTTTAAACCCGGAACTCTCTCTTTCTCTCCCTCTCATTGAGCATTTTTTGACAGTCTTATACATAAAATGATAAACATTTTTTTATTATCACATTCTTTAGCAATCAAAACACAAATGAGGTTCTATACGCTATTGGAGTGGTGAGGTCTTCTCCAGTGACAAGACCACTTGAACTGTGTTTCTCAGGTCAGCTGGCCAGTTCCTTCTGAGTCTTCTATTGGCTTGATGTTCTATTAGAAGTTGGAGTAAGGGGTTACTGTGTGATTCCAGTCCTTCATGGTGCTTTGTGCTATATTTAGTGATCACATCCTGTACGAAAGGGATTCTTAGGTCTTCATGAAGTGTTAGGTTTGACATATACCAGGGTGCATTAGTTATCGTTCGCAGTTTTTTCGATTGGCTTTTTTGAATTATGGCTGTATTTGACTTACTCGCACATCCCCAGAGTTAGATTCCATACGTCCAGATAGGTTTTATGATAGCTTTTGTAACGTTTACAACGTTATTTGTGGCCTGGCCTATGGACTATTAATTTTTATAATTTGTGGGTTATTGGATTCGACGCGTAGACTTTATCTGTGTTGAGAAGGGGAATATTTAGTTCGTACATGAGAAGTGTTGCTATTTTAATCCTTTTCATTTTGTGATTTTAAAGCAATCAGTTTCTTCTCACTACCTTCTCCCTTCGGGCCATTGCCAATTTGTGAAGGGTCCATAGTAAGGGGTTTTGAGCCGAAATTTTCCATCTGGATAGTAGACACCAAATTCAGATTGTTGTTCACTACTAGAGTCACTCCTTCAAAAATTTTCAATTGGGAGAAAACACCATTAACCGGTGCTTATCAACTACCGGAGGTCTCAGTATTCCGTCCACCACATCGATTCCGAAGATAACATCAGAAAAGATAAGAAATTAGATAATCACTTTTTTTACTAATATCTTAAAGTTTCTTTGAATAAACAATTTAACACTGATTCTCTTTTTTATTTGTATGTCTGTATTTGGCGCCCTTATTTATTTGTTTGGGGAAAGTTAGAAAAGAAAGCCAGAAGGAAGCCACGAACCCTGGAGCTAGCCAAGGGTATTTTTACGCTACAAATTTGGCGCCCAACGTGGTTGAACAATTTCTTTGAGATTTATCTTTATCTTTTTCTTTATCATTTTTCTCAAGGGGATTGTTTTGGCCACAAATTGGGTTACAAATTGGTGTTACAAATTTGGCTCCCAACTAAAGTCTTCTTGCTTTTTTTGAAACTTTTTCCTAACATTCACGTTAAATTAAATTAAATTTAAATTTTGTCATCAATTTAATACAGACATTCAAATATTATAAAGTGTTTTTACTAACATCTAATATTTTTTACCATTACTTTATTTTGTTGGTTTTTATTATCTATTGATTCAAGGTTAACCACTATCGAATTGGTAAATTTCGGTTTTAATTTAACTGATTTTATTTATCGAAAAATATTATTATTCTTTAATCTATTTAATTGTTTTACCTTACAATAATGTTGCCTTCACATTTAGTAATTTTTCTATACCGATTGTCTCTTACGATGTTATCTATACATTTAAAATATTTCTTTATCTTGAATTTATCTCTATTATTCCTGATTTATAGGCGGAATTTTCTAAACAGTTAGGGCCCTTCTTGGCAGATTTTAATATGTTTGTACCGTTTTATCAATATGTCCTTTTTTCGTTGCTATCTAAGCCTTTGTCTGTTTTTATTTGACTTTGTTTTGTGATTGTGATAGATACAGTCAAAAATTTTTTTGTGTATACCTTCAATTTCTGTATTTTGGTTTTTCTTTTTTCTCTCTATCTCATTTCTTTTAGTTAGAATTCGGAAGATGGTCATAGGAAATTTTGTTATATCTTGAGTGTGGGTACCTATCGTTGTTTGCCGTGGGCATTTTGGGTGTGGTCCTGGTTGACCACATTATTATCTTGTAGGGTCTGTGTGACCTTATTATCGTATCGTATCTTATCTTGTAGGGGTCTGTGAGACCTCTTTATCGTGTAGCAGTTAGGTTTAACTGCTCTTTTTAGCTCTATTGGTGTTCCGTATGGATGGAACACAATAGGAGTTTATTTTGGGGATTTTGTTCTATTTGGTTTCTTTTTCTTTAACCGTTAGGGTTTACCTTTGAGAAACAAATAGATTTTCCTTGTGTTTTTGTACCTACTCGGGATTTTTTTTTGTTTTCCAATTACCATTCTTTCATTTTTTATCTGTATTGATTTGTGATACACCAAATACAGAAATTCCTTTTAATATCTAGGACTGTTTCTTCACATACCGAGGACATCTTGATATATTTTGTGATTTTTTCGTATGTTTCGTTACCTTTGTAATTTTTATAGTAACTCGTTTGGTACATTTTTTGAGATATCGTTTTATATTTTATCTTTTCTCGATATTTTTAAATTCTCAAATTTTGTTATTTTTGTTTGCATTCCTTACACTGGAGTCACTACACTGAAGGCATTAGTTTTGTTCACTAATAATTAACTTTTAAATTTCTATTTCTTAGATTTTTTTAATTCTTAAAACTTTTTCAAAATTCATTTCAACTGTTTAATTAACTTCGTTTGCCATTTAATTTTTTTAATTTAAAATTTTTTAAAAAGGGTTGGTGAGTTCAGGTCAGTACTGTACCTTAGGGATAGCATTTATTTGCGAGTACAGGCTGTCGCTGTTCCTCTGTGCCGCACCACCACGTTAGCATAAATTTGTGTTTTTGATTAATTAATTTTCACCAAATTAGTATAATTTGTATTTTTGAATATTTAGTTTGCCTTGTTCCTTTTTCAAAATTTTTTCTCTTTACTTATTGATTATTGCATTTCAGTATTATTGGCGTTTGAGTATTGGTTTTCTGTTCCTGAGTGATTTCGTCGTTTTTTACCTTTATTGATTATCCTATATTAATGTTTTCTTTGGGCTCTTATTATTTCTGCGATGTCTTGTCGTTTTTACTGTTGAATAATTATCTTTTCATCGTTATATGTCTCGTATTTGCACAGCGATAAGACTGTCAAGCTATGTTTTGTTCTGAATATCAATCGATTTTTCTAGTGTTTAGACACATTTGCGTTCAATTGATATTTGGTTTCAATTTTTTCTCGTTCATTGAATAGTTCCTTGGTCTTTGGCTTGTTTTATTACTCTTTTGGAGTTTTTGTTTGTATTCAATGATTCTCTTGACGTCGGTCTTATCTTATTTTGGTTATTTTGGAGACATATTTAGTGAACAATTAATCTTTGGTTTCTTTTGACATCGCGGCAAAGTGTTGTTTTGCCTTAACGACATTTTTTAGGATAGTTAATATTATCTTTTTACCGATTGTGGTCTGTGCGACCAAAATTCTCGGTGGGCTTCGACCACGGTTCGCCGATACGGATGAACCGACGTTGTTTTAGTCTGGTGCGTACTTAACGCACTGGGTGCTTGCTCCCGAGTTATTCTCGAAACTAATTTTTCTTCTTTCCTAGAGGTAACGTGTGGTAAGGTTTCGCGTTCTTGAATTTTATGTCGAGAATTTTTTTATTATTTTTGATAATTACACCAATCCTTGTGGTTACTTCTTAATTTATTAAATGTTGTATATTTTTTTTACCTATTCACCAGTTTTTGATTATTATTTTTTTTAATTTTAGTAGTTTCACTTTATAAAAAAAAGAATCTTCAATTCTTTTTTTTTCGTCAGGTTACCGTGGTGTAACGTTTACAACGTTATTTGTGGCCTGGCCTATGGACTATTAATTTTTATAATTTGTGGGTTATTGGATTCGACGCGTAGACTTTATCTGTGTTGAGAAGGGGAATATTTAGTTCGAACATGAGAAGTGTTGCTATTTTAATCCTTTTCATTTTGTGCTTTTAAAGCAATCAGTTTCTTCTCACTACCTTCTCCATACGGGCCATTGCCAATTTGTGAAGGGTCCATAGTGAGGGCTTTTTGAGCCGAAATTTTCCATCTGGACAGTAGACACCAAATTCAGATTGTTGTTCACTACTAGAGTCACTCCTTCAAAAATTTTCAATTGGGAGAAAACACCATTAACCGGTGCTTATCAACTACCGGAGGTCTCAGTATTCCGTCCACCACATCGATTCCGAAGATAACATCAGAAAAGATAAGAAATTAGATAATCACTTTTTTTACTAATATCTTAAAGTTTCTTTGAATAAACAATTTAACACTGATTCTCTTTTTTATTTGTATGTCTGTATTTGGTGCCCTTATTTATTTGTTTGGGGAAAGTTAAAAAAGAAAGCCAGAAGGAAGCTACGAACCCTGGAGCTAGCCAAGGGTATTTTTACGCTACAAATTTGGCGCCCAACGTGGTTGAACAATTTCTTTGAGATTTATCTTTATCTTTTTCTTTATCATTTTTCTCAAGGGGATTGTTTTGGCCACAAATTGGGTTACAAATTGGTGTTACACTTTGTAGACAAGGATTTTATTTTCTAGGACCAGTTTCGATTTCCTACCGGCTAGCCAGTTTAGGTTAATTTGTTTCCACTTCTAAAGAATATGTTCTTTCCAGTTGATTTTTGAGTCAAGATGTATTCCTAGGTATTTGGTGCTAGAGGATTGGGGAAGATGGATATTGTTAAGTGAAACTCTTCTCAAGGTAAAAGTCAATTGGACTGATTTTGTTTTATTAATTTTAATTCTCCACTTCTTTCACCACGTATCGATTTCATTTAGTTGTAGGTACCTGTAGAATGTTCGATGCTATAATTGGATTTTCGTCGATTGCAAGGATGACAGCATCATCTGCAAACGTACCAGTGATGGTTTCATTATTGGATGGTAGATCCGCTGTGTATAGCACATATAATATTGGTCCAAGAACGCTGCCCTGTGGAACACCAGATTTTAAAGGAAAATTATTGGCATTACTTCCATTCACTCTTGTTCGGAATTTTCTTCCACTTAGATAGGATTTTAACAGTTTCAGGTAGGTAATGGGAAGATATTTCTTGATTTTGAAAATAAGGCCTGTGTGCCAAACCTTATCAAATGCTTGACTAACGTCTAGAAAGGCAGCTGTGCAGTATTGTTTGCTTTCCATTGCGGTATTTATGGTGTGTACTATTCTATGAACCTGCTGTACCGTTGAGTGTTTTTTTCGAAAGCTAAATTCGTGGTTGGGTATCCAGTCCTCTGTATTGGGATATGAGTTAATTTTTTGTAACAGTAACCTTTGAAGTATTTTGGATACGATTAATAGTAGGCTTATTGGCCTATATGATGAAACCTCGTTTGGATTTTTTCCTGCTTTTGGGATTAGTATTATTTCAGCGGTTTTAAAGAGTTTTGGCCAGTAGTTTAAGCGTAGAATGGCGTTGAAGATTAGAGTAATCAATATGATTTCGTTATCTGGTAGTTCATCTTTGGTCTTATTTTGTCCAATTCAGTAGCTTTTCTAATGTTTAAATATTGAATTTCTTGTTGAACTTCATTTTGAGTTAATGGTCTGATTACTGGTATGTTCGCTGGGATGCTATTTATGTCCCTTTCAATTTCAATATCTGGAGCGTCGTTGTTGGGAGTAAATACTTGAGCCAGGTGCTTGGCAAATAGCGTGTTTTTTCCTCATCACTTCTGGCCCACTGTAGTGTTGGTCCAAGTTCGTTTCTAATTGGAGGTACCGGAGTCTTAAGTTTTTTGGAGTTTTTGATCGGATTCCATATTGAGTTGTCGTACCGGTTTAGATTTGTTATATAGCTTGTAAATGACAGTTCTTGTGCCTCTTTAATTTTGGATTTTAGTTTATTGCATAGCCTGTTTAATGTATTCTTATCTGCTGGTGCATGTGTTTGGTGCCATTTGGTCCTAACTTTCCTTTTTTGAGCTACCATCTTTTTAATTTCAGCTGGGATATATTGGGCTTTGCTACCTGTATTGTTTGCAGGTGTGGCATTTTGTACGGCCTCTATGAGAGTATGGTTTAAGTCTGTTAGTGTTTCATCTATCTTCCTTGTTGTTTTGAGGCTTACTTGCAGACTGATATCTTCTTCTAATTTGCTGCGGTATTTGTCACAGTTAGTTCTCCCATTGTGCAGCCTTGGTGTGGTCGTTTTGTAGACTATAAAGCTGCTGCTATAATTGAAAAGTGGTCAGATGAGAGGTCATAGTTCGGCATGACTTCCATGTAAGCAAGAGAAATACCCTGCGTGATAAATAGATCCAGCAGATCAGGTGTTTTGTTTGGATCCGTTGGCCAGTTTGTAGGAGAGCCTGTTAACAAAGAGTGATAGTTATTTTCATAAATTGGGCTTACTAGATCTCTGCCTTTAGTTGTTGTGAGACGGGATCCAAATAATACATGTTTACTGTTGAAGTTTCCCATTGCAATAAATTTATGTCCTAGAGGTTCAAAGAAGCTTTTGAAGTCTTCTTTCTTTAAGTTGTATCGATGTGGACAATAGACTGCTGCGACTGTAAGTTCATAAGACCTCATGCTGACTTTGATAATAGTAGCTTGCAAGCAATTTTTAGCATACTTTGGTAGTTCTGCATGTTTAATAGTACTTTTTATCAGAATAGCTGATCCAGCGTGGGCTGTATTGTCTGGGTGGTTTGAGGAATAGGTTGTGTAGTGGGGTATCTTGAAGTAAGTTTGACTTCTGAAATGGCTTTCACTTATTAATAAAATGTCTATTTCGTTGTGTAGTAGAAATAACTTAACCTCATTTTTGTGCTGTGGAAGTCCATTGGCATTCCACTCTGCTATTTTAATTAGGCTATTGAATTTTAGATATAAGCGTTGTGAGCATGTTTAGAACCATGCTGTTTTGTTGTACTAATTGTTGGAACATGTTTTTGAATTCCTCTAAGAATTTGTTCATAATGTCATTAATGTTTGGTTGTTGTTCGGTACCATTTCTTACTGCATTAGCATAGCTGCGATTGTTTTGGATAATGGGTTAGAGGCACTGATATCGTTGGACGCATTGTAGGTCTAGTTGTTGTATTGTTCGCGTTTTGTTGAATATTCATACGATTGTTGGTATTGTTTGGTTTGGGTATATTATGGTAGAATGGGCATCCTTTGTAGTTGGCTGGATGGGCACCATCACATAATGCACACCTAGCAGGGGTATCTTTATTTTTTTGCAGGCTGTTGTATTGTGTTCTCCACCACATTTGACGCACACAAATGGACTGTTGCAGTATGATCTTAAGTGACCATATTGCTGACATCTCATGCATTGGGTGATGCCTTTTGTTATTTTTGGAGGTTCCACTTGTATAGCTCTATTTTGAAGATTTGTTAGTTTGTAAATGTCTTTGTTGTTATCTGCTGGTTCTAAATCGACGAAGAATATATTTAAAGGTTGTTTTGTGGTTCTACTTATGAAATTCATCGCATTTCTAACCTTATGTCCATTTTTGGCTAGCTCCGTTTTTATTTCACCGATGTCCGTCGTATGGTGTAGGTGTTTGATAACTATTCTATAGGCACGCTCTTCTTTAGGTTGGTAGGTGTGGTGTACTAAGTTTTTGTCCCTCATGTATTTTATTATTTTCCTATATGTATCTGGTGTATCGCAACTTATCTTTACCGTGTTGTCTGCTAAAGATTTTGTGATGTACTTTGTGTCTTCTGCTATTAGATCTATTTGTTTTATCATATCATCATATTTAATTACTCCGTAGACGAATATTGGAGGTGGTTTTGGTGTTTTATTTAAGTTTTCGTTAGTTTTAGTGGCTTCTTCTTCCTCTTGATCTGGGAGTGTTAAAGAACTATATTTGTTTTTTGTTACTATCTCTGATAGTCTATTGTTTACATTAACTTTTCTTCTCTTTAAGGTTTTTTTGACTACTTGTACGTTCTCATTAAATCCTAAACATTTTTCATCGCTAGTTGATGACATTATATGGTGGTATCGGCTATTATTCATTGCATACTGTGTGGAGATTGGTTTAGTTGCAAAACACTGAGATTGTATTGTCTGCTGGCTGTTTTCGTAAATTTGTTGGGTAGAGATTTGAGGTGGAACAGACTGTATAGTAAGTTCATTATTTGTAGTTAACATTGGTTCGTTGTAATTAATTCCTGGTCCATTAAAAGCAGGTAATGTATTTATTTTTATGGGTTAGTCGATTAGTTGACCACTTTTTATCATTACACTGATAAGCTAATTTGTTTTGTTTTGTGATTTACTTTTTTTTCGTAGCCCTATTGATAACGGGAGCAATAGACGTCTGTATACTACGAAACCCAAGCGAATACTATAAAAAAAAAGATACAAACGTATCCCGTGCCATGCTTTCAATATATTCCAGATAAACAACCTGTAATTATGGATGGTTAGAATTCCCTCATTCTAGGACACAGGATGCTGCGAATATAGATATAAAAATTGATCAGTCTATACAAGGGCAAAACCAAACTGTAGACACGTGTTTCGCTCTAGTTTAGTACAGTATAGGTTTGTATTACTTTTTCATCATTTTATGTATAAGACTGTCAAAAAACGCGACGTTCGTTTATTTACTTATTGTACCTAAGGTTTCATAAGACATGCCAAGCGACCACAGAAAAGCTATTTTTGGAGTAGAGATGGCGCTAATTACGATTGTTTTATACTATCGTAAACTTTTACAGCAAATTTTGACCAGTCTATACCAGGGATGTCTCTTCATTAGTGACCAAAGAAATGTACTGACGAGCTCTAATTAGAGCTAAACACGTCTCCACAGTTTGGTTTGGCCCTTGTATAGACTGATCAATTTTTATATCTATATCACATTATCCTAGATCTAAAAGAGTGTACAACAATTGCCAAGCAAGCAGAAATACTGGCGGTACAAACAAAAAAGCTATATAACACTAATCGTCAAGTAAATATACTCCAAGAAGAGTCGATAAGTCAAGAGATAATACTTTTAATTATTTTAGAAGAGAGAAAAGATTCGCCTTTTGCAGTCTACGATATCGTTGCAGAAATCAATGCCCACCAGCAAAGTAAAAATGTAGGAAATGTGAGAAACCAGGACACTGGGCCAAAGTATGCAGGAGTACTAATAAGGTCAGAACTATTCAAATAAATAATTCAAGTGAAGAACTAGATTTGGAAAGGCTTGAGATAGAATATATAAGCCATTCACTTTTTATTTCCATCTCAGTAGGCTCTGTTAGTTACATGAAATTCGCCCAGTATAATACACGTCTGTTCATATTGTTCTGTGGTCTTATTAATTGTAAATACGATGTTGTCACGTCTTCAATAAAAATATGTGTATTCATTAAAAATATCTTAAGTAATTAAATCTGCAATCCAAATTTAAAACTTGCCGAAAATAAGTCAATGTATTTAATATTAAATTGAATAGGTACTAAAGTAGATACGTCAGTTTTCGCTGCAAGTAGGTACTATTAATATCCAAGAATGGTCTATTTAAATTCACATGAATTTTGACTGATATTCAAAATAACACATTCCTTTGCACAGAACAGATCCCTGTTTATAGTCAATTATCATATTATATTATTGATCTAGAACGAAAATAGTTATTATCCTATCAAGTGCGGAAAGTTATACTTTCCCGCAAGAGTTAGGATCAATATTTTTTCTACAAGCATAAAAAAGATACTTTATTCATTTTTAAATTTTATTTTCAACTCCTAACAATGTAACAAAATTTTAATTTGTGACAATTAAAGTTTGTTGTTGCTTTGAGTAACGTTTACAGAGGTGTTTTAATAAATTATGATTTTTTTAAGAACAAACATTTTAAAAATCTCTATTTTTATGCAAAATAATCTTTTTTTACTATTTGTATGTAGTAGGTACAACAACATAAAAGTAATAATACAATAATTTTCCAAAAGGTTATTAAAGGACATATTCATTTAATAAAAAAAGAGAAAGAGATATTTTCTGAATTAAAATGCGTGCGGAAAAGTGTTGTTTTACGCATGCTTGTAGAAAAATATACTTTTATATTTACATTTTATTACAAATAAATGATATAAGTAAAATTCAAAATGTAGCACATATACATATATTAATAAAAACGTTTAATACAACTTTTAAATTACTCAAGCAATAGTAAAAGATCCTTTTTACAAATGTATAATAAAACTTTTAAATTATTCAAGCAGTGGTAAAAAAAATTATTTCATCAGTTTTGAGTTTAACATAAAAACACAGTACTCAAAGTCTATAGGTATCCATCTTTTTTAAAGTCTTCTATTTTACATCCAAATGGCATCGTAGTGTAACATTATTGTATTAGTGGCTGTAGGATAATAAAATTTCACATCCAATGGGTTAATTGAGGAAACTATACTCCAGTAAAAATTTGATTTTCCTGGTCCGCCCCAGGTGGTGTCGAATTTGACTTAAATATGCTGATGTTTTAATAATGTTCTTTATAACAGAAATTTTTCAGAAAAATTAAGATTTGTTAGACATTTCAAACCGATACAATGAAAAAAATATTTTAATAAATTACATAAAAGCAAATAAAAACAAATACAGATGCAGATTTGGATGTAACATGTAAATGTTGTCGGTGTATTTGTATAATCAATCCTCTTCCATTATTTCACTGGAAGAATCAGAGTCACTATCAAATCCAAAATCGAAATCGTCAGAATCTGATTCCTCCAATGAAATAATTAAAGGAGGAATATTGTCATGTGAGCAGTTTCCCATGTAAGTAGTCCAATCTGCCAAAATAAGTTCGTCTGTATGTCTACAAAAATTTTGCCACATGTCTGGTGTACATTTAGTCAATGCTTCTGTCCAAGTTTTTGAAGTGAAAACTTCTTTAGCCGCGTTGAGCATATTTTCTGTAATGGGTAAAAAATCTTAAATTCGCGTCAGGACACGTGACCCTGATCGAAAAAACGTAAGATGACAAATAAACAAATTAAAGAGACGTGCAATCATATTTTGTAGTGGTGAAAATAGGAACTAAACCAGCTGGTAGCGCGAAAAGCGGAAAAGTAGTTATAACCGGATAGTACCTTAGTAAGTACTAGTAGTGTTATTTTAATATAATTTTTTAAGGTACTTTAAGCATAAAAAGTGTGTAGAAGTATAGTGAATAGCATGGTGCACTGATGTCGGAACTTGTTGCCAATTTTATATTATGCATCAACACATCTGTTCTATTATTATCTCTGGTTTTGTAGTTGACATTGGTCAAAACATGGCTTTCGATAATACCTATGTTTATAGTGCCTTAGTCTTAATAAACTTATTTATAAATAAAATTATGAAATTATCAAGTTGTGAAAAAATTATATAGGTTTTAAATAGATTCGACAAAAAAGCGAATATTCGATGTTACTATGAATAAAAATATCGATATATCGGATACAATAAAAATATCGATATATCGGATACAATAATACATGATAGTAATTTTATACTGATAAAGCAATTCGTGCAAAATTATTCCCTAACCATTCCAAAATATTAAACATGAACAACGTTAATAATCAAGTTTTCACTTCTGCTGGCACTCCCGGAGTGCAACCCGTCGTTTTTTTTTTAACTCTTTCCTGGTCAAGATAAGTAGATGTAATATGTTTGTTATAATATGTCTTAGTAAACCCCCATGCTAGTTCTATTGGATTGTAGTGACAATGGTATGGTGGTAGTCGAAGTACTTCATGTCCTCGTTGTTTTAAAATTTCATCCACTACATATGTCTTTTCGTCAATTTTATAAGGTAAGATTATAGAGTACAGTTGTTTCTTTGTCATTTTTGTGTCAAACCTAATGTTATTGTTAATCAACCATTCCTGCATCATTGTTTTTTTCGCTGAAAAAGAGGGTGGTTTGTTAATTTGAACTGAATGGTAAGGCGCGTTGTCCATGACCACCACACATTTTTCTTGAAATACAGATAGAGCAGGAATGAGTTGATTAACAACCCAGTTTTTAAAAAGGTCACCATTCATACTTTTGTGATAGTCAAGGTCTGTATTCGAAGAGTCTAGTAACAAGTCACATCCTTCCAAAAATCCAGTATCAGTCCCTGCGTGTAAAATAGTAAATCGCTTTCCTTCGGATTTTACACGAGCTGGATTATTTTTAGGTCAGAATCGTGCACCCACTGACGCACTGAACTACCATTTTGATAGATCCATGTTTCATCTAGGTACACGAATCTTACTCTCTCAGCAAGACTTTTTAGTTGTTTATATTTCCGAATGAAAGCGATCTTTCTAATTTTAACGTGTCGTTGTTCACATAAAATATGTCGTCCATTTACTTTTTTAAATTTGTATCCCATTAATTTTATAAGTCTGTATAGTGTCGTACGTCCCCCTTTAAAATCAAAATTTTGTTTAGCATCAGTCAAAAGTTTGTGTAAAGTAAAATGTTCAGTTTTAGCATGGTACATCCAAATCTGTCGCTGTAAGTCTTTTTTTAAAATAAACTTCTCAAATGTATCAGTTTTACATCCTTTATCTGCGACTTTCTCATTATTTTTCAATCCTTCTTTAATAATCTTCCGTATTTTCGATACACTGATCTAAAAAAATTAAGCATTTAGAATGTTTGTCATATTAATTAGATTCAAAAAATATACCTCAGTTACACAACGGTAGTTAAGAGATTTAAAAATATTTAACAAAATTTTGAATTAAATTATAGTTACAAAAATGTATAATTTCGAAATTTGAAATCTGACAACATTGTATATAATTTATTATGATATCTGTCAAAAAAGGTTATGTGTTCTTTTAATAATATAAATTTTATTTAAAAAAGTGATACATATTTATAAATTCATTACAAAAACCTCTCTCAATTAATCTAATGCAAAATATATAAGTTTATGTTAGCGACTAGCATTGATTTAAAAGAAATACACATAAAATCGTACTTACTTGAAAAACCTCGGCCAATTGATTTAAATAAACACTCTCACAGCTGTTAGATTGTTTCCTAAACATACCATAACATCTAACGATGCTGTTGTGAATTTCTGTACTTATTTTTTTTGGCATTGTATATTGAATCTAAGAAAGCATCAAATATTTCGTTATTGAATCTTCAACAATTTTACCTTTGACAATGTGCTGTCAATATTTCGACAGTAGGTACCAACCCAACAAATTAAAGTGCCAATCCAAGAAATAAAATGCATAGTCTACTGAGATTGAAATAAGAAGTGAATGAATTATAATTCACTAGAGGGGTCTAACTCAATTGTTTTCAACGTAGATTGTAATTTTTTAGGTGCAATTTATCTTAACCACATAGATTGTAAGGAGTGGGTGGTTACTGTATTTATTCCGGTGCTGATATTACGTGTTTGTCCAAAAACGTGCTTAATGATAAGATCTTAAAAACCTTGCAAGTTTCTAATAAAATAAGTCACAGGTCTAGCAGGTACAAAACTGAATGTGTTGGGTGTTTTACCTTCAAAATTGAGTCTTCAAAATAGGAACTTCGATACAGACATTTATATTATTGAAAATTTACCAAAACCCATATTATGAAAATAAAAATTCTTTCCAATGTTGTTAATATTCTTCGGGGTCAAATGTCAGCATATCAGCAAAGACCAATAAAGAAAAGTCATTCACTACCAGCTGCCAACGAACAGAGAAATAAAAAAGATTAATATTTAATGTAAGTTATTTATTCGAGTTGTGTGAAGAAAACAGTTAAACACATAGCATTAGATTTATTTCGTACTGATAGAACAATTAGGTATATCAAACCGGATAATGGTACAACGCAATTTGTTGTTATAAATAAAATTGGCACACTGTCAAAAACGGTTGCTCATATATAAATTTAAGCAACCCCAAAGAATACACAGGGCAAGCAATGAGAAGAACTTCTGCCACTCTGTTAGTGAGTGCAGGAAGCAATCTTAACTAACTATGTTTCTAGAAGAAAAACGAACTAAATACCTAATCGTAAACATAGAGTTACAAAATATACATCTAAACAATTCGACAAAATACCAAATTGTCGTCGTGCACTTGGACATTTTGGCATTATAAATTGAGCGACAACGATGACAACTTTGAAAAAAATACAAAAAAGTTAAATATGCCGGCTAATCAAAAGTTGAGTAAAGGGAAACTTTTTTCTCATTTTTAAACCCGGAACTCTCTCTCTCTCTCCCTCTCATTGAGCATTTTTTGACAGTCTTATACATAAAATGATAAACATTTTTTTATTATCACATTCTTTAGCAATCAAAACACAAATGAGGTTCTATACGCTATTGGAGTGGTGAGGTCTTCTCCAGTGACAAGACCACTTCAACTGTGTTTCTCAGGTCAGCTGGCCAGTTCCTTCTGAGTCTTCTATTGGCTTGATGTTCTATTAGAAGTTGGAGTAAGGGGTTACTGTGTGATTCCAGTCCTTCATGATGCTTTGTGCTATATTTAGTGATCACATCCTGTACGAAAGGGATTCTTAGGTCTTCATGAAGTGTTAGGTTTGACACATACCAGGGTGCATTAGTTATCGTTCGCAGTTTTTTCGATTGGCTTCTTTGAATTATGGCTGTATTTGACTTACTCGCACATCCCCAGAGTTAGATTCCATACGTCTAGATAGGTTTTATGATAGCTTTTGTAACGTTTACAACGTTATTTGTGGCCTGGCCTATGGACTATTAATTTTTATAATTTGTGGGTTATCGGATTCGACGCGTAGACTTTATCTGTGTTGAGAAGGGGAATATTTAGTTCGTACATGAGAAGTGTTGCTATTTTAATCCTTTTCATTTTGTGCTTTTAAAGCAATCAGTTTCTTCTCACTACCTTCTCCCTTCGGGCCATTGCCAATTTGTGAAGGGTCCATAGTGAGGGCTTATTGAGCCGAAATTTTCCATCTGGATAGTAGACACCAAATTCAGATTGTTGTTCACTACTAGAGTCACTCCTTCAAAAATTTTCAATTGGGAGAAAACACCATTAACCGGTGCTTATCAACTACCGGAGGTCTCAGTATTCCGTCCACCACATCGATTCCGAAGATAACATCAGAAAAGATAAGAAATTAGATAATCACTTTTTTTACTAATATCTTAAAGTTTCTTTGAATAAACAATTTAACACTGATTCTCTTTTTTATTTGTATGTCTGTATTTGGCGCCCTTATTTATTTGTTTGGGGAAAGTTAGAAAAGAAAGCCAGAAGGAAGCCACGAACCCTGGAGCTAGCCAAGGGTATTTTTACGCTACAAATTTGGCGCCCAACGTGGTTGAACAATTTCTTTGAGATTTATCTTTATCTTTTTCTTTATCATTTTTCTCAAGGGGATTGTTTTGGCCACAAATTGGGTTACAAATTGGTGTTACAAATTTGGCTCCCAACTAAAGTCTTCTTGCTTTTTTTGAAACTTTTTCCTAACATTCACGTTAAATTAAATTAAATTTAAATTTTGTCATCAATTTAATACAGACATTCAAATATTATAAAGTGTTTTTACTAACATCTAATATTTTTTACCATTACTTTATTTTGTTGGTTTTTATTATCTATTGATTCAAGGTTAACCACTATCGAATTGGTAAATTTCGGTTTTAATTTAACTGATTTTATTTATCGAAAAATATTATTATTCTTTAATCAATTTAATTGTTTTACCTTACAATAATGTTGCCTTCACATTTAGTAATTTTTCTATACCGATTGTCTCTTACGATGTTATCTATACATTTAAAATATTTCTTTATCTTGAATTTATCTCTATTATTCCTGATTTATAGGCGGAATTTTCTAAACAGTTAGGGCCCTTCTTGGCAGATTTTAATATGTTTGTACCGTTTTATCAATATGTCCTTTTTTCGTTGCTATCTAAGCCATTTCTAACCTTATGTCCATTTTTGGCTAGCTCCGTTTTTATTTCACCGATGTCCGTCGTATGGTGTAGGTGTTTGATAACTATTCTATAGGCACGCTCTTCTTTAGGTTGGTAGGTCTGGTGTACTAAGTTTTTGTCCCTCATGTATTTTCTTATTTTCCTATATGTATCTGGTGTACTGTGTGGAAATTGGTTGATTTGCAAGACACTGAGATTGTATTGTCTGCTGGCTGTTTTCGTAAATTTGTTGGGTAGAGATTTGAGGTGGGGCAGACTGTATAGTAAGTTCATTATTTGTAGTTAACATTGGTTCGTTGTAATTAATTCCTGGCCCATTAAAAGCAGGTAATGTATTTATTTTTATGGGTTAGTCGATTAGTTGACCACTTGTTATCATTACACTGATAAGCTAATTTGTTTTGTTTTGTAATTTACTTTTTTTTTCGTAGCCCTATTGATAACGGGAGCAATAGACGTCTGTATACTACGAAACCCAAGCGAATACTTTAAAAATAAGATACAAACGTATCCCGTGCCATGCTGTCAGTATATTCCAGATAAACAACCTGTAATTATGCATGGTTAGAATTCCCTAATTCTAGGACACAGGATGCTGCGAATATAGATATAAAAATTGATCAGTCTATACAAGGGCAAAACCAAACTGTAGACACGTGTTTCGCTCTAGTTAGTACAGTATAGGTTTGTATTACTTTTTCATCATTTTATGTATAAGACTGTCAAAAAACGCTACGTTCGTTTATTTACTTATTGTACCTAAGGTTTCATAAGACATGCCAAGCGACCACAGAAAAGCTATTTTTGGAGTAGAGATGGCGCTAATTACGATTGTTTTATACTATCGTAAACTTTTACAGCAAATTTTGACCAGTCTATACCAGGGATGTCTCTTCATTAGTGACCGAAGAAATAAACCTATACTGTACTGACGAGCTCTAATTAGAGCTAAACACGTGTCCACAGTTTGGTTTGGTCCTTATATAGACTGATCAATTTTTATATCTATATCACATTATCCTAGATCTAAAATTGCCAAGCAAGCAGAAATACTGGCGGTACATACCAAAAAGCTATATAACACTAATCGTCAAGTAAATATACTCCAAGAAGATTCGATAAGTCAAGAGATAATACTTTCAATTATTTTAGAAGAGAGAAAAGATGCGCCTTTTGCAGTCTACGATATCGTTGCAGAAATCAATGCCCAGCAGCAAAGTAAAAATGTAGAAAATGTGAGAAACCAGGACACTGGGCCAAAGTATGCAGGAGTACTAATAAGGTCAGAACTATTCAAATAAATAATTTAAGTGAAGAACTAGATTTGGAAAGGCTTGAGATAGAATATAATTCACCAGAGGGGTCTAACTCAATTGTTTTCAACGTAGATTGTAATTTTTTAGGTGCAATTTATCTTAACCACATAGATTGTAAGGAGTGGATGGTTAGGTACTGTATTTATTCCGGTGCTGATATTACGTGTTTGTACAAAACCGTGCTTAATGATAAGATCTTAAAAACCTTGCAAGTTTCTAATAAAATAAGTCACGGGTCTAGCAGGTACAAAACTGAATGTGTTGGGTGTTTTACCTTCAAAATTGAGTCTTCAAAATAGGAACTTCGATACAGACATTTATATTATTGAAAATTTACCAAAACCCATATTATGAAATTAAAAATTCTTTCCAATGTTGTTAATATTCTTCGGGGTCAAATGTCAGCATGTCAGCAAAGAGCAATAAAGAAAAGTCATTCACTACCAGCTGCCAAGGGAACAGAGAAATAAAAAAGATTAATAATTAATGTATGTTATTTATTCGAGTTGTGTGAAGAAAACAGTTAAACACATAGCATTAGATTTATTTCGTACTGATAGAACAATTAGGTATATCAAACCGGATAATGGTACAACGCAATTTGTTGTTATAAATAAAATTGGCACACTGTCAAAAACGGTTGCTACATATATAAATTTAAGCAACCCCAAAGAATACACAGGGCAAGCAATGAGAAGAACTTCTGCCACTCTGTTAGTGAGTGCAGGAAGCAATCTTAACTATGTTAAAAAGGCACGGTGGATGGAAGTCAAAAGTTACATAGATGTATCTTTATCGGCAAAAAAATATAAAGCGGCCAAGAAAAGCCATCAACTAGTTTGAGTTTAGTTATTCCAAATGAATTTATACTAGTAAATAATACCGAAACTTGCGAAATGAATAAAAATACTGCAAATAAATTTGTAAACACAATCAGCGATAATTGCACAAATTGTTCCATTACAGTAAATACTAAAAATAAAACATTTCAACATTAAGTTGGTTTTATTAATAGGTTATTTCAATCTCATTCGAAGAAAAAATAGTATATTTAACTCGTGGTTGACAAAATTTCAACCACTTGTTCCAAAATACACTATACAATAAAATATAATAATAAATATAAATACAATGAGCTAAATAAAATTATTACACATACATACATAATCGATGTTTCCTTTTTACTTTTAAATTGCGTAATTTCTTTATTGCAAAATTATTATTTTATTTTGATAAAAATTTTCACAGTAAATAGGTGTTGTTTTGTAGTGTACAATAAAAAAACTATATTTATATGTATTAAAAATAATTCTTACCTTGATTGTGATACTAAAGAAATCCAAAATACAAAAGTGAAAATTTGTCCGTTCATGTCTAAAACAAAATAAAATTATTATTACAAACTTGTTGTTATCTTGTTTCCGTCAAATCATTTTAAATTAATGATTAATTTATAACCAGAATAATTGATGATTTCAATTAAATTTTAAAAGGACTTCTTGTAGTACGTAATTTAATATACACCAACTAACTGGAGATTAACAAGTAGGTATTAGCTGTATACCTACCTATATATTTACTTTCTGCATACCCTTCAATTGAAATGCGAAATTGAGAATTAAGACGAGTGATATAGCAATTTTTTAAAGGCGTATTAGAAACAGTTAAATCATAATCTCATAGGCATGTTGACAGTAGTTGTAAATCCATGTAAAGTTAAATTTAAATGATTAATGGTAATATTTAAATGCCTAAAATCATATTTATTAAACGTAATTAATAATATTTTATTAATTAAAATTAATTCAAAAAACTTTATTTAATACACATTATCACGTGACTGTGAACGCCAATCACAGCGTATGACGTCATGAACCGATAAACAACTTAGCCTCGGCGTCGCTTGGTGTCACCGTGTGAACGAGTTATTTCTTTGATTTCTCTCGCTAATTACTCGCTATTAGTATTTGTAACTCACTTGTTATCATAAACCGAATTGTGTTTACATTATGGAGACTGGATTTATCAAAGGAAACAGTTCTAACTTGCCGAGAATCGATTGTTTGATGGTGGCGAATTTCTTTGCTACAAACACAGATTTTTTTGCCGCGGAACTTAAAATAAATTTTTTATAGCCTGTTTTTCTTCGTAATTACAATGTTCAACTCGTATATTTTTTAGATTAGATTTTAAAATATTATCGGTGTATTCGTTTAATTCAGAATCTGTTTCCATTTTTTCAATAAAATTTATATCTGCGATATCTAATTTTTCAATTTTAAAAGGTTTATTAATATTAATTTTTATTGGTTTTTCTCTTGAATTAGTAAGGGTGCACAGGGTGATTCTATTTGATTGCCAAAATTAATATAATTTACAAGTCCTGTTCCGCTTTCTATGTCAACGGGTAATTTTACAATTTGGGATGTCCTAGCGGGAATATTAATAGAATAATTTTTCACTTTAAGTTTCTTTTTTAGTTGTGTTAATTCTTCTAATTCGTATATTATTGGTATTTCTGTATAAGGAGTTTTTTCTCTAAATTTACAGTTGCTTGTAATTGTTTTAATAAATCAATACCAATTAATCCGTCATATTTTTGACTAAAATTAAATAAATAGAACTTATGTCGTTCGTTAACTTTAAAAATTTTAAAAACAGGTATATTTATAACTTCATTGTGGTAAGAAATACTGTGGGCTGTTTGAATATTAAAATATTCATTTTTTACATGTACATCTACATACACACACACACACTTTGTATTTATTATTAACTAGTATTAAAGCCTAAAAATAATTATTTCTCAAAAGTTCCTTAGAGTTTGACTGATCGCGAGCATTGTTTATCGGTTCGTGACGCAATCAAAGTCACATGACAGTTTTGGGTGTTTTAGCGGGAAATTTTAAATCTATTCTAATTTATCACTTTTTTCTTTAAAATAAAACCATTTTTATTATTAAAATATTTTTTTCGCGGTTATTAAGAGTTTATCTATAAAATAAAAGCAGGTCCGGAAATTAGTCAACATCCCTATTGTTGGAACTAAAACTACGTAGGTACCTACTAAAAGTGACGTTAAAATTACTTTTAAAAAATTAATTAAAAATGTAATTTGTTTGTAATTAACCACATTTCTTAAATTTTATTACAATATGTATTTAGTATTTATTTATTTAACAGCTTTACAAACACAACAATTGTTTGTAGCAAGTCAAAAAATATGTAGATAAGAAAATCACTAGAAAATAACATTAAAAGAGAAAAAAACATAATAAACAAGTATACAGATTAACCGAGAATAATTTTATAGCAAGAAGATCAGTGGATGTTGTGCAGTGAGTCATAAGTATATTCTTCTGAGCTGTAAAAGCAATGTTTTAGCAACAACAACTTTTATGAAACTATTACAGCTTAGATGTAAAATATTGTAATAGTTATAATAAAGGCAATTTGTATATGAAAGATGCAATCTACGCCGATTTGTTCGTAAGTAGTGACAGTTTGGCGTATTAAGAACATGATGATCAGACTGTTTGGTTAAAGAGTCTTTCAAGTCACCACTTACCTGGGCCCATTGGGAGGCTAATAAAAGAGACCGTTTCCCCGACCCTAACAGCATGTGGTTGTATGCAATCATGATTTTACAATCTATTGTTTAAATTTAACAAATATATGTGTTTATTTTTTTATAAATAAAAAAAATATCAGAAACGTAAGGATATTTTTTTCTGATTTCAACCATATATAATACTTACGTGAAATTTTAAAGTTTACAGATATGACACAAAAATATTCTAAATTACACTGAGAAAAAAACAAGGGATAAACTCATAATGAGGTTTTAAAAATAATAAATATGTAAAAGAACCTTAATACCACAAAAATGCATAATAATTATTAAAATTAAATCCACGGCAGCTAGGGATAATCTCATAATGATGTTTTGAAAATAAACAAACTTTAACAATGGTAATAACAATCAGATTTAAAGAGATTTACCCTAACCATAATTCTATTGCATTACAAAACATCCTAATGTTTATCAATTTGTATTGTTCGATAATAACAGAAAATATATAAAGTGTTAGGCAGTATTCACTGACAATTTTTTAGTGTATTGTTTTACGCACCGTTAATTGTTATATTAAGTGTTGTTTGTTTCTCAGTGTAAATTAGAATATTTTGGTGTCATATCTGTAAACTTCAAAATTTTACGTAGGTATAGGGACCATGCGCGAAATATAGAGGCCTATTGCCGAAGTAAACGCTCCCTAGCGTTCTATTTCCGAAGATAGTGTGATCAAAACATACATTACAAACAACATAAAAAATATTTAAAAAAAAAATATAAAATACAGATTTTACCAGTTGTCAATAATGTTATACTTGACCAGAAGGATGAAAAGGTAATATATCCAAAGATTACGTATCAAATACAGAACTAACTGAAAGTAAAAATACTTTTATTACATTATAAAATAAAAATAATGAATTTGATACTTTAGATAAAATGTTAAAGTATTTAGTTTGTTAATTAACTCATTCAATATTTATCCTTACAAAAGCAATGTTGTATGTTTTCTCTACTTTTTTTAGGGTAAATTGATCTTTGTGCCCAAAAGGAGGCATGACAAAAATAGCATTTCTGTTCTATACTTTGGTTTTTATCTGTGCGAAACCTTTTTTAAAAACTACATCACCAGGCTCAATTAAATCTATTATACCACTATAATTTGTTATACAATACACGACTATTACATTTGGAGACAAAACTTACAAATTGACTTTGCGTACAT
Organism: Altica lythri; assembly: GCA_964028335.1. Taxonomy (NCBI): domain Eukaryota; kingdom Metazoa; phylum Arthropoda; class Insecta; order Coleoptera; family Chrysomelidae; genus Altica; species Altica lythri. The sequence goes on along the minus strand of OZ034802.1, from coordinate 48,655,662 downwards.
CCCACAATGAACTTGACTGTATGGCGATGCATATATTCTCAATATATTAATACTTCTTGATTAACTTGGAGTTTCTGGATAATGTTTTTTAGAAGACTGTTAGAGACTTATATTTGATTTCAAAGACCAAAAGAAAATATCTTTAGTAAAATATTAAATTGTTGAATATGCTTTACAAATGTCTTATGTGCTTATGTTCGATGAATACTAAATAGTACTGAAAGTGTTGTAAATCGTAAACTTATTGTTTTTTTGTCAATTTCCGATTAAAGTTAGTAATAAAGTTAGGATGTATAACTTTGTCACTAGTAATTGTAGACGGTCTATGAAAACCTTGACAAGATTTGGTAAGGTCGATATTTATTGGATCACAACTTGAATCTTAGTCATTCTTTGATATTTTACTTCGCAGCTGTTGTTTTCAATTTTTTTTTCATTGACATATTTATATATTTTAATTATTATTAACACATTTTTTGTTTTTATCCACTGCTTAATTTTTTCAAGTTTCCATAAAGATCCGAAGCGGCTCTCTGGGAATATATAAAATTTGACTTTTACATTAATTCCACTTTTTGACGTAAGTATTATTACAACCAGCAAGTCTTTCTCGAAGTCGATATAATTCAAATAACCTCATGATATTTTATTAATTAATAAAAAGTAAAACACCTGTTAAAATTTAATAAATGATACCAACTAATTCAGATGATAGCCACTAGTTGGCGTGAAGATCTAGATGCACGGTCCCTATTATATATGGTTGAAATCAGAAAAAAAATATCTTTACGTTTTTAATATTTATTTATTTTTGTTTATAAAAAATTTAACGCATATTTTTGGTTAAATGTAAACAATAGATTGTAAAATCGTGAGTGCATACAACCACATACCACATGCTGTTAGGGTCTGGGAAAAGGTCTCTTTTATGGGCCTCTGACTGGGCCCATGTAAGGGGTGACGTAAAAAACTCTTTAACTGACTGGGTTTTAGTAAATGGCCTGTTTAGAACTTTGAAATATCGACAGAGTAGGTAGCGACATTATTTTGAATTGGATAAAGAAAGATTGGCAACTTTCCAGCTAACTAACCTGTGCATTTGTTCAATTGCCTCCTATGATTAACCCATAGCTTAGGTGGGAGTGAAATAAAGAGGAATTTACCACTTTTAATGTTTCAAAATTGACAACCCTTGCTAGTTGACGATTAACAAATAATAAACTTGAAAGCTTTTTCTTTAGTTGTGAGATAAGAGCCGAGCAGTTTAATCGACCACCTATCCCCAATAGTTTCATCTGCGAATTATACAGATTTGTACGCAGATATGAATTTAGGCAAATCGTTGAAATATATAATAAACAAAAGGGGTTCCAAAACAGAGCCTTGTGGGACATGTTTTATGGATTAAAAATCAGAGACATTTTCGTCTCTTGTCTTCCGCATAAATAAGTAGATATAAGCTTCAGATGAATACCTTTAATACCATACTTAGTATTGTAATTTGTGGAGTAAGATGTCGTGAATGACTCAGTCAAAAGCTTTTGACAAGTCACAGTTACATGTGCGTATTTAAATGTATTTTTCTGAAATCGCTTGGAAATGTCTAGTTTCTCGGATCAAATTCGAGTCGCAAAATACACTATTCTTGTATTTTAGTCCGTTGTTGGGCAACTAACTACTGTACGGAAATATTTTTTCCGTACCTGTGTACGGGAATGATCCATAAAACGTTTATAAGCAAATTCATATTTTGCGCCTTGATTTTATTTGGCAATAAATTTAAAACCACATTAGTAGCAGTGTTTAGTAACTCTGGAGGCGTTTTCCACCTCTGCACATCATCGTCACTGTCCATTTTAAATATAATTTAAAATATTTTAAGCAATATGTAACTTACCGAAGTGACACTTTTGTGACACTAATAAACAATGATTAACAAACAATGTCAACGAAATGGTTTCATAGAAAATACGATGATAATCAAAAACAGTTATGCATATATGAAACTTTCTTAATTTGCGATTATATTTAATGCGATTTCAGAAAAAATAGTATGTGTATCTCGTAGAAAAAGCACATTCCCGGACTCCAATGTTTGTTGGCCTCGGCCAACAATTTACATTGTCATCCGGGAATGTATCGCTTTTTCTTCCAGATACACAATATACTATTTTAATTCACATTTCCAGACAAGCTACGGAAAAATATACTTTATATTTGTTTTAACCGTTTATTTTTTTTTTTTATTTTAATTATAGTTTCAATTTTAAGTAAAAAACGAACATTTATTAATTTTTAAAAAAGTTTTATCAAGTTTTCTATATTTAAAATTATTTGGAAATATTTAATATTTTTAATTTTTTATTTGTTTGCAGTTAAAGATTTAAATAATATTTTAAATCCGTTTTGATTTTTCATATTTAAAGAAAATTTAAAAAAATGAGAAAATCTAGTTTTTTTCACTGATAACTTTTTAGACAGAATTAAGTAGCGTTGTGTAGATACACATCATAAAATGAACGAAAACAAAGAATTAAACTACCGGTGTATAAGAGTTAGCACCTGCCTTTTTTAACTCAAATAAGTGAGTAACCACAACTTAGTAGAATTTCTTATTCATTTTTCTGTAAAATATTAGCTTGCATAGCTTTGTATTTGCAACTCATATTTTAACTGAGATGCTTAATCTTATCAAAAATTAAGAGTAAAAAGTTGCTGACCTGGCGAAATTTAAATACTTTTTTATTTCTTCTGTGAGGCCCCTCTCGTCGATTGTGGAGGCCCTATGGCCGTAATCAGACCTACCGCCACCTCCTAAAAAAAATTTAACCCAACAGAATACTAATTTGAAATATTAGTTTTTTACCATCTTATAACCTTTTTAATATTCAAATATACTACAAATTTATGTAAAATACTGTTGAGAGAATTTTACAAATTAAGCTATGAGATACTTGACAGTAGTAGTGTTTAGTGGCAGACATTAGTTGAAAATAAAAAAATTATTAGTTTAATCAGTTTAAAAATAAAATAAAATGTCGATACGTTTAAGTTTAGAATTTCACATCTATTCAAATTCAAATATATTATAATCTGTTTTCTGTTGAGTTTAATGTACCTACTTTCTATCTTTTCATTATTAATCGGTGACATAAATCAACTTTAAGAATAACTACAGGAAAAGTGGTGCTATTTGTAAACAATTTTAAATTTAATTTTTGTGAAAAACTGGCCAACTGCAGGGTTCCACGGTTGGCGAAGAAAAAGTTGTATCACGATAACACATAACACACAGGCATCAAGAGTTATGCAAGTTTGTTTTACACAAGCAGTTCATGGCAGTTGCAGCTAAGCGTAAGCTTTGGAAACATAGGCTTGCATCAGCCAAAACAAATTTTGCACAATGTTCTAAAAGACAACGAATCAGACCACTTAACAATGAAGGACCTTAACTTCGTTAAAAGAAGTATTTACGGAAAAAGAAGAAAGCAGTTTCCAAAGCTGCCCAATTCTACTTTGGAATTACATCAAGCCTTGCACAAAGGGTTAAAAAGTGCAAAAACAATAACAGTAAAACTCAGAGGTAGGAAATGTATCGAAAGGAATAGACACAAGATAGATACAGTAAAGTGGTACAGTGGCGAAATTACCGGTGGTCATAAAAGTTCGGTGGCGAATTTACCTGGAGAATTATCGTGTTAATGGCACTTGATACTTGGCAATATTCATTCCTTTTTCGGAGAAGTACTTACGGACGAACCTGTACATGTTTAAAAATTCGTCCCGGACGAAACTGTATGTGCCAGGTAGACCGGTGTCAGGGATTCCTAATTAAAGACGATTAGCCGGACGAAACTGTATCCACCTATCCCTGTTTTGATTTCTAGGTTACTAAACAAATTGGTTGCAGGAAAAGACTGTAAATAGGGTTGTTGCTCTGTCCAGCACGAGGCCAAAACAGAACCAAAGGGGGCATCTCTTCGTCTTATTAATTATATTACATATTTAAATTGTGTACATAAATTAAATAAACTGCTAGAAATATTTTTAAGTATTAAAAAAAGTGTTATTCTAATTTATATGCATACTTTAGTTCATAATAAAGAGTTTGTCACCTTTGTATTAAAAAAGCAATATTCTTTATTTGTAAAATGAATTACTTTTTATCTGCTCAATTCATGAAACGAGCTAGTAAAATATTGAGCTCATGAATTGAGCAGTTTCACGTTTGGGGTATAACTATATACACATTTGGAATAATATGATTAGCGGTATTATCCCTAACACATAACACTATATTTATTTATTGCAGCTTTTTTATTGAAAAAGATTCAAAGAGCCCTGTTTAATAAAAAAGTGCAAACAATTTTGTTATTGAATAATTCTACTAAATATTTTTTTTAATATTAATACCTATAATAGTGATCTTTTCTAATTTAACTTATAGTATTATTCTGATTCAAGTAAAATAAATATATTTTAAAGAATGTTGTAAACGAGTTCTTAAAGCACGCCAGTGCTTTAGTTTTTCCCATTGCAACATATAGTGTATTGATGTTAACAGTTTCTTTATTTATAAAATAATGAAATTACTACTTATTAAAAAATTCCAAATTACTTACTTCATAGACTAAATTTACCACAATAAACACAGATAGTTATATTAACTTTTAATATTAAGTAGGTACCTATTTGTAATTCACTAGGTGAAAGTAATGTCGTATGACATTTCGAACTCAATGATTGTCTCGAACATGAATTAATATACCTATATAATAAGTTCATTCCCATCGATTGTTGTCCAAGAAGATCGAGTAAAACCGGCTATTGATGAATATTAATTAGCTTCATGAGGCGGTTGACACTATAGCGGAATAAAAAAAGTAAACAAATATATATTTTTTTTTTATTTAAGAGTACGTTAATAAGGGCAGATGTAAATTGCAGCGCTTGGTAATCCTTAATCCGTTTACCTGATAAGAGTTGATAATAGAATCTATAAATTGCAGCGATGGTCAAATTTGAGATTTTAATCCGACTTGTAAATTGCAGCGATTAAATTCTTTTAAGAATTTCACTAAAGCTTATCTATTCCTGGAGTTGTTATACTTAGATTAAAATATATTTCAATACTTATTTTGAAATGTTAAATATTTAACAGTAATTACGTTTTCCAGGTCGAATCTTTTAAAATGAAAGTCTCTTAATTGTATTTTAATGACCTTCTATACATTGTTTGGTATATCTTATATTTTAATTATTTAAACTAATAAATGTTTAATGGGCCCGACGCCGAGAATATCCACCGCTACCGAAATCTATTATGGACACCCATTCTGCATCATTTTATATATTTCTGGAAACATTGTTACAATTTCAAATAGATACTTATATTAAAATAAATAGCATTGATACTGTTAAGCTTCCAAATACTCGAACCCGGAATAAATTTAATTTCTTAGATATAAAATTAAATCTGTATTATAAAACAAAAAGTATAACGAGATTGCAATTTGTAAAACAAGTATGTCATTATTTTGGAAATGTTTGAGCACATAATATGTACATTTAGTGTAAATATTGTTTTTGATTTTATTATAGCGCTTATAGTATACTCGTATGTATGTGTAATGTGTATTTGGTCATCAATTAATAAATATTAAAAAGTATTTTTCTCTTCTTTAGTGTAGATAAGTAATGCAGTATAAATAATCTACTGTTAGTTTCAAGTTTAACTCAGTAGGCTTTCATAAATTTTGCCGCTGCAATTTAAGCTCTTTGTTGGCCGTACGCTGCAATTTACATAGTTACTACGAACCCATACATGACCATTCGCTGCAATTTACATGTAAGGATTATAGAAACTCTGACCGCCGCTGCAATTTACAATCGCCGGTTAATAAATCGTAAAAATATTTTTTTTATTGGTACCCTATTTTGCATTATTAAAGCACGCCTGAGCGTGTTTAAATCGAACTTTTAAACACGCGCGTTTTTTTAAAATACCATGGCAACATAACAAATTCAAAAACGTTCATTGTAAATGACAATTTTTTTATTATTGATTTGACAGGAGTATACTTGTAACGTCAAATAAAATAATAACCAATTTTATTTATTTTCGGTTTAATGTTTAGCTTTTAAATTAAAAGAGTTTTACATAATAAATTATTGGTTATTTAAGAAAATGTGAATAAGTATGGCATAATTTTAAACATGTCATTATTACGTAACATAACAAATAGTAACATAAAAATCAGATTCTACAAATTAAATAAACGCTATAGTATACTAGTATATGATGTAAATTATTATATATGTATATTAATTAAGATACCACAAAAGTTTATATATAAACACGTCTTGAGATAACGCTGCTTCCAAGAAAAGAAACTCGCCTTTTTGCACATTTAAAATGTGAAGTCCCGCATTCGGATTTATAACAGTAAGTAGTTGTTAAGTTATCAAAATAAAAAATCCCAGTCTACTTATAAAGAATAAACATATTGAGAAAGTCGGTATTTTACCCTGTTTCATTCGATATTTAAGATATAAAATGGATCTGGAAGTTAAAATATTCAGTATCAAATCAGTTCTTCAAGTTGTTAAGAAGTTAACAGATTTTGTGCATTTGAAAAAAGAAAAAACATATATAACAAGGTAAATATTAAGCACTTGTTAATGTTAGAAAAATTATTGTATTTTATTAAATCAACTGTTTAGTTAAATTGTTCACCTGGCTTTATTATTTTTTTTGTGAAACTTATCTTGTTTTTTTTTTCGGGAATTTTTAGTTTTTTAGGGAAAAAACATTCTAAAATTTGGTATGGTTATTATAACTCTTCAATTGTTAAATGTATAATTTGTTTAATTTGTTAACAATTTAGGCTGAAGTAAAACATTTTTTATTTGTTTATTCATGAGTTTATACATTTTCATGTATAAAATAAAAACATTAAAACTACTTACATTAGTAATATAATTTTCTATATCTGTTATTGATCGTGTCCAATTGTTTTTTAATAATTGCATTTTTATACATACCACTAAATTCAAATCAAATTGAATATTTCTTACAGTAACACCTATTTATTTCCAGATGCTCCTGAAGTTAGTGGTGTTTATTATAGTAACAATAAGCCTTGCGGCAGTTGAGGCAGACAATCCATGGGAAGTACAACCAAATGTTGGTGGGGACCAAAATGGTAACGTACAAGCTGGTGTTGAAGTTAAACGAAAAGGTGAACAACACGATTTTGAAGCTGGATGGGGTAAAGTTGTAAAAGGACCCAATAAAGCTAAACCTACCTGGCATGTAGGTGGAACTCTGAGATTCAGAAGATCACCTAACAATCCATGGGAAGTACAACCAAATGTTGGTGGGGACCAAAATGGTAACGTGCAAGCTGGTGTTGAAGTTAAACGAAAAGGTGAACAACACGATTTTGAAGCAGGATGGGGTAAAGTTGTAAAAGGACCCAATAAAGCTAAACCTACCTGGCATGTGGGTGGAACTCTGAGATTCAGAAGATCACCTAACAATCCATGGGAAGTACAACCAAATGTTGGTGGGGACCAAAATGGTAACGTACAAGCTGGTGTTGGAGTTAAACGAAAAGGTGATCAACACGATTTTGAAGCTGGATGGGGTAAAGTTGTAAAAGGACCCAATAAAGCTAAACCTACCTGGCACGTTGGTGGAACTCTGAGATTCAGAAGATCACCCAACAATCCATGGGAAGTACAACCAGATGTTCGTGGGGACCAAAATGGTAACGTACAAGCTGGTGTTGAAGTTAAACAAAAAGGTGAACAACACAATTTTGAAGCTGGATGGGGTAAAGTTGTAAAAGGACCCAATAAAGCTAAACCTACCTGGCATGTAGGTGGAACTCTGAGATTCAGAAGATCACCTAAAAATCCATGGGAAGTACAACCAAATGTTGGTGGGGACCAAAATGGTAACGTTCAAGCTGGTGTTGAAGTTAAACGAAAAGGTGATCAACACGATTTTGAAGCTGGATGGGGTAAAGTTGTAAAAGGACCCAATAAAGCTAAACCTACCTGGCACGTGGGTGGAACTCTGAGATTCAGAAGATCACCTAACAATCCATGGGAAGTACAACCAAATGTTGGTGGGGACCAAAATGGTAACGTGAAAGCTGGTGTGGAAGTTAAACGAAAAGGTGAACAACACGATTTTGAAGCTGGATGGGGTAAAGTTGTAAAAGGACCACATAAAGCTAAACCTACCTGGCATGTAGGTGGAACTCTGAGATTCAGAAGATCACCTAAAAATCCATGGGAAGTACAACCAAATGTTGGTGGGGACCAAAATGGTAACGTGCAGGCTGGTGTTGAAGTTAAACGAAAAGGAGAACAACACGATTTTGAAGCAGGATGGGGCAAAGTTGTAAAAGGGCCCAATAAAGCTAAACCTACTTGGCATGTAGGAGGAACACTTAGATTTAAACGATCTTTAGATTTAACTATTTAATACTGTGATATTTTAACTTATTTAATTGTATTTTGATACTTGATACATAATTATTTTGATTAGACTGAAATATTTTTTTAATATAAATTAACAAAAAAAATCTTGTTATTTTTCTACATACTGAAACACGTATGGGGGCTTTTTACACAATTTATTTACAAAATTGTTAAGATACACTGAACTCTGCTGGATAACGTCTAACTACTTGACAATACAATGAACTCTTCTGAACACTTGACTCGAACTGACGTTAACTGCCCATGCATCCCCTTATATACAACATTATTTAATCTGGTCAGTGTGTTTAGAAGTTTCTAGAATTTTCTAGAAACATTATTTAAAATGGTCAGTTGATTTTTTTACAAACTTCTAAGAATCAACTGTCAACAACAATCTTTTAAATTAAGGTCCCTTCCTTTACGGTTATCCCGTTACACTGCCCCCTCCTTAGATTCATTCCTCCTGGAATGTTATTTCCTACATCGGAATCCCGCACACTCCCTGAGCCAGCCAAACCATCTTCTTGGAGTTGCTGCGCATCTCCACTGTGGTTTCCCTGGTAAGGCGCCAAACGAGTCATGATGGACCACGACGGGTTTCCCTCTGGGAATTTTCACGATTCGATAAATGACATCGTTAATCTTCTTCTTGATGGTGTAAGGACCTTCCCAGTTCTTTTGTAATTTGGGACAAATACCTCGACGCCGTCGGGGGTTATAGAGCCAGACTAAATCTCCAACTTGGTAACTCTTTTCCATTGTCCGTGTGTCATAGTACCTCTTCATCCGATCACTAGATAATTGTAGTTTTCCACGCACCAGGTTGTGTATATTTTCCATTCGATTCTGAAGGTCGGTGACATATTGTTCACGTGCCATTTCTTCACCAGGTTTACAACCAAACACCAAGTCACATGGTAGCCTCATTTCTCTACCGAACAGGACCTTCGCAGGCGTTTGGCCAGTTGATTCGTTGATGGCCGATCGAATTGCCATTAGAAATAGTGGAATATGTCGATCCCAATCCCTCTGACAATCTGACACCACTTTTGACAGATAGTTGGTTATAGTCCGGTTCATTCGTTCCACCATTCCATCAGACTGAGGGTGCATCGCTGTGGTTCTCGTTTTGTGGATGCCTAATCTTTGGCAAACTTCTTGAAACAGCTTGCTCTCAAAATTTCTTCCTTGGTCTGAATGTAATTCTAATGGTACCCCAAATCGGCTTACGAATTCTTCAACCAATATATCTGCTAAAGTGGTAGCTTCCTGATTGGGAACTGCATATGCTTCAACCCATTTAGTGAAGTAGTCCATTACAACAAAGATGTACTTGTTTCCTACATCGGTCTGTGGAAGTGGCCCCAATACATCTACTGCGATTCTTTCAAAAGGACTTCCAACCAGGTATTGCTGCATTTTCGCCTTCGGTTTTCGGTGCGGACCGTTACTGGCAGCACATGTAGTGCATTTACGACACCAATCTTTAACATCATTAGTGCAATTTACCCAGTAAAATCTATCTCGGATCTTTTGCAGCGTTTTCGTGATACCCAGATGTCCTCCAGAACTATCATTATGCATCTGTTTTAAAATTTCCGGTACAGCATTTTTTGGGACCACTATTTGTTTCCTTGTTTCTGTGCCCTCGAAATTTTCTACAAGTCTTTTAACGAGCCCTCCGTCCAAAATTAAAGAGTTCCATTGGGACCAGTATGCTTTTAAAGCAGGAGAGGATGAGGATATCTCTCTCCACAACGGACGACGGTCCATTCTCTTCCACTCCCTAATCTTTCTCAGAACGGGATCGTTTTCTTGTTGCTCCTCCAGCATAGAGCTCTCGTCTCCTGGCACAACCTTAACTAAGGCAAGTTTTTCCTCGTTCTGCTCCATACGGGTACAATGGGGGCAATCAGGTCGACATGGTCTTCTGGAAAGTGCATCAGCATTACGATGTCTGGTTCCAGGTCTGTGCTCCATTTCAACATCATATTCCTGCAGTTTTTCGAGCCATCTTGCTATCTGTCCTTCTGAATTCCTAAAGCTAAGTAGCCACTTTAAACTGGCATGGTCTGTTCTGATCAGGAATTTTCTGCCATACAGATATTTATAAAAGTGTTCGACGGATTTTACAACTGCTAACAGTTCCCTCCGAGTTACACAGTAGTTCTTTTCAGCTTTCGATAAAGTTTTGCTGAAGTAACCAACCACTCTTTCCTTACCGTCTTGTAGCTGTGACAAGACGGCTCCAATTCCCACATTGCTGGCGTCGGTGTCCAGAATAAGCTTACCATCAGGAAGTGGATAAGCAAGAACAGGTGCTGACGTAAGCTGTTTCTTCAATATTTCAAACGCATTTTGACATTCCTGATCCCAACAGAAGGACTTATCTTGTTCTGTCAAACGTGTCAAGGGTTTGGCGATGTGTCCAAAATTCTTGACATATCGTCGGTAATAGGAACAAAGACCCAAGAAACTCCGGAGCTGATGTTTGTCGATAGGGATTGGCCATTCCTGAACGGCTTGTATCTTAGCGGGGTCAACAGCAACGCCATCCTTGCTTACGTTATGTTCTAAATAGTTGACCTGTCTCTGGAACAAGTGGCATTTCTTAACATTCAATGTTAGATTAGCGTTCTGTAATCTTTTAAAAACTTCTTCCAGGTTAGATAAATGTTCCTTAAAGGTCTTACCCATTATGATGATGTCGTCTAGATAAACTAGACAAGTTTCCCATGACAAACCCCGCAGGATGTTCTCCATTAGTCGTTCAAACGTCGCAGGAGCATTACAGAGGCCAAATGGAAGGACCGTGAATTGCCATAACCCTGATCCACTGGTAAAGGCAGTCTTTTCTTTGTCTGTAGGATTCATTTTAACTTGCCAGTATCCGCTTTTAAGGTCCAAGGTAGAAAACAGAGTAGAACCCGCCAAAGCGTCGAGGGCATCATCAATCCTTGGCAGAGGATAACTGTCCTTCTTAGTGACATCATTTAGCTTTCGATAGTCGACACAAAACCGCATTGATCCGTCTTTCTTTCTCACTAATACCACAGGAGAAGCCCACGGACTACTGGATGGTTCGACTATGCCATTTTGAATCATTTCTTTAAGGGCTCTGTCTGCTTCTTCCTTTTTAACTTGAGGCATCCTTCGGGGTACCTGTCGAATCGGACGTGCATCACCAGTGTCAATTCTATGTTGTACAACATCAGTTCTTCCCAGTTTACTTTAAGAACCAAATACAGGTTTATAACAGTAAAGTAGATCTCTTACCTGTTTCTTTTCTAATTTTGACAAAGAGGGGTCTAATTTTGTCATTAATTGTTCAATTTCGTTGGTCTCATCTGTTTCTGTAACATTTATCTTGTGAATTATGGCCATTACTGGTTCTAAACTTCCCATTTCCGTGTCCTTTCGAAGAAGAACTGGATGATCGTTCAAGTTGATAACTCGGATGGGTACCTCTTTGGCGGATCTAACAAGAGTCTTACCCACAAGGAGTCCTTTTCCCAATTCATGGTCACGGTTCTTCGGCTCTTTTATGGCTGGGGCACCATCTGGCTCCAGTCCATCCAACCGCGCTGTGACGACACATTCGCAGCTTGCCGGAAGTTCGATATCATCGATTAGCTTAATCGAGGCATTGTCAACTTGTTTTCGGTGCAGGAATATTTCTTCATTACCAGTACGAAGGATACGTTGGCGAAGATCCAAATGAAAACCACAGTGGAGCATAACATCCATGCCCAGAACAACATCTTCATCAACGTCAGCCACCAGCACTGAGTGAACAAGAGAGGTTGAACCAAACTGTAGAGTCACCTGTATCTCACCGTAGACTCTAGCAGAATCTCCGGTAGCGGTACGCAGTTTCCAACTGGTAGGCAACATCTTATTTCGCATAATGATGGTTGGTCGGACGATAGTTTTTGTAGCTCCAGTGTCTACCAGCATGCTAATATTCTTCCCATCAAGGAGGCCATCTACATATAAGCTGTCCACGTGATGTCGCAGAGTTGCCAATTTAATGGTGTGAGGGACTACGGGAATGTTTGGGGTCGAAGGCGCCCTCCAGGAGTCGACCCGTTTAGAGTTTTCCTGCTGCAGGGGTACTTCAGCAGGAGATTTTTCTTTATGGGGGCAAGTATTTCTTATATGGCCTAGTTCTCCGCAGTTCCAGCATCTCACTGGGCGCCTTCTTTTTGGAGATACCTTCATTAACCTCTCTACTACCGCTTCAACGTCGCTAACGGAATGAACGGCATGGTCGTAGTTACCAGTGACTTCCCTTAGTCGAGCAACTCCACGTGAGGCCTCCGTCGCCGCCTCAAACTCCAGGGCCATGGTCAAGGCGTCCACCAGGGTCTTCGGCCGCGCCAACCGTACAGCACGCTGCAACTCGACGTCTCGAAGGCCATCGGTGAAGGTTTGGACTGCTAGGCACTCCAGGAAATCCTCCGCTGCATTTGAATACGCAAGTCGTACCATTCTTGCTACATCCGCTTCAAATTCCTGGATAGTTTCTCCATTTTTCTGTTTTCGGCTCTTTAACTGCATTCGGTACACCGGTTGTAGATGAGTTTGACCATAACGCATCTCTAGACGATTGACCAATAACTCGAAGTTGTCAGCTTCATCCGGTGTCAATGATTGCAAGACGTCTAAAGCTTCGCCTCGCAGAGCTACGGTTAGGGACAATGCTTTCTCCTGGGATGACCATCCATTAGCTCTGGCCACTGCGTCGAATTGTTTCAGGTAATTTGGCCAGGAAGTCTTCCCGTCGAAGGTCGGGGGTTTCATCGTCGTTCGTACATACGTCTTCTCGCTTCTTTGTCGTTCGACGTCTGCGTGGCAGGTTTCCATCCTTCTTGCATCTCCGTCGCCGTGGTGGATGGTTTGGTTTCGGCGGCTAGCTTCCTGTTCTTGTTGAAGCTTCCTTATCTCGGACTGCATTTGCTGGTTGATCTGGTTTTGCTCGTCTTGCATGTTGGTCACTTGCTGATTCATGTTGTCCACTTGCTGATTCAAGTTGTCTACTTGCTGATTCAAGTTGGCAACTTGCTGATTTTGCTCGTCACGAAGATGTGATATTTGCTGGGAGAAGGAACTGGATAACTCTTCTGGTAGGGTAGACATCCGTTGTGATAGCTGGGACACCTCTTCGCGCTGGCTTCTTATCTGACTGGATAGCTCCTCTTGTTGGTTCGTCATTCGTTGCGACAGCTGGGACATATCTTCGCGCTGGCTGCTTATCTGACTGGACAGCTGGGAAAGTTGTTGAGTTTGTTCTTCTTATTGGCTCGTCATTCGTCCTGATAGCTCCTCTTGCAGCCGGGAAAGTTGTTGAGCTTGTTCTTCTTGCAGCCGGGAAAGTTGTTGCGATTGCTGAGAAAGTTGTTGGGCTAGTTCAGAATTCGCTTTTTGATTTGGGTCTTTGAATTCCACAGCGTTAGGGTCCAAATTATTATTTACGTAGTACTCACGGAGCCTTCTCAACAATACGGATTTGCTTCCAGTAGTTTCCAACTCTAATTCTTCAAGCTCTCTTCTGAGCTCAGCCACCAATAGTTCATTTATCTTTTTTCCAGGCATTCTTGTATCTTCACCCCACACCTGACACCAATTTGAAACACGTATGGGGGCTTTTTACACAATTTATTTACAAAATTGTTAAGATACACTGAACTCTGCTGGATAACGTCTAACTACTTGACAATACAATGAACTCTTCTGAACACTTGACTCGAACTGACGTTAACTGCCCATGCATTCCCTTATATACAACATTATTTAATCTAGTCAGTGTGTTTAGAAGTTTCTAGAATTTTCTAGAAACATTATTTAAAATGGTCAGTTGATTTTTTTACAAACTTCTAAGAATCAACTGTCAACAACAATCTTTTAAATTAAGGTCCCTTCCTTTACGGTTATCCCGTTACAATACGTAGACCTTTTTTCTGTAATTAACGCAAAATATAAATGCGTACTAAACATGCCTACATGCAGTATGACTTTCTACTGAAGGATAATAATTATTGTTAAATCATGTTGTGAACAGAACTTAAGACAAAATAGCGTCAATCGTATTTAATAACGGAAGAGTAAATATTTTATGTATTGAACATTTTAATTCAAACAGGTTTTAATTTTTTATTTTGCAATATCTTTGCTGTATTCCTAAATAAATTGTTATTATGCTATAGTTTTATCATTTTGATAAGGGCAGTAAAAATAAATAACCTTTTGTAAACATCTATTGTTAAGGAATTATCCCAAAGAGATTATCTACCCAAACGTTCAGGGTCAGCTTAACTATTTTAGTTGGTATTAAATAGTCGTTATTTGTTGAAATTAAATTTGGTATAGTTGTGTGCAACTAATAAAATTAACAACTAACAACTTATTCACTCAAAGACTATTTTAGCCGACGACCCCCATTATAACTCCATTTATCTATCATTCAAAATATAGATCAGCAGTAAATTAATAAATAAATTTTACAATAAGCGCCTCTACTAATCCTTCTTGCAATTGAATAATATTTACAAGTTAATTAATTATACATTATGCGTCTAAATATTTATATATAGATATTTTAAAAGATTTTCAAATCAAAATTTATATTGAAATTCGGAGTATGGAAATATCAGTAAAGAGATGTCATCTAAGATTGAAATGAAAACAAGAATGTTTAAAACAATTACTTACTAAATATAAAAATAATAAAATCAGTAGAATTTACTTTATTGAAAGAATATCTTATAATTTAGTTAATTAATAAAAATAAAATTTTATTTCTTAGCAGTTTAACGATTAAATTATTTTTAAGCTTATATTCCTCCAGCCGACCCCTTTCTAAGCTATCTCATATTATAAATTAGTTTATTGCTTTGATTTTACCAGTGGGTACTTTTAAATCGGGCTGAGCCGGATTGTGGCGATAATTCATCACTCGTAGCTACCAAGAAACGGGTAGGAATGAAACGACAACCGGACTGTGGCTGTAGCCATCAGGTAGACGTATTAAGGGCAATTAGCAAGGTATGAGTAAGGGAAGTTTCATTAAATAATCATTAAGTTTATGGCATGGTTTTCTGCTCTATTCAAAACTTTTTCGGTTAATTAGATGTAATGGTCACGCAGCGTGTTTCGTAGAATTATTTACCTTAGTTTAAATTTTATTTTTTGAGATTTTGTTGCTATTATTCTCATCACGTATTTTTCGTATATTATTGTATTCATATCATAAAAGTTTATTCCTTAAGTTACTAGAAATTAATAAATATTTTTCATGCTCAATAAATCTGTTTTTTATGTTGTAAAAGCTTTGGCGGTAAAGAGATGTATAGACATGGGATTTACAACTTGAACCTTTCTTATTCTTCGTCAAGAGTTATTATTTTGTTTGGAAAACACATCTGTAGCAATATAGTTAATGAGCTTGGGAATTTTACAAAATTTAAGTACGGCCATTTTTCAATGAACAATCTCTATTGGCAAATTTCTGTAATATTTTGTCCACCACCCCTATATTCACACTCAACTATTTCTCCTAATTAAATTATTAATACAGACATTAACGTTCTCTTATTAAATTTTGCTAGTACCGATTGATATCCCTATTAGAGTGTAGGCAAAATCAGTTGGATATTAGCAATAAAAAACACAGCGCATATAACCTTTACTAAAGCGTTTATAAAATTTCTCAGAAGAAATCCATGATTTCCGTTTTGGGAAATTTTGCCAATCAGGTATTTTAAGGATTATAAACCGTCATTACGACAGGGTGTCATTAACCTAATCTTTATTGGCCTACCTGTCGCCCGCCGCAGTCCGGTCATGACGTATTGATGACAAAAATCCGAGACGGCCGTAATACGGTTGTTTGACTTTAGCATTTGATACCAATCGCCGCAATCCGGACACACCGTTTAAATCCTGCATAAGTTAAGACACACTAAATGTGAACCAACTATCACATTCTTTATTTCATATTAAGTTTTGACTTTTTAAACACTGTTTAAATATTTTCAAATGTTATTTTACAGTATATTTTTTGTATTTTACAATATGTTATTATTTAATCAAATTATAGTGTTATGGTAGTATTTATTTAATATTTATTTTTACTGTTTTATTTGATTTATTTATTGAATTTCATTAACTAAAAACTGTAATTAAAAAATATATTTTTTCTACTTAGGTACTCCTCTGTGAAAGATAGCATAGAAAGTTTCACTTTGATCGGAATTCCACACGCTTTTTTTAGGTAAATATCTTCATACATCAAATGCCTTCCGGGTACAATTGAAACGCCTTCCTATCGTTAATCATTTACGGTGATATTTTGTCTGCTTAATATTTGTACAATGACACAACGTTGCCAATCAAATGCGTACCTATATATATCTAATTTTATTTTTCTAATTCTTATACATTATACATAAAACCTGACTTAATCTAGAAATCAGCTTTTTTTACTTTAAATTTGGAGTAATTTTAGTTTAACACTAAATATTCATTTTTTTACCATGTATGTATGTATGTATGTAGGTATGTATGTGTGAGCAAGTTAGGGGTAACAGATACACCTGCGACCTATATTTTTTACAATACACGATTTTCAAAAAATGTTGGCCAAAGATACTGTAAAACGATAGACATGTACTAAAAAAACTTTCAAAGAATTTGTGAAAACGTTGTATTTTGAAGTTACGATCATTAAGTCGGTATTAGATAATAATTACAAGAAGTTGCCTCCGAAAGTTTAAAATAGAAAATATGTGTTTTTACTAATTACTGGACGGTATAAATAAACCCTTACAATTATTTTTTCTTTAATTTATTAATAGTAATTAGCTCGGTTTCATGAACATAAAACAAACGTATTAATAATGATATTATAAAACTAATTGTAACATAACAAACGTTAAACTTTATCCAATCGAAGTTGACATGCCAAACATTTTACTTTAAAAGAACGTCATTATATAAACGATCCTAGTAAAATTCTTATTTAATTTTGATTACTAACATTAGCAGTTGCCACGTAAGCTTTTTAGCAGGTCCCCCTAAACACTCGCAAGTTTATCTACACCAATCAGCGCACGCAATAGTTGACCAACTAGTTAATATTACTTAATGAAACATGTATTTGATCCCTTTTTGTTTGCACAGATGCTTTGTTCTTAGAAAAACCTTGAGCGGAAGAGAGCTAGTTGTACAGCAATCGTTGAAACGTTAATTTAACAATTTGTTTTCCTTTAACGTGTTTAATGTGTTCCCTATCTGTAGTGCATTCAAGTACCTTACACCTATTTTCCAAAAAGTCTAGAAGTACAGCTAGAGATGGCAACGTTGCGTTCTTTTTCTAATGCATATACCCTGTGAGTTTAAAAATCTAACTTTTGTACCAACAAGCACACTAGTAATATGCCCCATGAATCTACGAATACATTTAATGCACGTAATGAGTATAACTGTCGAACATTTATTAAATACTTAAAGTACTAAAAGTACTAAAAGTAACATCACCTTTAACAATAACTTATGTTTCCAATAATCCCTTAGTGTGAGTATTTATGATAATTAACTTATTATCATAACACTCTTTTAATATTTTTAAAGCTACCGCATAATTTTCATTCATCAGTGGTAAATCTTTAATAACTACTAAAGCGTTTGCGGAAATTGCTGCAAGTTTGTTGCACGATTAACATTTTTATACAATTTTTGAATCACTTTCTAAATGTCAGACTATACTCTCAAATTATTTTGCTCAAAATTATCTCTATCAGCTTCTTCCCCTTCATTTAAATTTTCAACTTTTGTTTGAACTTCACAATAATTTTCAAATGCTTGTAATAAATGTATTTCCCTCCTAACAAATTCATTAACGTAAATAGATGAATTATTCTATTTGGTTGTAGTGAAAGTTTTTATTCTAGTAATAGCCATTTTTCCGCTTTTCTTTAAAAGCATTCATGACGTCCCTCAATTGTTTTAAATGTGAATCTTAACAAAATAACACACACTTATTACTAATTATTATACTACTTTAATTAAATGTTCAGACTTCTTTTTTGTTGAAATTATGAACAGGCTTTCCATATTTTTTATATAAAATGGTATTAACTACAGAATTTTAGTAAACGATTATTTTGAATGTTAAGAAACAAGAATGTATGAAACGACATTAAGAGAAATTAAAAAATGTCGCTTCCAGGAGGACTCGGAACCGCAAATTTGCCTCTACGCGGCAACGCTCTAACAACTAAGCTTCAAATGCTTTGTAATTTAAATCCTAATTTTTTTCATTCATTTTTTTACCTAGAAATTCCATAAACCCATAACCATATCCGGAGAAAACAAGAAAAAAAATCAAAATTTAAAAAAAAATACGAAAAAGGGGGAAAATCAAAGAATTGAAAAAAAGTACAATTTTTACAAATTTATAAAAAAATTGTCAAAATGTAAAATAATCGAAATAAATTAAAAAAAGAAAACATGAAAATAATCTAAAAATAAAAAAATTTTATTAAAAAGGAACACCTAAAACATGGGTGAAAAATCGGAAACAAGTGAAATGAAAAACTAAGATAAAACAGGAAAACACAAAATATAATCGAAAAATCGCCCAAAAGAGCCAAAATTGAGAAAAGAAAAACCGTAAAAAGACGATAAAAACGAAAAACAAATGAAAAGAGCGAAATAATCTTCGTTTAGAAACCACCCGGTAGATGGCATTGTATTTTGATTGCTAAATAAAAGAGTAAAAACGTTATTTTGATTTGTCTTAGTCCGCAATGCAGGAAAAAAAATTAAAAAACAGGAAAAACTAATAAAACTGGGAATTGAAAAAACGTAAAATAAAGAAGAAAAAAAAACAAAAAAAAAATCTCAAAATTTAGAAGAATAAAAAACAAAAAAATTTGTAAAATAAATAATAGTTAAAAATCAAAAAAAAAAACAAGAATGATTAAAAAATTGTTGCAAATAGGAAAAAAAATTATGAAAAACAAGAAACTAAAATAAAATGGAAATAATCCAAAAAAGAGAAGATAAAAAAGAAAATCCTAGAAAATATCACAAAAATTAGAAAATAATTATCAAAAATTTGTGGAATTGAAAAATATGAAAAAAAAAACAAAACTAGAAAAATTACGAAATAAAACGAATATAAAATATTAGAAACCTGAAAACAAACAAAAAAAAGTCGAAAAAAAATACAAAAATTTGAGAAATAGAAATAATTACAAAATGGATATGAAACTGGAAATAAGCAAAAACATAAGATAAAACCGGAAAAAAACAAAATATAATCGAAAAATTACACACATTTAAAAAATATAATTTAAGAAATATAAAAAAAAACAAAAAACACTATAATACCAAAAAATGTGGCAAAAAAATTGGTTGCGAGAACACCTGATACATGGCGTTGTATTTCAATTGCGTAATAATAGAATTAAAAAATTTATTTGGATTACTGTTCGTCCAGATTGTAGCAAAAACAAAAATATTAAGAAAAAAAATCTGGGAAACAAAGATAGAATTACAAAAAAACGAAAAAACAAGGAAGAAAAAAGAAAATTTCAAAATTTAGAAAAAAAAATAAATTATAGTCAAAGAAATAAATATAGGAGCTGATAATGAAAAATAAACAACCACAAAATAAAAAGTGAGAGATGTCAAGGGACACCCGGATGGAACAAAGTTCCTTTCGATTAATTAGAGAAGCAATTGTAATTTGTAAACACAACAGAGAGTTTGTACATACATAAGCATTTATTATCGTCTGTATAAAATCTCTACTTACCTAACTCTATCAGCAATATCCGGAACTTGTGCAGAAACACTGTCAGGATACATTATTGTTTTTATTTTCTATTATTTTAATATTTATTATCTACAAAAAACCTGTATAAACTTAACAAAGTCGCGACACTACTACACTGTTCAAAGCAAAATAGAAAAAAAAATAGTACATCCATTATTTTCAACAGTTCGTTTCTTTTAACAAAAGTGTCCATTTATACAATACCAGAGGATTAGAGGATATACATATACCTAGAATTACTTTTTATTTCAATTTAATTTAAAACAGGAATTAACAATTTAATACAAAATTTTAAAATTAAAATATTTGACAGTAACTGACAGTTAAGGTAATTTAACGTAGGCACCTAACTAGTCAAGTTAAGAACTATTTTTGAAATGTTTATGAATTTATCTATACCTATATATAAAAATGAATGTTTGTCTGTATGTCTGTATGTACTCAATGAACACAAAAACTAGTGGACTGATTCTTATGAAAATTGGAATGTATATGTATTTTTCCACGGGAAGGTTTGTATGATATGCTCATTGATGCCACTCGCCACCAGGTGGCGCTGCAGACTAGCAACTTCTGTCCCGTTCAACCGATTGTCATGAAAATTGGTATGTATATGTATTTTTCCACGGAAAAGGTTTGTATGATATGCTTACTGATGCCACTCGCCACCAGGTGGCGCTACAGACTAGCAACTTCTGTCCCGTTTAACAGATTGTCATGAAAATTGGTATGTATATGTATTTTTCCACGGAAAAGGTTTATATGATATGCTCATTGATGCCACTCGCCACCAGGTGGTGCTGCAGAGTAGCAACTTCTGCCCCGTTCAACCGATTGTCATGAAAATTGGTATGTATATGTATTTTTCCACGGAGAAGGTTTGTATGATATGCTCATTGATGCCACTCGCCACCAGGTGGCGCTGAAGACTAGCAACTTCTGTCCCGTTCAACCTATTGTCAGGAAAATCAGTATGATGATGTATTTTTAACGGGTAAGATGAATATGATATTCGTATTAATGGAAGTTACCACCAGATGGCGCTTCCATGTAACAAATTCAATACTGATTAATAGATATCTACACGAATTCGTATAAATATAAGTTCGAAAAATATATTTTTGGTGCGATAAGTAAAACAAAACTATAAACTTTCTTTCCTTCTCTATCTCTTCTTCTCTTTTATTTTTCTTAAATTTATTTTAGTTGCTGGCGTAGCAACGCGCGCCTGGTACAGCTAGTTGATTTATAAAAACAGGATAAAATAAAATATAATACTATTATAGGTACTTTTTTAACTTCCCGCTAAAAAAATTAAAATTTTTTTTAAAATCGGGAAGTTATTGGTTTCACCCCGTTTTTCGAAAATCGAGTTTTCATCGGATCTCAACGTTTTGAGGTCTTAGGAACCTCCCCTGACTATTTTTACGAGGGTGTCTGTATGTCTGTATGTACGTGTGGATGTGTGTGTGTGTGTGTGGATGTATGTAAACCTCTTATAACTTTTGAACGGCTTGACCGATCGGAATAAAATAAAAAGCATTCCAAAGAGTTCCATCTAACTTAGATTCCCTGTAAGTTTGAACCGATTCGAGCCGGTAGATTTTGAGAAATTTCAAAATAACCGAAAAAAACAATTGGTAAAAATGATGTTTTCTGTGCATATCTTTTTGGCTATTGCATCGATCAATTTCATAACCTAATCAGCTCTCAAGCTTAAAAAGCCACGTCGAATGCCGTTTTGCAAATTAAAATCGGTTGATTCGTTCGTGAGATAACGTTGTCGAAAAATTTCAAAAAAAGGTTTTTTTTAATAACTTACAGGTTTTTCTACTAATCGATTTTGCACTCCCAGTAACATTTTTAGGTCTCAAAAAACTGCGTCGAATGCCATCTTGAACATCAAAATCGAATAAGGCGTTAAAAAGTTATGGCTTTTTAAACATTTCAAAAAAAGTCAAAAAAAACGTCAAAATACTATAGCTTTGCGGTTAAAACTAGCGGGAAGTTGCAAGGATGGCCTTTAAGGTCAACCTCTTTTCGAATTTTTTTCTACAGTATTATCTTTTAATTTAAATTAGTGTCTTTTTAATTGTACTTTTCTTAGTATTTATTATATTAGGGTTTCCTATTTAAATAAAGATAGGTATATCTATCTATGAGAGAGAGAGAGACAACATGCGTATGTCGTGTCGTGTCGTGACAAATTTTGGTATGAATTTTTTTTGGCTAGCTCCTAGCGTCAGTCGTAATTGTTCGTAACGCCCAAAAGGGAACTTCGTTCCAATAGTAAAAACTTTTCTTACAAAGTTAATTTTCTTTGGCATGTCATCTTGGGGCATTTCCCAAGTGTAAACAAATTGAAGTGATCGAAGTTTTTCCTTGATTGTTCCTTCTTTGGCCATTCTATATATTGTTTTTTTCCTTACACTTTCTACTTGAATGTGTAGCGGCGTGAGATTTAGGATTACTTTCATTGCAGCAGTAGAGCATCTTCCCACTGCTCCAGTAATGCATGCACAGGCTAGTCTCTGAATCTTTGAGAGGTTTGTTCTCTTAGTAGGTATTTAGATAAACTCTCATGCTCCAAGCTAACATTTTTTAACTATTTTTATTGGCAATCATATAGTTTCGAACTAGTATCTGTTTGTTTCTTTAAAATTAAAGGTCATCTATTAGATATTTCTGTAAATAAATACCTACTCACAATCCCTAATAACAAAAACAATACCAATTAAAAACAAAATCGTACATTAAGGAAATGAAAATTGCAAATATATGCTAATAAAAGTATATTACAACATATACATTTTTTATTCTAGATCATTCACACTGTTTATATATAATATACATATCTTTAAAAACTTATAAGTTTAATTCTGCTAAAAATGGTCCCTTGCAATTCAACTAATTAGTAATAAAAATGCTCTTTGAAAGCGGTAGATAATATTATATTATTATTATTTACGAAACGTAGATAGGTCATTATAAAAAGATATGAAAATAAAAAATCAAAAAATCTGTTTTATGGATACATTTTTGTAGTCGAAAATTCAACTTATCCCCAAAAATCGATGTTCTCACCTCATGTGCATACAGGAATGAAACACTGTCAGAGACAAGTTCTGAGCCACATATTGGCTACCAATTTTTAACCGACTAGGAAGATAAAAAGGATACAGTCCGACAAGTATTTCGTAAAATAAGGTGAAGATGCGCCGTAATAAATTTGAAAATGAAAGTATGGTAGGCGTACACCAAAACTATTTGTGCGGCATTCTTTAAGCTGTGAGCTTCTCTATACATCTAAACTGTTGCCTTGTTTTATTTAAATTTAATTGTGTGTATTTGTGTATTCTATTTTAATTATTTTAATTTTACTTATTTTATAAAAAAGTTCTTTTCAGAACTCTATTAAAATAAAAGTAAAGGTAATTGTTATTTAATTGTAGCATGAAATTTAAGAGCAAATTATTCGGATGGGTTGTTAATAGTCAAAGGGGAGAAATAATTGCTTATGTGTTAGCCTTAATGAAACAGGAAGCTGAAGTTGTTATAATACCCTATCATCACATAAAAGAGCGTGTGGCAGCAGCATTTTAATGACGTTATAATTATCTATTGTTTGGTAAATATTATATTCTATTAAAATCTTTTTCTTTGTTTTCCTTATACTAGTCACCCACAAAAATTATTCCCTTATCATTTATTTTAAACTAATTCTTTAAATATCATACTTAAAAATAGGCAATATTACTGTGATCATCAACATATTGACAACAATGTAAATTTTTTAAAATCTAGTAAAGTCTTATAAAGCGTTAATGTTCAGGAAAATAAATTCCATCCTAGTCTGACCAAATACTTTCTCTCTCTGCGCACTGGAAGCTCCGTCTTGTCACAAGATACTTGTCGGACTGTACATCGCTAGAGACGAAAATTTATCATTCCTCCGGTAGATTACACCTCGGGGGCCAATTGTTTCGTTGTGAGAGATGATTGACTTTCGTCTCTTGCAATGTTATCTTTTATATTATTTCATATTTTTTTATTTAAAAAAAAATACAATACACTTATGTATCTGTATTAACAAAACATTTTCTAGTTATAAAAATATGTCGATATATATATATATATATATATATATATATTAAAAATATATATATTCATAACAAACGAACTCCATTGAAAACTGTACCTAAGATGTGTTTATTGGTATTTAGATGAACTTTAGTAATTTGATTTTGTAATTTTCTTTTAATATTTTTTTATTTATATAAACATTTGATTGACTCTAATCATAAATTATTATTTTAATGCTAAGAAAGTAGCTGAGAACCTCAATAAGAGGACCAACCAGTGGAGCACATAATTTTTTAGAATAAATAAAAAATAATCTTGCCCTTTGTGTAATTTTTTTAAAAATATTTCTTATCTATGACATTTTTATGTGTGTTCTTTACTTGTTTTCTCAAGTCAATCTTATGTAAATATTACAAGGGTACCTATACAACAGATTTCGTTTGATGTTTGTGACGGCGAATAATATAGCATTTATATTTATTTAAAAAATAAAGTCGTTTTAATACATAAATCGATTGATACATTACACTATCCTATGTATTGACTGTAAGTAGATAAGAAAATATATATTTGCTTTTTAATGAATCATTTTCAGCAGAAATTTATTTATAAATAGATCACAAACAGTTGGTACACTTTCATTTTCCTAAACCATTATTTATCGACAAGTCTAAATTAATTCAAATCCCCATAATAGAATTATCCAAAAATAACACAAATTGTAAACTATAAATTAACACAATATTGTGCTAAGTGATGTAACACAAAATTTAATATATCTGTTATACATATAAAAACTACTTTCTGTAGATTATACAGAATATTTTTTATTTAACCGTAAAACCAGCTGATCTTTTAACGTAACAGCACTACAATACTGTGAATTAATTATTTTTTGAACTAACAAAATTGAATTTTTAGTCTCTGCTATCATCACCTAACTTATGTAATATTTTTTTGTAACATGAACACTAAGGGTGAGATAAGAAATATATTTGGAATGTAGTACAAAATGTACAATATGTAAGGCTTCTGGTATTTTAACTAATGTTTTTTTATCGATGCTGTCTACTATTTTTAATCTTAATACTTAACGCTATAAACGCTAATATTCGTAAAACTAAGAATAAACTGGTCAAGAAAATCACAGCCATTGAATAAGTTGAATATTCCATATCCATTTCTTTCAAAAAAGTTTGAGGATTGACAAAATGGCAATAATCAGCTTCACATGGTAATTTATCCCTCTCATAGCCAAAGACAGAAATAAGCAATCCCTCAAATCCATACTTTAGAAATGATATGTGAAAGATCCACCTTAAACCTGGGTGGGTATCGTTTAGCTGGACAAAGAACCCTGAGAAGATGGTGAAGGGCAAAAAGCAGAATGGTCCAAAGATTACTCCATTCTGAAAATAAAACATACATCTTTAGGATTTAAATTTTCCAAAATTATTAAATAAATTTCATTTAAGTTTCAGTTACATTTAAATTGTATCGAACTTTATACTGAGCTACAGACCTTTAGAAATAGAAATTTTTGGGGTAACTATAAGAGCGGTGTTGGTAAGCGACGTTGCGTCGTTTTATCATTTACCAAAGTTTTTTTAGATAGCCTTGATAAAAATCCGATTGTGGAAATTTGAAAAAAAAAAATAAAAATAAAAAAAGGTAAAACTGTTCTTTACTCGTTTCAATAAAATATCATTTATGAAACAGAATCAGTTAAATGGATACGACGGTTGTCTTTTTAGTTTTGCATATAAGCGCTTAGAAGGTGCCACCAATAGAACATTTGAGATCATTTTCGAGCAATATTTTTTTTACAATTTTTGGAGAGGATTATCCCAACAGCAATGTCTTATTAAAGAGGTTTCTGTGTTTTTGAATAAAGCACCACACCAGTCAAATATTTCCCGCTGGTATTACGAATTTCAACATAGTCGCTCTTGTCTCAGCGACGAATCCAGACTAGGTCCCAAAACAGCAGTCCAGTAACACAGCAAAACATTAATGCGGTTCGTCAGCTAATTAGGTATGACCGCCGTGCAACATACCGGAAAAAAAGAGGCATTTTTGTGGATTTCAAAGACCTCGATCCAAAAGATCCTACCTGAAGAACTGGGTCTTACGAAGTTGATTTCCCGTTGGAACCCTCATTTGCTCACAGAAGAGCAAAAAAGCGGTTCGCGTCAATTGGTGTTGACAAACTTTGGAACGGTTTAATAAAGAAAGCTTAAAAATCGTTTATTTTATTGTTAGTAGCGATGAATCTTGGATTAACTCCCACGAACCAAACAAATAACCGCTAATCTGAGGTGTGAATGTTTTACGATGAGAAAAACTCATAACAGTCCATTCTCGAAGTGTGTCAAAGAAAATGGTCGCAACTTTTTTGTCAAAATCTGGTCATGTGGCAAGAACTGCTTTAGAAAATCCAAGAATGGTTACGATTTGTATATAAACGTTTGTTTACCAGTAGTTATCCCGTAACTCTGACACAGCAACATACAACGGCGAATCATCCTACACAGGACAATGCAAGTGCTCATACTATTCAAAACATCAAATTGTTAGACATTCCACCATATAGTCCCAACCTAAGTCCCAACGACTTCTTCACGCTCCCAAAGATCAATAATTCAATGCGTGGGCAACGATTCCAGTCGCCAAAAAAAGTCTCCTATGCCTTTAAAACAGCTATTTTGTAGGTGTCAACTGAAGACCGGAATAATTGTTATAACAATTGGTTTGAACGTATGCAAAAGTGTATCGATCTTGGTTGGAGATATTTTGAAAAGCAATAAAGTACTTTAAGTCTATATATTTTCTGTCTCTATGGCTATACTTATGCAATACTAACAAGACAACTCTAGTACAACGTTGTCAATTGTATTTATGTGTTGTCATAAGGAAGCATGTAATTATTAATAAATTACTAATCATTATTGGTGGATTTTATACTTTACATTAATAGTAGGTATATGTAAATTTGCTTATAATTATATGAACAGCCATGTTAGTTGTGATAATTTTACCAGTTTTACCAGTAATTTTATGTTTTACCATACCCGACTAACAGTATCTGTTTCTTATTTTGATTACTTTTAAAAGACTGACAAACATACCTTTGGGAAAGTTCTGGGGTGTTATTATTAATTTTTTTGTATCAATTTTGAACCTTTAAAATCTGAAGACACCAATTTAATATTTTGTATGCAAAAAAAATATTTGTTGGCTAGAACTGTTTTAATTGTAAAAATCTGAATTTATTTATGAGAAGTTTAACTTTTAGTATTAATAAAAATAAATCTTTTTGCAATAAATTAGTGAAATTCAAAGACAGACAAATTTACAAATATTTTGTATACAATATGTTTAACACTTATAATTTTTAGCAAAATGTTTTGCCCATATGAGTTTCAATTCTCTTAGAATTTCACATAGTTTTGTTTGTCTCATTTTAGGGAAATATGGATCTTCATTAATTGCATCCAAAACTTAGGCAAGTGTTGATATTCCTTTTTTAAAGTAAAATTCGTGAACTTTTCTCTGTATTCCACTCTTAATTTCTTCAGTAAATTCAACTTTTTTTATCTCCTGCATTGTTTCTTAGAAGTATATCTACTCAACTTGTAGGCAAAAATTATTTGATAAGTTTTAAAAGAAGATTTTTGCGATTACAATGTGTAATAAACATTATTCGTTCCAAGTTCGTGCGGTCTGATCTTTCTTATCTAATAAGGGTTTAACAATGGCTGGTTATCGCTTTCATTTTCTTATATTACCAGGTTTTGATCTGTACAGGTTTGGGTGCACAAATTCTAGTATTCTTAAATTATTGTCGTCGACCAGAACTTTTGAGAAATTTCCGTTATTTAGTGTTAATATTTATTCTTCTTCATAGGTAATTGTTATTTTGTTTATTAGTATTGTGTTTGTTGTTTTATAATTACTGTTATTTTATATTATTCATTATTTTTTATTAATATGTGGTAATCGTGGCTTACATCATAAACGGAAAACAGGACAATAATTTTGTAGATTTCGAAGTTGATACCTGTGTGAAAAAAGGAGAAAGTAAAAGTGATCGGTTTTTATAGTGAAGATGCTTAAATAATTTTAAATGTGTATTAAGGAAAAAAAATGTGTAAAATAGGTGCTATAAACCACCCCGCAACTTATAAAAAAGTATCACAGACCACCGTATATAGATTAATAAAAAAATAGGACAAAACGCATATTGATTTCGGTTCTTCAAAGGTTAACAAGTTTGAAAAATTGTAGTTTTTTCTTGGGTTTACGAAAAAAAATCTTTGCTTTTATGCTGCGGTTCAGTAAAATAATTGAAAAGAACAGTGGATACCTGCTGGTATAATATAGATCCTATTACTGTCCTGAGCTTTAAAGTGTTGGCTTAGGTAACTATTAAGATTTGTCAGTCTGCACGAACTTGGAACGAATATCACAACTCATTTGGTAGTCTAACTGTTGCTTATAATAGGCACAATCTGCTTTCCTAAATGATTTATAAGACCTTACAAAAAATACTAAAACTGCTTATAATGATTAAAGACAATGAAATTACTAACTTAGTGAGTTTGGAACACGGGGAAACACAGTGAAATCAGAGTTAATATTATAAGATTCAAAAATTTAAAAAAAATATTTATTGAATATCTACAAACTTACGTTTATACTCATTGTAGCTCCTACAAGAAGTCCAAAACTCTGAGATACAGCAGATATTAGTAAACACATTACTAAAAACAAAGCTATCCGATATGCTTCTACAGGTTGTTTTGTCATAAAATAGGTAAGTAGTCCATAAAATGTCGTTGCTGCCATCTACAAAGTAAAAAAATATTAACTGCATACAGTTTTATAACGAATATTATTTATAATAAACAAAAATTATTTACTTTAAAATTTTTTAACCATATTATTTAACAAAAAAAGAATAGAGAGTACAATCCGGAACTTCTTTGTGTGTGAGGTATCGTTGCTTCGCTTACCAAAACTTTGTTTAGAGAACCATTCTGGACTAACCAGAACTTCGTTTAATTATACTATATTTCGTTTAAAGAAATTCACCTTTAAAAATCACAGGAGAAAGAGAATATTGCACCTCAAATTTATAAATATTTTAAACATCGCTATACAATAGATAAATTATTAATAAAAATAGTGTTTAGTAATAATTTTTAAAACAGTTTATAATAGTATTCTAAAGATGTAAATGTAATCAAAGAAAAAAGAAAATTAAGAATTGCTCTTATTTGATAAAAGTGATGATTTAAAAACTAATGATATAAAATATTGTTGTTGAATAAAAATTGTGCAAAACATAAAGTGTGTTTTCACCATAATTATAAATAAAAATTAACGGATTACACCTACAGTTAGAAGTAAAATAAAACATGAAAAATATCGATATAAAATTAATATTACCTGTACTGGAATGTCCGCAATTGCTATAGCTAGATAGTAGGATTTCAAAGAGTACCATTTATTGAAATGTTCCCTGGTTATAATTGGTAATTCAGAGGGAACTAAAACCAATACTTTGATTAAGTACATTTAAATTAGTTTAACGTTTATGTATACAAGAAATGTAACACAGTAGAATACAAATTATTTGGTAAAATTTCATAGAATTATTACTTTTGTTTAAAAACCGAGAAAATGAATATGCGGATTGAGTAACCAGTCTATTATTTTCAGTTTTTTTATAACGACTAGCACTCATTTGTCAGAGGGGTCTCATGCAACAATGCAATTTTCTTTCTCTTTTTTTAAACATAATCAAAAAAATAAATTTAAGTAAATGTTAAACATTAACCAGAATTTTAATTTAGAGAGCATTAATTTAACAGAGATCATAATTATTATACTAGAATACTGATATATACTGGATTATGGTCTTAAGTCACAATGTAAGCATTTGTAACATTCCTACATATACTGCTAGAGATAACCTACCGTGCTACCGATGCGAGACTGGTAAGTACTCCCCGTCATCCCTCAGTGTCAATTAAGCTAACGGCGCAGAAAGATATCCCATTATACTTTTGTCAGACACCAGTTTCTCATCGGCATCACGAAAGTCTGTCTTTAGTAGTATAAGCTCGAAGTTTTTAACTTATAATGTATCTACCCCTTTTAGTTCCAATTTGACATTGATATGTATGTAGGTATCATATCCCATTTTGTCAGATTTTTACCTTTATTTTAAGTTTGATGTATTTTTTTGCTAAATATTTATCCACGAAAGCAATAATCTTTTAAAATAATATTAAGGACCATCGAAGTACTTTATAAGATCGGCTTGTTTCTCCCACTGTCCATCTGTCCCTCTTGAACCGAAAATCACAATTTGGTATATAGGATTCTTATGTCATGGAAAAGAATCCTATATTGATTTTGGTCTAGATCGGATAATCCTAACGGTAAAATCTTAACGCTTTTCCAAAACTCGTGTATATAACTCATTTTTTCTTCGTTTGTATGCGCTATAATTATTGAACGAAAAATTACACAGGATCATGAAATCCTGTTCAGTTTGCTTTAGATCGGATAACCTTGGCGATAATATTTAAACAGTTTTCCGAAACTCAAGTTTATAAATGCATCTTTTCCTCAGTTTGTATATGCGCTATAATTTTTGAACAGGAGGTCACAGGATAATGAAGTTTGGTATATAATATCATTATTTCATAAAGAAGAAGCTTGTTCATTTTCATCCAAATCGAATAACTGTAACGGTAAAATTTTTACGGTTTTCCGAAACTCGTGTATATAATTTATGTTTTCCTCCCTTTGTGTGCGCTAGAACTCTTCAACGAAAGATTAAAGGATCATGAAATTTGGTGTATAGAATCCTATTGATGTATACATTATTGTGTTAGAATAAGAGAATAAGATATATATACTTACATGTGGTAAGAACGGAGTTAAATGCAGTCATCATTAAAAACATTTCAGAAAAAAACATATAATTAAAATTATTCAACATATTTGAGGCATCCTCTCCGATTCCATTATACAATATTCCAATAAATAACGCTATAGTTATATGAGTTAAAAATCTAGAAAAAGTTAGAGTTCGATCCCGTGATATTATCAAAAATGTACGTTTAATTAATACGCTAAGTTGAGTAAAAAATGTCGCTGGATAGGTCCCTCTATACGTATGAACATAGGAATAATCCAAACTATTATCACAGATAGGCGTTTTGCTTAAAAATATTGGAGGAGCATGAACAGGTGTCATCTTGCCAGATTGCATCAGTCTTCCTAAAAAACAACAAAAATAAAATAATTATAAAATAAAGTATGATTTTTCTGATATAGATCTAGCTTTACAAACTGTTAATTTGGTACTATTAAATCATACCACAGATTCAATGCTAAAAGTTATAACCACTACAAAACTATACACGTTTGTCAATTATGACAAAATATGCGATGTATCTGATGTTGATATATACTGCTAAATAGTACAGTGTAAGACGCAGAAATGACGATAACTCTTTTATAAGTATGTCGATAAGTTAAGTATAGGTATATTTCTCAAATGTTACTCCTTATGGAAATCCTGTAATGATATTATAGACATAGTAAGAATAAACTAGAAGTGTCAGCTAAAGGGTTTTATCATAACATACAGACCGTTCGATAACTTGCCTAGTCTATGAATGATAAAATGGTATAACTATAAAAAAATATGTGGTCGATTTTAGAGAGCAAGATGAGAACTAAAAATATGCACATATATACGCTGAAGAAAATAATTTTACCTGAATAGAATAAAATACCACAAAAACACTTTCAGACTGGACTGCATGCAACTCGTTTATTGATCGTTTGACGGTCAAAGTCAGGTCCAAGCAAAAGTTGGGCATATTGAGCTAAAGTCACGGATTCTACAATTTTTATCATTTTTTACGTTTTTGTCAAATCAATCAATTAAACAACACGGCAATCCTGTAGTTTTAATATATTTAGCTGAGACATGAGATTCACATAAGGGAACTCTGAAAAAGTAATACTTTTTTTGTGGTGTGCTTAATAGCAAGCAAATTTAATCTGCACCCGTTCCAAGGCATGAATGTTACAATAGTAATAAGGCGACTAAACTGGCGTACAATATTCTAAACCTGATTTGACAAAAAAAAACAATACAGGACAAGAAGAACTCAATAATACAAGTCCTAACTATTACGTACGATAAAAATTTTATTTACAACTGCATTAACATGTTCTCGAAAGTCAAGCATTTCATCCATAATAATACCCTTTATTAACATTTCTTGAGACAATAGTCACCAATAGAAAAGGAAAAATCAACAACATTATATATCCTTGCATTTTGCAAAATTCAAATCAAAGCAAATTAACTTCAGACCACTTTACTAACTCATTGCAATCCTGCTGTATTAATGGGACATCACTTTCATTATGAATTTCTCTAAACATCTTTAAATCATCAGCATAAATTAGAACATCAGAATGTTTTATAAAATAATTAATATCATTGACAAAGAGATTAAAAAAAATTGGTACAATATTCGATCCCTGAGGAACCCGAGAGATCACCTTAATCACACTGGAGAGAGACCCACCAATTCGAACACACTGGCGCCTGTTCTTCATAAGGCTGAATACCCAGTCATTAGTGTATGACTTACCGTTTCAGAGGCCTTTGAAAAATCGATGTATATGCTATCAATTGTACACGATACTCAAAGGCCTGTCTGTAGTATGGTTTTTTGATAAAATAAGATATTCGAAAGAGTTGATCTTCTAGGTGCGAAGACACCACCGAATACAAACCTCCCTATGTTAGCTCTGTCGCCTGACTTGAATTTGAACAGTTTCCGCAATTTCCGGAGATTATTGTTTGTGTCTTTTTAATTTAAGACTACACTGTAATATTATGAGAACTGTATCATAAAATCCAATAGTAACAAAGTAAAATTTTAAAAAGTAAGCACAAGTTTTGAAAGACTATTTCACTAGAATATTTTTAACTGACAAAACTGCATAGCAACGGCACGTTTCATATTGATTATTTCCTTCGATTCAAATTAACCAATAGAATGTCATAATTTTTTGAAATTGGACCAATCACAAACAAATATCGGCGACTATTGCACTAGAACAATATCAGCGACTATTGCACTAGAGAAATAGTCACGTCAAATATAAATGTCAAATATTTGTCAGTTTAACAATGGCATAGTTATTAATTATTGTTATAATTTTCCACAATGGAAGATTTGGTGCATTAGATTCTAATGCCATCGAAAAAGCTGTTCTCAGGAAATAATCTTCCTAAATATAACACAACCTTGATTAATAGTTTGCTATTTTTGTTGTTGCTAAATTTCTCGAATATTTTACAATTTGTTTCAACATAATTTGACATTAATAATCAAAGATTAAAGCCCTCGAGCTAAAGCTCTCGGGCTTTAATTAGATTATTAATGTCAAA
The DNA here is from genome assembly GCA_964028335.1 of Altica lythri. Classification (NCBI taxonomy): domain Eukaryota; kingdom Metazoa; phylum Arthropoda; class Insecta; order Coleoptera; family Chrysomelidae; genus Altica; species Altica lythri. Next base: position 48,621,745 of record OZ034802.1, on the reverse strand, counting down.
TTATGTCTCAACAAATTGATACTAAAATATTCTCAAAATCTAGATACCACAAAAATAGCCGACTATAATCAAGGTCTTGTTATATTACCCTTAACAATACGTAATATTTCAGCGACAAAATTATGACAGATCCGTTACTAAAGTGTCTGGTATTTCTATAGTTGTCAGTTTCACAAACGTTGATATTGTCTTGTTTTTCTCGTGAAATAGTCTTGTCGAATACCATTCGAGAGAAAAAATTTTCCCGGCCAAATTTTCTTCTGGTTTTATTCAAGTTTGTTGCTTTTTGGCAACTTTCGCTCATGAAATTTTGACAAAATCACTCGACTGACGTCTCGTGATTTTATCAAAATTTCATTCGCGTAAATTGCCAAGCAACAAACTTTCATACCAGTCAAAAATTTTGCCGGCAAAATTTTCTCTCTTATGATATTATATACGAATATATTAAATGACATTAAGGGTAAATTGAAAAAATGTCGCAGGACTCAAAACCGCAACCTTATAAAATCTAACTATAATATAATAAATAAATAATATTGAAAAATGAACTAAATATTAAAAAATACTTTTTTTAAATCTTTGAATTAATAAAGAATATGTAAATAAAAGAAATATATTGCAATGTAAGAAGCATGAAGTGCTTTTTAAGTAATCTATTGATACTATGCATCCCTCACTTTTTATATAGCTATACATTATTTTTATTTACACAATTCTTAATTTATATTTACAAAAATTCATCAATAATTTATTGCGATCTGTTAAAATTAGTATATTTACCTATGTGCTCAAGAGATTCTAGTTGTAAAGAATCCCTCTGTTTTTTCCTCCATTCTGGATTCATTCCATTCTCAGATTTATCTGCTAAAATAGCAGCATAATCCCCATACTCTCCATTTGCTACTTCTAATACTACAAAAAATATAAAATGTATCTATATATGAAAAAGTCGTGTTAGTTACACTATTTATAACTAAAGAACGGCTAAACCGATTTGGCTGAAAATTGGTAGGGAGGTAGCTCAGAACCGCATTCCCGTGAAGTCACTATAAAACATGGTATAACAAAAACGCATCTGACATGGAATAACAAAACACAAATGAAAAGTAAGAAAATACCTACTAAATTAAGAGCTATGACGTAAAATAGCGCAGTCAATATCTCATATATTAAAACCAGTAATTTTTACTTAATTATATGCCCAGTTTTCCATTTTATTATTTGAGGTATCAAGTAATTTGTTTTAAGAGGAACACTGTTTCAAGTTTCTAAAGAGGTTATGTCGAAGGGAGCCAAATCTGGTAAATACGGTGAGTATTCAAGCAATTCATTCTTTAATTCGTTTAAGTTAGACATCGTCATTAAACTTGTTTGGGCACGTGCATTGTCTTGATGAAAAATTATTGTTTTCTTTTGTAAACCGGTTCTTTTACAATTATTTTTATCCAGCTGATTCAAAAGGTTGCAATTATATTCAGAGCTAATTGTTTTACAGTTGTTCAGATAAACAATTAACAAAACCCCTTTTGCATTCCAAAAAACTGATAACCTTTTTTGTCTATCATTCTGACTTCACCTGTTATGAAGCTGAAAGACTAGCTTCAGTTCACTTTAAACGTTCTTGTTTCAGTTTACGATCATAATGGTAGATTCAAATCTCGTTCATAGTTATAAAATAAAGCACAAAATCGGTTTTATTCTCCTTAAAACAGTCCAAATTACGCTGAGAAATTTGTTTTCGATTTAGTTTCTGTTGAATTGTTAACGAATGTGGCAGTAACTTTCCCAACAGCTTTTTCATATGTAATTCTTCGTGTAAAATATGAAGCACTCAATTATCTGAGATGCCTATGGTATCAGTAATTTCTTAGTCAAACTTGGATCTTTGCAAACAATATCAAAGACTTGCTCAATGATTTTGGGTGTTGTTGCACTTTTTGAACGTACACACTAAGTGGTTCATATTTGACGCTTGTACGACCACGTTTAAAATCTAAAACCCATCGATGCACAGTTGGAAATGAAGAAGGAGATTCGTTTAACACTTTTACCATTTTTGTACCAATTTCCGTTGCTGATAAATCTTCCGAAACAAAAATATTATCACTGCACGATATTTGTTTTTTTCCATTGTAACAAAATAAACTGACACTTCAAATGGCTTGTAAACAAAGAATAAATGGACAGATAAAAAAAAAATTCTGTATTTAAATGGAAGATGAAATATTAAAACTGCGTATAAATTTCAAAACTTTTCAACCAACCGGTAAAACACTTAATAAACTTTAATATATCAAAAATGGCATCAAGATTTTTTATGATTATATTGTTGGTATATTATAATAAATCAATTTTTTATGTCAGTCAATGAACTTATTACTTGCTTTACAATTATTTATACATTTAATAAATTACTATTATACTTACAAAAATCTGCAGGATTGTGGTAAGTAGGACACCGTAAATCACATTGCTCTAAATATGGCAAGAGTCCTTTAACACTGCCTTGGTATAAACATTTACTACCAGCTACGACATACAAGTGATCAAATATTTCAAAAATTGGTGCGCTTGGTTGATGAATTGAACAAATTATTGTCTTTCCTGATATGGCCATTTGTTTTAGTAATAGGATACATTGCTTTGAAGCTACACTATCCAACCCACTTAAAATAAAACAAATATAAGAAAAGTGCTAAGTGCAGCGGTACATTTAAACCAATTTAAAAAAAAATTTGTTAACTAAGATTTACCAAATAAAATATGGGAAATGTTAGTTACCTTGTGGGTTCATCAAAAAACATAACCTCTGGATTCTTTAGTAATTCCAAAGCTATAGAAAGTCTTTTTTTCTCCCCTCCTGATAAGGCACTTGTTCGGGTATTTCGATGATTCCAGAGTCCCATTGAGTCCAAAATTTCTCGTATCTAAAAGTCACTGTTATTAATGTTTATTTATAATTTTCTTATTACTACAACCAAGAGTAAAATTCAAAAAGACTAACTACTGCAAAAAGTGCTTAAAAATTTATTGTTATGTCGAAATTAAACTTACCCTAATTTTTTTGTCTTTTGTCGTGTACCTAGAGGTCATCTTTAAATTGGCAGCAATTATCATAGACTCTTGGACGGTAAGTAATGGTTGGAGATCATCATTTTGCATAATATAGCAAGATTTTCTTTGGAATAGTATGTCATTTCTAACTTGATCGTTAATTAACTTTTTACCCGTAACTCCCTTGGTTCTGAAACAAAACGTTAATTGATTCAAATGGGTCAATACTTTTTCGGAATTGAATTGAAAACAAAAAATATTGCATAAAACATTATAAATGTTATATTGTTTAGAAATTCCGGTCTCCTCAACTTCAGTAATCAAAGCAAGTAAAAGCAAATGAAGCAGTCGATGGAAAGAATACTGGATCTAAAAAACTGACATTTGACTTATTGTGCAATCTTCTAAAAGTTATAGGAAACTTTTCTTTTTCAGGTGATCATCTAACTTATTTTCTTAAAACAGGTGACGACATTACCGAGAGGACATATACTTATACCTTTAACTAGTAAATTATTACTCGTCTACCATGGATTTCCAAGGTTCCAAACCGCAGTTTTATCCTTCTATTCAGTTTTCACAGGAGTGACTCAGTACTACTATATATGTTTTATTACTAAGTTATCACCAGGATCACCAGGTTCACCTGCCAAGTCTGCATGTAGTTAGTTGTTTTATCCCAGACATTTGTCGATACTGCCAAGAGGAAGAGGAAACTGCATTTCATGTCCTATGCCAATGTGAAGGCCTTGCAAGGACGCGGTATTTAGTACTGGGAGAGGAGAAACCGGCTGCTCCAAGTTATGCGGAGTGGCCACTGTCAAGGCTATTAAGTCTCATTAAGAGGGCAGAGCTGGAAAAGGTGCTCTAATCCTATTCCACAGATAATGGGTGTTCACAATAGATCTGCAAAGATCGCAGTGATATAGGCTAACAACCAACCCCAAAAAAAATATCTATCTATCTATCCCAGTTCTTAATAATATTTTGATAGAAATGTTTAATAACATCGGTCATTAATAGTGATCGGGTTGGTATCAACATATGTGTAGTTAAAATGTCCAAAATATGGTTTTCTTCCAAGATACCATGTATCCAGCTCAAAGTTACTGAGTTATTTTGTGCAGCCTTAGTTAGGGTTTGATGTGTGTTTTTGTAATAGTACTAAGCTAATTCATGATCTATTAAAGGTTAGCAGTGCTTGTCAGCGACCGTACCTATGATTATACTGGTGAGTTTAGACTGAACTACGTTAGTCAAGTTGTTCATAGCTTATTTTAGATTTAAGTTTACTTAAGGAATGTGAAGTATATAACACATCTCATTTTTTGTTTGTTTTAGGATCCATGCATCCACTACATCGTAATTGGCTGTTTAATTAGTTAATACACTGCACAATCTTTTTAAGATGATATACTGGTTTTACTATTAAAAATATTTTCTTCAGTTGGTAGCATCTTTTATACCTGATGCTTATCAATTGTGTACTTTGTTGACATTTATTTACAAAAGGTGCTTTTTAAAATACCTCCTTCTGGTATTAAACATCTATTCTTTTATTATCAGTTCGAAATATATCTCGAACATCTCCAATCTTTAGATCTCTCATTTGTTTAATATGACTCTATGGCTTTGCAATGTTCTATCTATAAGAATTCTTCTAACTTTAATAAATCTTTAGATCTCTCATTTATTTTAAATGAACTTTTTACAACATTAGCAGATAGGTCCTCATAGCATTATATAAAAAAGTAGTTAAAATAAAGACACTCGGTAAGTGTAAGTGATGTTTTAAATAAAGTACCTAAGCTCTTTACTATTCTGTTATAAAGCCTGATGTTTTATTAAGGTAAGTAATAGTTAAGAACTAATAAAGAATCGTAAATAAAATTAGCATCAGCATCATTACTGAAACATTCATATAATACAATTTGAGCTTTTAAATATCTGGTAATGTATTAGCAAATTAATCTTATACGTTCATATTATCTATGTTTTATTTTATTAGAATTTTCGATATTAGTAGTCGCGCCCTTTGAAACAAGTGATTAGAAAAACGCTAGGGAATGACATATTGCTTTCATTTTGTGATAGGCAACTAAAAACAACTACTCTATCATTTTGTTAATGGTAAACCAATTTTTGCAAACAATAACTTTATATTTCGATAAAATACTGTAAGCCTTAAATCGATTTTTTCCAAATATAGTTATGACCTAGAAAAGTTGTGGTTTTTTCATGATAATTATCTTTACTTCATGTGATTCATATACCTAGTGTGAAGTGTGACTAACATCTCTGGCTACTATTATTTTCTACTATAAATTTCCAAGAAAACATATCGGTTTTTCTTTCAGCATAAGCAGGTAATACTAAGAAATATATTTTTGGGGTTGAAAAACTGTTTATAGGCGGATAGCGTGTAAAAATCTGACCAACGCAGCGCCAACGATAAAAATCAAAGTTTATGATACACATCCCAAAATACATTGTTTCTTGCTAGTTTTAGTTTTAATTTAGTATTATTGAACACTGCTTACTGGTAAAAACACTGAAGTTCTTTGTATAGAATAAAACAAATTCAAACATTTCCAAAGAAATAAATAGGTACTTCTTTTCTTAGAAGTTGAATGAAAGTAGTTGTTATAAGTTTTGTTTTTTTGATGTTCATAAATCGGTAGTAGTAATAAAGAAAAAATCAACGGTAAGCATCCATGTGTTTATTCGAGAAAAGGTATCAATCACAATCCCAACTGTAAACGGTAGAGATTTAGAGATAAACCATATCGGGAAATTTTAGCACTCCCCTCCAATGTAACACTCAAAGCACAAACTTAACAACGTAAGTTAATAAAGCCGGTAAGACTAAAAAATTTGACTAGCTAGAGATTTGTCGCAAGACTAAATCAAAAGTGAAGCGAAAATTGTTACGAACCCTACGCGGGTTAGAAAATGAATCTGGTTGGTCAATTTGGTTTTGTACTGAAAAGTGTATGATAAGGCTGATGTGTCGTTTGTCACGTAGGTAATCTATACTGCATTGTTTTAAGATAGTTATAGAAAGTTTGAAACAAGGGAGCCGTATCATATTTAGAAAGGAATTAATTTACAAGAAATTAAAGTAAGTTTTTTTTAAAATGCTACAATGTGAAGATTTGTAGTGATATTTAGTGCCAATAAAACAAAAGCATTAGTTAAGTAATAGTTGTTAAGACTTAAATCCCGAAAACGACTATATCCTACAATCAGATAATAGTTACAGTTACCAATTAGAATCTTTCTCGCTGATGATGAAATTGTCAGCATTCTAACGATCAAGACTGGTGTGGTAACTTTAATTTAGTCTTCGAAGAGACAACAATAAAAAATGTCGTTTGTGCTTTTATTAATCCCGTTGGTAATCTTAAAATATACCTCTCAAAGTGTGACATCGCCTTTTCTATAGTAAATTAGAATTATGCTTATATCTCAAGATATGTAATAGTAAAATTATTTTTGTTGTTCAAATAATAATTTTTGTGGATTCTTAAGAAATATCCGAATGGTTTTACTATGGCGTATATCAAATTATCCCGAGGTTGCATCAATTAAATACTGCCTACTTGAGAACATCCTTATTCTGTTAGTATCTGTTGTTATTAAACGAAATAAGACAACTGTAAGTTTTTTATTCTGCATAATGGTTTTAAGAAATAATACTAATTTTCTTTTTTATCGCTATCTTCTTCTTCTTTTGTTAGGAATTTATTTGCAATAAAACTTTCCTGCAAAATCTTGAAATCATGTGGTACAGCTCGTACTTTACTGGTATACCAGATAATTTGCTAATTAAAGCAGCTGATGATCTTCCCAGTTTGACTAACTAATTGGGTACCATCTTATTCACATAATCTGTACATGACGGTTTGCTGTGTGTTACATGTTGAATTTCCAATTAAACTGAATAAGTTGAATAAAAACTTATAAATTACAAAAGTCAAGGAGTTATAAGTTAAGTAAATTTTGTAGCTTCTCTGAAAAACATTAAAAGGCGCCCTAATCAAATTTTAACATCTTATACTTTAGCTTCTATAGTTCGCTAACTGCTCGAGAATCCATAACTCGTTCGCCTCCAAAAACCTGAGTGTCCAAACCCAACTTGCTTCCTAATTCTTCACTAACATCCATCGAACAAATTAACATACGGGATATTTGTTTACAACATTCCTATCAAAGGTGTCTTACACAGGAAATTTAATATGGAAGAAATAAATAAGACAAAATGGTGAAGTTAAAAATGACAAAAGAAACCGTACAGGTACATAAAGAAATAAATGTATGATTTATTATTGTGGTTAATATAACAAAAATCAAGATAAATTTCGGTTAAGCTATTACCAGTTTTACGTATTTTAAATAAATAAAAGATTACAATAAGGAATTTGTGGTATTTTATAAAAAAGTTTTAGATTAATAAGTGGTTACTTCTATATCCAGATATTACTACCGGATGTTTGTTTCTAGAAGTCAAAGATTATTTTCAAATAGTTCATTATCTGATTAACTTATCGACGGTAGTATATCTGAAAATAATTAGTGATTATTTTGTGATTACACAAAGTATTTGCAACTATAAGCAACGATTTTTAAATATTGAGATCGTTCCATCCACGGGCGACGAATAATTCACGATATTATAAAGGGTTTTACTAACATCTATTTTGCTTTAATAAAATTTCCCTGCAAGATCTTGAGATCATTTGGTTCATCGTAAACCATCTCTTTACTGGTGTACCAGATAATTTGCTGATTAAAGTAGTTGATGATCTTCCCAGTTTGATTAACTAATTGGGTTCCATCTTATCCAGATAAACCGTACATGGCGGTTTGCAATTTGCATTTCCAATCCCTTGTCCCAGCAATTTTTTATAGTGTTTTAACATCTTTATCGCCAGCTCTTAAGATAATGACGTCTAGCTCTCAAAACATTTTTTTTTCATTGGCCTATCCGGTAATCTGGTTGCTGAGCGAGTTGATGATCGTGTCTGCTCCCATTCCATCCACAGGATTATTCCATTGCCTTCTCTATCCTAACAAATTTTCATTCCTCTCTAATATTGTCACTTCTTATGCAGTCTTATCACCTTGGTTGCTCTGAAAGTTAGCATTTTCGTGGAACGAATTCGAGCATTTCTTTCTGTAAATACGTTTTGTTTTCTGAAAGACGTCGATGTATGTTAATGACATTCTTTATGTTTTGTTTAACGCTTTAAAATCTCTATTATTATGGTAATTAAAGTTCATTACTTGTTTAATAGTTTGTTTAAATATTAAAAATTTACACTGGATTGATTCTTTTGCGGTTACCGTTGCCTTGAGCGTTTTAAGTTAAGATTTCAGATTGTATCCTTCTCTCACAATTTTAAACTTGTTGTACTAACTTCAAACAACTGGTTTTTATTTTCTTGATTTCATATTGTATTTTACCAAATTCGTTTGTTGAAGAGAGCGAAAACACTTGCATGTTATATTATTCATTTCAAGTTCGTGCCTACTGACTAATGACGGCTGGTTATCGCTTTCATTATATTATATTACCTGGTTTTGATCTTTACAGGTTTTGGTTTCATATTTTAATGGATTCACAAATTCTAGTATTCTTCGTGTATCGTCGTCGATCGAAGCTTTTTAAAAATTTTGTTATTTAGTGTTGAATTTTATTCTTCTTCAACTATTTTATTTAATAGTGTTATGTTTTTTGTTTTATAATTACTTTTATTTCATATTATTCAGTAATATAATTGAAAAGAACAGTCGGTGCCTGCTAGTAAAATATAGATCAATTATGACCCTGAGCTTTAAAGTGTCGGCTTAGGTAGCTGTTAGGATTAGTCAATCCGCACGAATTAACATTAAAATTTACACCTCAAATAAATTAATTAAAAAAGATTGACTTCAGCAAAGAGAAAAAACTAATTTTATAACATTGAAAAGAAATCAGCTTTATAATAAAATTATAGATGTCTATATTAATGTCGTAGCTCTTAAAAATTTACCTGTAGTATAAGTACAAACATATTTTAGATTTATTTAAATAATAAAAATAAAGAAACTTATTATTTATTCAACTTTTTAAAATCCTTAATCATATTAAAATAAACCTGATGCACTTAGTCTCTTACCTAAAATTGGTGGCCGAGTTGACAAACTCCGGTAGGAATGGGCGAAGAATTTTGGAATAACGTCATCTTTTGTGATGAAAAAGTTTTCCTATCCTGTAGTAGTGGTTATGTTCGAGTCTATCTTCCGAGGTACACAATATATGAAGAGAGCTATATGTGAAATTCGGTAGCCAATAGCGGTCGATTTTCCGTAAGCACTTGGGGATGGATTGGAACACAAGGAGTCGGCGTTTGTTGGATGGTCGTCTACATGCAGAGTACAACAAAGTCATCCTGAATGATGTGATGCTGTCGTCAGAGATGTCTGTGTATCCGCCAAATTTTATATTCCAACAGGACAATTCTGGAATCCATACTGCGCACATATTTTCTTACTGGATTGAAGAAAATAATGTAAAAAACTTCCTTGGCCTCCACTTACCCCCGATTTAAATATCATAGAAAATCTGTTGAGATTGATGTCAAAGAAGGCCAAGTTTTGTGGGTGAATATTCAAGACTTGTGAAAAATTTTACTCCCGAATACATGAGAAATTTAGTTATCTCAATGCCCAAAGCGTAATTGACCACAACAACGGGGGAATGACTAAATATGAAACTTCTGAAGTAGTCTAATTTTTGTTTTTAATTTCAAGTTTAAATTTCAAATGTGTTTTTTTCTTTTTTTTGCATTAAAGTTTTTTAAAAGAGTCGACTATCTATTGCTCACCACTGTACTTATGTACGTCCCACATCTTCTATACATATAATAAAACTGTAGAAATGTATATGTTTGTGCGCGCATCACATGCAAACTACTAATCCTATTCAAATGCGGTTTTCAAAGACGTATTTGTCTTCTTTCAACTTAACATCTGGTGTATAAAACTGTCTCCCGCCCACCCCTTTAACGGGGTGAGGAAAGAAATTTTTATACAAAAATTAACACGCCACGCGAACGACGTCGCAGGTACATCGAAATAGAACCCAAAAATGTGGTTAGATTTTTTTGTCTGTCTGTCTGTATGTTTGTGCGCGCATCACATGAAAACTACTGATCCGATTCGAATGCGGTTTTCACAGATGTATTTGTCTTCTTTCAACTTAACATCTGGTGTATAAAAATTTCTCTACCATTCCTTAAATAGGGTGGGGCAAGAAATTTTTATACAACAATCACACGCCACGCGACCGACGTTGCGAGTACAACTAGTTGTTTCCTATAGAACTTTTATTATGTTTGTAATTTCTTCTATGCGTGCCAGAGTTATTGTGTAGGTCAAAATTTTCTTATTTCAATTATAGCTGAATGCGTCAAGTTAATGCAGTCAATTATTATTCATCATGAATATATCTGGTTTCATATTGTAACACAAAAATTTGACTCCGTTGATGTTTGTATTTTAATAAATATATTTATCGTAAATAAAAATAGTAAAAGCACATTTCAAAACAATAAAATAGTCAACTAATTAAGGCAACTTACACTGTGAATAAATTATAACATATCTAAATTAAATAATATTAATTCTACAAATAAATGTTTGATATCGATTTAGGATAAACATATTCATTCAAAATAAACAGTAATATTATTTTCAAGGTTTGCAAAACAATTTGTGAATGTGAATCATAGTGTATCTTACATAGTACATAGTGCATATGAAATTATTAGATATAAACTATTTAATCTCCTTATCTTGAAAATGCTTTGTTGTCTCTTGCAACATTAGAAAAGTCTATAAAACTTATCTTTTGAACTGGTAAATTAACATTAGACATTTGTTTAGTTATAGCAATAAATATCCAAGTTTGCAAATTGATTTTATTTTAGTGACATGAATCATGGCGTTATGTTGAAAGATTACAGAAACAATATATGTTCGTAAATAAAATATATCAGTGTTCTCAAAAGAGGATTATTTTAGAATTACCATGTTGCTCTATGAAATACTATGAATTTTACACCATACTGAAACACTTATGGGGGCTTTTTACACAATTTATTTACAAAATTGTTAAGATACACTGAACTCTGCTGGATAACGTCTAACTACTTGACAATACAATGAACTCTTCTGAACACTTGACTCGAACTGACGTTAACTGCCCGTGCATCCCCTTATATACAACATTATTTAATCTAGTTAGTGTGTTTAGAAGTTTCTAGAATTTTCTAGAACATTATTTAAAATGGTCAGTTGATTTTTTTACAAACTTCTAAAAATCAACTGTCAACAACAATCTTTCAAATTAAGGTCCCTTCCTTTACGATTATCCCGTTACACTGCCCCCTCCTTAGATTCATTCCTCCTGGAATGTTATTTCCTACATCGGAATCCCGCACACTCCCTGAGCCAGCCAAACCATTTTCTTGGAGTTGCTGCGCATCTCCACTGTGGTTTCCCTGGTAAGGCGCCAAACGATCATGATGGACCACGACGGGTTTCCCTCTGGGAATTTTCACGATCCTATAAATGACATCGTTAATCTTCTTCTTGATGGTGTAAGGACCTTCCCAGTTCTTTTGTAATTTGGGACAAATACCTCGACGCCGTCGGGGGTTATAGAGCCAGACTAAATCTCCAACTTGGTAACTCTTTTCCATTGTCCGTGTGTCATAGTACCTCTTCATCCGATCACTAGATAATTGTAGTTTTCCACGCACCAGGTTGTGTATATTCTCCATTCGATTCTGAAGGTCAGCGACATATTGTTCACGTGCCATTTCTTCACCAGGTTTACAACCAAACACCAAGTCACATGGTAGCCTCATTTCTCTACCGAACAGGACCTTCGCAGGCGTTTGGCCAGTTGATTCGTTGATGGCCGATCGAATTGCCATTAAAAATAGTGGAATATGTCGATCCCAATCCCTCTTACAATCTGACACCACTTTTGACAGATAGTTGGTTATAGTCCGGTTCATTCGTTCCACCATTCCATCAGACTGAGGGTGCATCGCTGTGGTTCTCGTTTTGTGGATGCCTAATCTTTGGCAAACTTCTTGAAACAGCTTGCTCTCAAAATTTCTTCCTTGGTCTGAATGTAATTCTAATGGTACCCCAAATCGGCTTACTAATTCTTCAACCAATATATCTGATAAAGTGGTAGCTTCCTGATTGGGAACTGCATATGCTTCAACCCATTTAGTGAAGTAGTCTATTACAACAAAGATGTACTTGTTTCCTACATCGGTCTGTGGAAGTGGCCCCAATACATCTACTGCGATTCTTTCAAAAGGACTTCCAACCAGGTATTGCTGCATTTCCGCCTTCGGTTTTCGGTGCGGACCGTTACTGGCAGCACATGTAGTGCATTTACGACACCAATCTTTAACATCATTAGTGCAATTTACCCAGTAAAATCTATCTCGGATCTTTTGCAGCGTTTTCGTGATACCCAGATGTCCTCCAGAACTATCATTATGCATCTGTTTTAAAATTTCCGGTACAGCATTTCTTGGGACCACTATTTGTTTCCTTGTTTCTGTGCCCTCGGAATTTTCTACAAGTCTTTTAACGAGCCCTCCGTCCAAAATTAAAGAGTTCCATTGGGACCAGTATGCTTTTAAAGCAGGAGAGGATGAGGATATCTCTCTCCACAACGGACGACGGTCCATTCTCTTCCACTCCCTAATCTTTCTCAGAATGGGATCGTTTTCTTGTTGCTCCTCCAGCATAGAACTCTCGTCTCCTGGCACAACCTTAACTAAGGCAAGTTTTTCCTCGTTCTGCTCCATACGGGTACAATGGGGGCAATCAGGTCGACATGGTCTTCTGGAAAGTGCATCAGCATTACGATGTCTGGTTCCAGGTCTGTGCTCGATTTCAACATCATATTCCTGCAGTTTTTCGAGCCATCTTGCTATCTGTCCTTCTGGGTTCCTAAAGCTAAGTAGCCACTTTAAACTAGCATGGTCTGTTCTGATCAGGAATTTTCTGCCATACAGATATTTATAACAGTGTTCGACGGATTTTACAACTGCTAACAGTTCCCTCCGAGTTACACAGTAGTTCTTTTCAGCTTTCGAGCTGTGACAAGACGGCTCCAATTCCCACATTGCTGGCGTCGGTGTCCAGAATAAGCTACCATCAGGAAGTTGATAAGCAAGAACAGGTGCTGACGTAAGCTGTTTCTTCAATATTTCAAACGCCTTTTGACACTCCTGATCCCAACAGAAGGACTTATCTTGTTCTGTCAAACGTGTCAAGGGTTTGGCGATGTCTCCAAAATTCTTGACATATCGTCGGTAATAGGAACAAAGACCCAAGAAACTCCGGAGCTGATGTTTGTCGATAGGGATTGGCCATTCCTGAACGGCTTGTATCTTAGCGGCGTCAACAGCAACGCCATCCTTGCTTACGTTATGTCCTAAATAGTTGACCTGTCTCTGGAACAAGTGGCATTTCTTAACATTCAATGTTAGATTAGCGTTCTGTAATCTTTTAAAAACTTCTTCCAGGTTAGATAAATGTTCCTTAAAGGTCTTACCCATTATGATGATGTCGTCTAGATAAACTAGACAAGTTTCCCATGACAAACCCCGCAGGATGTTCTCCATTAGTCGTTCAAACGTCGCAGGAGCATTACAGAGGCCAAATGGAAGGACCGTGAATTGCCATAACCCTGATCCACTTGTAAAGGCAGTCTTTTCTTTGTCTGCAGGATTCATTTTAACTTGCCAGTATCCGCTTTTAAGGTCCAAGGTAGAAAACAGAGTAGAACCCGCCAAAGCGTCGAGGGCATCATCAATCCTTGGCAGAGGATAACTGTCCTTCTTAGTGACATCATTTAGCTTTCGATAGTCGACACAAAACCGCATTGATCCGTCTTTCTTTCTCACTAATACCACAGGAGAAGCCCACGGACTACTGGATGGTTCGACTATGCCCTTTTGAATCATTTCTTTAAGGGCTCTGTCTGCTTCTTCGTTTTTAAATTGAGGCATCGTTCGAGGTACCTGTCGAATCGGACGTGCATCACCAGTGTCAATTCTATGTTGTACAACATCAGTTTTTCCCTGTTTACTTTTAGAACCAAATACAGGTTTATAACGGTAAAGTAGATCTCTTACCTGTTTCTTTTCTAATTTTGACAAAGAGGGGTCTAATTTTGTCATTAAGTGTTCAATTTCGTTGGTCTCATCTGTTTCCGTAACATTTATCTTGTGAATTATGGCCATTACTGGTTCTAAACTTCCCATTTCCGTGTCCTTTCGGAGAAGAACTGGATGATTGTTTAAGTTGATAACTGGGATGGGTAGATCTAACAAGAGTCTTACCCACAAGGAGTCCTTTTCCCAATTCATGGTCATGGTTGTTCAGCTCTAACATGGCTGGGGCACCATCTGGCTCCAGTCCATCCAACCGCGCTGTGACGACACATTCGCAGCTTGCCGGAAGTTCGATATCATCGATTAGCTTAATCGAGGCATTGTCAACTTGTTTTCGGTGCAGGAATATTTCTTCATTACCAGTACGAAGGATACGTTGGCGAAGATCCAAATGAAAACCACAGTGGAGCATAACATCCATGCCCAGAACAACATCTTCATCAACGTCAGCCACCAGCACTAAGTGAACCAAACTGTAGCGTCACCTGTATCTCACCGTAGACTCTAGCAGAATCTCCGGTAGCGGTACGCAGTCTCCAACTGGTAGGCAACATCTTATTTCGCATAATGATGGTTGGTCGGACGATAGTTTTTGTAGCTCCAGTGTCTACCAGCATGCTAATATTCTTCCCGCCAAGGAGGCCATCTACATATAAGCTGTCCACGTGATGTCGCAGAGTTGCCAATTTAATGGTGTGAGGGGCTTCGGGAATGTTTGGGGTCGATTTCGCCCTCCAGGAGTCGACCCGTTCTAGTTTTCCTGCTGCTGGGGTACTTCAGCAGAAGATTTTTCTTTTTGGGGGCAAGTATTTCTTATATGGCCTAGTTCTCCGCAGTTCCAGCATCTCACTTGGCGCCTTCTTCTTGGAGATAACTTCATTAATCTCTCTACTACCGCTTCAACGTCGCTAACGGAATGAACGGCATGGTCGTAGTTACCGGTGACTTCCCTTAGTCGAGCAACTCCATGTGAGGCCTCCGTCGCCGCCTCAAACTCCAGGGCAATGGTCAAGGCGTCCACAAGAGTCTTCGGCCGCGCCAACCGTACAGCGCGCTGCAACTCTACGTCTCGAAGACCATCGGTAAAGGTTTGGACTGCTAGGCACTCCAGGAAATCCTCCGCTGCATTTAAATACGCAAGTCGTACCATTCTTGCTACATCCGCTTCAAATTCCCGGATAGTTTCTCCATTTTTCTGTTTTCGGCTCTTTAACTGCATTCGGTACACCGGTTGTAGATGAGTTTGACCATAACGCATCTCTAGACGATTCACCATTAACTCGAAGTTGTCAGCTTCATCCGGTGTCAATGATTGCAAGACGTCTAAAGCTTCGCCTCGCAGAGCTACGGTTAGGGACAATGCTTTCTCCTGGGATGATCCATTAGCTCTGGCCGCTGCGTCAAATTGTTTCAGGTAATTTGGCCAGGAAGTCTTCCCGTCGAAGGTCGGGGGTTTCATTGTCGTTCGCACTTGGGTCGTCTCCTCGTTTCTTCGTCGTTCGACGTCTGCGTGGCAGGTTTCTATCTCGGACTGCATTTGCTGATTGATCTCGTCTCTGAAGTTGGCCACCTGCTGATTTTGCTCCTCTCGCAAGTTGGCTACTTGCTGATTTTGCTCGTCCCGAAGATGTGATATCTGCTGGGAAAACGAACTGGATAACTCATCTGATAGGGTAGACATCCGTTGTGATAGCTGGGACACCTCTTCACGCTGGCTTCTTATCTGACTGGATAGCTCCTCTTGTTGGTTCGTCATTCACTGGGACAGCTGGGACATATCTTCGCGCTGGCTCTTCATCTGACTGGATAGCTCCTCATGTTGGCTCGTCATTCGTCCTGATAGCTCCTCTTTCAGCTGGGACATATCTTCGCGCTGGCTCTTCATCTGACTGGATAGCTCTTCATGTTGGTTCGTCATTCGTCCTGATAGCTCCTCTTGCAGCCGGGAAAGTTGTTGAGTTAGTTCAGAATTTGCTTTTTGAACCGGGTCTTCAAACTCCACAGCGTCAGGGTCAAAATTATTATTTAGGTAGTATTCACGGAGCCTTCTCAACAATACGGATTTGCTCCCAGTAGTTTCCAACTCTAATTCTTCAAGCTCTCTTCTGAGCTCAGCCACCAATAGTTCATTTATCTTTTTTCCAGGCATTCTTATATCTTCACACCACACCTGACACCAATTTGAAACACTTATGGGGGCTTTTTACACAATTTATTTACAAAATTGTTAAGATACACTGAACTCTGCTGGATAACGTCTAACTACTTGACAATACAATGAACACTTGTGAACACTTGACTCGAACTGACGTAAACTGCCCATGCATGCCCTTATATACAACATTATTTAATCTAGTCAGTGTCTTTAGAAGTTTCTAGAATTTTCTAGAAACATTATTTAAAATGGTCAGTTGATTTTTTTACAAACTTCTAAAAATCAACTGTCAACAACAATCTTTCAAATTAAGGAACTTAAACAACTAGATAAAAAACTGTCCCTTCCTTTACGGTTATCCCGTTACAATACATTATAATTTTCCAAAAAGTTAACTGAAATACCTTTCTTAAAAACTCTGTTTATGTAGCCAACAACCTCAAAAGTATAGTGCAGGATATAATAATAATAATATAAACTATATAGCAACCATGAGAAGGTACTATTCGCTGGATGCGTAACCCCAGCGCCTTCTAACGATACAACTTACGGTGGCTCTTTTGAAAAGATTTACATGCATTGGATGCCAAATAGTTATTGACAAAATTAAATAATAGTAGACTTTGTCTTATGAAAGTAGAGTAATTACTTCTTTCTCTAACACGGAATGTTCTAACAACTGAAATTTATAATTTTTTGAAATATTTTATGCAATCATCAGATCTTTAATGTTTTGGTCAATTTTTTTTTAAATTGAATTCAATAAACTTTATTCATATACCTATCTGTGTTTCTTTATTACATATTTTTTTATACCAAAATTTGTTCTATTGGCGAGATTTGTGTACATTGGAGGTTTTAAAAAACAGAAACAAAAATAATTTATTTATGTTTTGTATATACATGTCTGAATCCTAAACAATATTATCAAAATTATCACCTACAAACCACCAAAATTTTCTGTTAAAATTTGTACCAAAGAAAACCCTTTTTATATGGAATTCTGAGAAACATACGAGAGTTACTTATCTAATTTATTTTAATGAATAACAGAGACATAACATGTAAGTGGTACGTCAAATATTGTAATTGACATACTATTAATAAAATATTACATTGATTGTTATCTATACAGATCGAACATACGAAAGTTCAACAACTTGTCTTAATTTCTGGTAACTACTCTTAATTGTTGTATATTGAGTATGCATGGTAGCATGGTTAAATGTTAAAGCAGGTGACTGGTCTTGCCAGTTAACCTGAATTTCGCCATTTTTTCGACAGAATTATTTTGATACAGTATAAAGTTTAATGAAGACATTTTGATTTGATTTGATTTGAATTAAAAAAGTTAGATATATTCACTACGTTTAGGAAAGTAATCTCATTTTTTATATTAATTCTGGCTATAAACAGAAATTAAGAATTGTATTGTAAAAAATACATAATCCCGAAAAATTTTCTAGTATATAATTTTCCCACATGCTATAGCTAACGATATTTAAAAATTAAAATAACTGCCTATGCCATCAAGCTATGGATGTTAAACCATACTTTTTAAAACAAATCTTTTTATATTGGCTTCGGCGACTAGGCGAAAGCAGTTATTCTAGTTGAAAAATGTACTTTCCTGGCTTACTCCTATGTCAAACATAGCATAAGAATTTTCCGAGTTCCACAAGCCTTTTTTGAAATACAGGTATGGTAAGTAGGTACATATAATATACTAAAACTTATTTAGTTAATCAAACGAGTATAAATAAAAAATAGTTTTATAGTCTAAACACATATCCAACGATTTAATGTAATATTTCACAATATACACTCTTTTTGACCTATTTTTAGCCAGGTAAATCTAGACATTGATTCCCATCATGCTAAAAATTTGAAAATTGTTGAAAACATAATTAAAATCATTTTAAATTTTCCCATCGTTGCGGTACGTGCAAAAAATTTTACTCGAGATCAAATGTAAAAATGGGTTTTTGCGATTTTCTTTTTTCCTAAAATCCACCATTTCTGAGATATAACGATTCAAAAAGCGTCATTGTATGAATAAGCACGTCACTTATATACATTGCTAATGCGACATACATTATTGATGGAGGATACTTAATAGGTACCCATATTTTATTTGACGACATTATGACAGCTCCTACCAGTCAACAGAAATTTCTTGCAAATACTTTTCAATTTCAATGTCAAGAGAAAAGTTTGCTGCTAAAAATATTTTGGTTAACAAGTCGATGTACTGAAATAGCATTGGAAAAATTTAATTTTACAAATACAATTATTGTTGTTGGTGAAGATGTAAACTTACCTACTCGTATTACTCACTGCTCGCACTCCAGCTGAAAAAACTATTTCTTCTTAAAACCAGGAAAAGGTTAAAATCTATCGGAAGTATAAGTATTCATTAAAAAGCTTATCGACATTTGCAAAACGTCAAAATCAAGTGAGTAGGTACTATTATTGCAAGCAATAACTGGTTGTTATACAACATCTGCATTTTACAGGAAGGGTAAAACAACGATTTTTAAAATGTTTAAAAATCAAAATTGAGTCCAGTGTGCTGAAGTTTTAAAAAAAAAGTAATTCAACTCAACAAGAAGTTATCACCAACGGAATTCGATTTCTTCTTTGTATGTACGTACGGTGCTCCTAAAAAAACTACCTGCGTAGATATGTATCGATATACATATTAAGAAAACACTCAGAATAAAATTCCAGTACAATTAGATTCTCTTTCTTCAACCCCAATTACTGCTCATCAACATCTTATTCGGTTAGAGCCACCAGATTGGGATTGAAAGTTGGTCGATAGTATCTACATTAGAACCAATCAGGTTTTGATCCTACTGAATACAATTTTTGCAACTGTAAGAAGGGATGTAGTGTTAAATATGATTGCAAAAAAGTTGAACTGATTTGTTCTCTAGTATGCATAAATTGTCAAGGCCAGTCGTGTTCTAATGTTTAATCGCCAACACCAGAGGATCTCGCAGGCTTGCAAGGCTCGCCCTGCAATTTGCCTACTCGTCCAGTAAAAGACCACTTTAAAATATTAAAAATATGCTTATACTTTATCAAAATCTTCATTTTTTTAATCAAAAAATATGTTATAATAATATTTACAAAAAATTTAAAAAGGCAACAAAAATTTGTAACACCTAAAATGTATTATAAAGATTTGAAGTAATTGTGAAAATAAATTTCAGTAATTTGTTTTAGGTATATACCTGTATAATAAAATTCATAATAAGCATATAATTCTAAAATTGAAAATCTTCTAATATAGACAAATTAAATTTTTTTTATTTCTCTTAATAAAATATTTTTCCTGGTATATATATTGTCGTAAACAATTTTTTCTTTTCATTCACGGAATGCTGCTTCTATCACAGTAATTGCAGTGTTGTGGTTAAATGAAGGTAATGTTCATTGTCGAGGTCTCATTTCAATCATTTAGTCATTATTTGATAAAAAGTCAACAAGAACTACTGCACTCTGAGGTTTACGTTCGGTGCACATGTACCGAAACCGAAAACCATTAGATGGAACAGAGAGATGGATTCGAATTAGTCACTGGTTCTACTGCTTCGTTGCCAGCGTTAGTAATATTACAATAACCAATAAGAAATACTGTTGAATACGGTGTTGTTCTTTAGTTTCGTTTCTAGAATATAGAACTCTTGAAGTTTATTTTAGGTGCACATGTACCGAGTCGATTAAGTACAACAGGAAATTGCTGCCAGTTTTATTAATTTTTCCAGAACACAATAGAAATTTAATTTTAATGCTATTGTACATGTTTTTTTTTGGTTTTACAGGTATTTTTTATACTAAAAAATGTCATAAATGATTCAGGAATAAATTATAATTCAAAAAATTAAGCTTTACTATTTATATATCATGAAATTTCGTCAAATCGCTTTCTATAACAAAATTATAACTCTATTTTAAATTATATCAATAAACAAATTAGTTTCTTGCAACGAAATGAAGATCCCGTTTATGTACAAATTCGAACTATTAATTAAGTATCAAGGTTCTCAGAGGATATTTATAAATGATTTGAAGAAGAAAGAGTTTGAAAAGAACTGCTTTTAAAATCTTTTATTAAAGTGATGTGATGCTTTTAGGTAAATATCCTACTTTAATAAATTTAAATCATACTTGGCAAGAATTTAAGTATTTTCTCGTATTTATAATTTTGTTATTAATAATTGTATTAAAATTATGATATTATTCCTTACCTCGAATGGATCTCCAAATCTAATGTTTCATTAAACTTCTTAGAGGAGAAGGTAAATTTCCGATTTTTTTTTTAACAGGTAAGTTGTGGAAGGTCACAACTATGGATTAAAATCATCGTAAACGAACAGCTGGGAATTGCAAAGAGGGTCAACTTCTTAGTTATTATCCAATATTTAAAATGCTATCAAGATAAAGTAGGCATATTCGAGTTTGGTTGATCGGAACTGAATGATAAAGTGACGAAGTAGGAATGTGTAAAGTAGGACCAGAAATATAGTATGATTATGGCTTTAACTCGTTGATTACTTTATGACTGGGTTAACCTAACCCCAAATAAAAGTAACCCCGACCGCTTGTTTAAAACTACTTAAAAAAAATTAAAAATTTTCGAAATGAAGGTAAACCAATAGTATAGCTGGATTTATAAACTTGACATTGCCGTTGCCGTTCGCTACAGTTTGCAGTTGCCGTTACCGTTCAACGTTGAAAACAAGGTATTTCTAGTTCATATTTATAAAGTCCGTAGTCGTTGACGTTCGCAAGTTGGATTCCTCTCCGCTGACGTTATTATTATTATATTATTAATTACTAAACTTAATATCTATACTTACGTGACAGAATAATAAAATAATCTGTCTAACACTATGTGATACGTCACTATGATACTAGAACATTAGCTCAGACTATTTTTTTATATCTATCTCTTTTCAATATACTGAATGTTTAAACAGTATTCATAGGACTTATAGTTATGACTAATAACATGTGGTAAATATTTCATTTTACCGATTAATATACTTATATATATTTCTGTCTCTCTCTTACTCAAGCCATTACATATGTAACGTAATGTAATGATTTTGCCGATTTAATCCCATACAAATTTTCAACGCCGGATGCACGAATAAAAGTAAAACTACAAAAGTTTTTATATTTTGAATTATCTTTATTTAATTTTACTAATGTATCAATACAATTTCATATTGCGTATATACATATATTGTATATCCCAAACAAATTAAAAACTAAGATTGCTAAGACCAAAGATATAATACAAAACTGGCAAAATTACAAAAACAAATTTTGTGTAATACTTTCATTCCATGTGTTGAAAAGGTCATGTATCTAATATTGATCTTGTGTTTTCAACAACTACACTGCAAATAGGAATAGTTTTTTGATATATTATTTTATATTCTTAAAATATGCACCAGGTTGTGTATATTCTCCATTCGATTCTGAAGATCGGCGACATATTGTTCACGGGCCATTTCTTCACCAGGTTTACAACCAAACACCAAGTCACATGGTAGCCTCATTTCTCTACCGAACAGGACCTTCGCAGGCGTTTGGCCAGTTGATTCGTTAATGGCCGATCGAATAACCATTAGAAATAGTGGAATATGTCGATCCCAATCCCTCTGACAATCTGACACCACTTTTGACAGATAGTTGGTTATAGTCCGGTTCATTCGTTCCACCATTCCATCAGACTGAGGGTGCATCGCTGTGGTTCTCGTTTTGTGGATGCCTAATCTTTGGCAAACTTCTTGAAACAGCTTGCTCCCTAGGTCTGAGTCTAATTCAAGTGGTACCCCAAATCGGCTTACGAATTCTTCAACTAATATATCTGCTAAAGTGGTGGCTTCCTGATTGGGAACTGCATAGGCTTCAACCCATTTAGTGAAGTAATCCATGACAACAAAGATGTACTTGTTTCCTACATCGGTCTGTGGAAGTGGCCCCAATACATCTACTGCGATTCTTTCAAAAGGACTTCCAACCAGGTATTGCTGCATTTCCGCCTTCGGTTTTCGGTGCGGACCGTTACTGGCAGCACATGTAGTGCATTTACGACACCAATCTTTAACATCATTAGTGCAATTTACCCAGTAAAATCTATCTCGGATCTTTTGCAGCGTTTTCGTGATACCCAGATGTCCTCCAGAACTATCATTATGCATCTGTTTTAAAATTTCTGGTACAGCTTTTCTTGGGACCACTATTTGTTTCCTTGTTTTTGTGCCCTCGGAATTTTCTACAAGTCTTTTAACGAGCCCACCGTCCAAAATTAAAGAGTTCCATTGGGACCAGTATGCTTTTAAAGCAGGAGAGGATGAGTATATCTCTCTTCACAACGGACGACGGTCCATTCTCTTCCACTCCCGAATCTTTCTCAGAACGATCGTTTTCTTGTTGCTCCTCCAGCATAGAGCTCTCGTCTTCTAGCACAACCTTAACTAAGGCAAGTTTTTTCTCGTTCTGCTCCATACCGGTACAATGGGGGCAATCAGGTCGACATGGTCTTCTGGAAAGTGCATCAGCATTACGATGTCTTGTTCCAGGTCTGTGCTCGATTTCAACATCATATTCCTGCAGTTTTTCGAGCCATCTTGCTATCTGTCCGTCTGGGTTCCTAAAGCTAAGTAACCACTTTAAACTGGCATGGTCTGTTCTGATCAGAAATTTCCTGCCAGACAGATATTTATAAAAGTGTTCGACGGATTTTACAACTGCTAACAGTTTCCTCCGAGTTACACGCAGTTTTCCACCAATCTGAAAAGCGGCCTCTTACCAAATTAGATGTATTAAAAATATCCATTATTGGGAGCTAAGTATTTTATTGCGTTTTATTTGCACTTTACGGTTTACTCTTTTACCAAACATATATTTACACTGTACTTTAGGCAAAGCAATGGATGCCGATGGATAATGGTTTCTTTAATATTTTTGTTACAATAAATATTTGTACCGTATTGATAAAAATTTTAAGTTTAAATATAACATAACCAATTCGATGTATGATGTAGTATGACTGAGGTGTATTTATAGCACACACGAAAAGAACTAGTAAAATACCAAAGATGCTCTAGGCAAGTGCACCTTTGTATTAAAAAAATCCTGTAAGTGATCTACATTGCTTAAAATTGCTTAAAATCTTTTTTTAAATTTAGCATATAATTTAAGATTTGCGCGGTTTTTAAATCATATTTACAAAAAAAAAAAATTTGATTTGTTTCAAATCAAAATTTAATGTGAGGATCACTATTTAATTAAGACAGCTTCTATGTATTACCTACATTATTTTTTATATTTTTTTTTTATTAAAAAATTAGAACTGTAAATATGTATGTATGTATATATATATATATATGAGCAAATTAGGGGTAACAGATACACCTGCGACCTATAAGATCTATTGTGTCCCCCATAGCAGCTCTTGTAGTTCTATCTTTCTTAGAAAGTTTAGGATATTGTTGGGTTTCAATTTCTATTTTGTATGACCCTAGGTATTTGACCCTAGAATTACGTAATGCCTTCTGAGAATATGTGTATTGAGGTTTCATCCTCTACCTCACAGAATCCTCTGCTTCATCTACCAATCCTAGTTTCTTCATGTACCCTATTAATCGGCAGTGGCTGGTTGTTAATATGTTATAACACGGCAGTTCTTTTTACTAAGGCTAAGACAACTAAGAGATCTTTCCTGGTTTTAGTTTCCCAGAAGCGTTTTCGACTGTCTTAGTCCTTCTAGATCGTTCCAGTATTTGGATTTTTTGCTATCCATTTTTTTGTACTTCTGCTGATTCCATAAGATAGTTCTGGTCCTAGGTATGGGGTTTCAGCTCCTTCTTTTGCCAGCTCATCTGCTGTTTCGTCTCCTTCTGTTTCTATGTGTCCTGGAACCCATAGGAGGGTAACAGTGTTATTTTGTCCTAGTTCATTTAATTTGCCTAGGCATTCCCAGATCAACTTTGAACTGATTGTGTACGAGTTCAGAGTTTTGATAGCTGCTTGATATCTGAGATGATTACAATCTTTTGTCTTTTGTCTGTCTTTCTATATCAAATTCTATACATCTTCCGATGGCCCAGATTTTCGCTTGAAAGATGCTTTGGTACGCACCCAGGCTTTCTGTTCCTGTTCCGCTGTTCCTGTTACTTTATCTCTCTTGGAGCCATCCGTATACCATTTTATGGCTTTTTGTTTAGCCCAATATGGTGTCCTTGTTCCATTCAGATTTACTACCCAGTTTTTTTGTAAATTTTCTCACAAAGTTAAATTCCCTTACCATGTCATCTTCGGGCATTTCCCAAGCTTGATCAAGTTAAAGTGATCGAGGTCTTTCTTTGATTATTCCTTCTTTGACCATTCTATATATTGTTTTATCTCTTACACCTTCTACTTGAATGTGTAGCGGTGAGAGATTTAGGATTATTTCTATTACAGCAGAGGGACATGTTCCCATAGCTCCAGTGATACATGCACAGGCTAGTCTCTGAATCTTTGAGAGGTTTGTCCTCGTAGTGATCAGATTAGCTCTCGTGCCCTAAGCTACTACCTCATAAGTGATGATTGGTCTTACTAATGCCGTGTACATCCATTGCAATGTCTTTGGGTTACAGCTTACAGCCCCAATTCTTTCCAGCAATGTTTCCAGTAGTGCTGTTATACAGTTTCAATATTTTAAAAATGTTGATTTTATCCTATATTTTATATATTGTCTTCAATATGAAACCCAAGTGCCACTTTACACCTATTTGTAAAGTATTTTCGATTATTTTTAACATCGATAAACACGTTACAATATTATGTTATTTTTCTTGTACAGATTATATCTTTTCGTTTCATTATGATGCACTGATGCTAATATGTGTTTTGTGAAACGCTTTTTTCAAGTTTCTGATTACCATCACCCTTCTCCAATAAGACTTTTCCTTGAACAGCCCAAAAAAAGACACCCTACAATGTAGTATTGATGACTACAAAAATAAAAACCAAACTAATGCCGTTAACAATACTGATGAAAACTAAGCTGATTTTATTTTTTTAATATTGTACGTTCAGTTAAATTAAAAACTGTAGTGGCAACGCTGCTGATATGAGTGCACTTACACCAAAACCAGTCCTTAGGTAGATAACTTTTGTAACAATTTATTTTTTAATGCACAATCATTAGCTTTAAATTATCTTTGATTTCTTGGAAATACAAATCTTTGCTTTAGTAATAGTTAGTAATTATATTCACACAAAAAAATACATGCGTTTACAATATAGGAAAAAGTTAGGTAGGTATACACGGATATAGAGAACAATGACATGTAGAACAGGAATAGTGTAAATTTGAAATAGTTATTATCCTAACAAGTGCGGAAAGTTATACTTTCCCGCACGCGAACTGCCGATGCCCGAACGACGCGAAGCGGAGTTCGGGCAAGCAGTTAAGTGCGGGAAAGTTAATTTCCGCAAGAGTTAGGATCAATATTGTTTCTACAAGCAAAATCCCCTCGAAAATTATTTAGATATTTGAAAAGATGCGATTGTGACAATTAAATCTTTCATAGTGTCAATAAATACACGACTGTAGCTATACCAACCCTACTTAAACAGGTGAGTTTGTTATTGCTTTGAGTAAGGTTTACAGGGGTGATTTAACAAATTATGATTTTTTTAAAAATTTTTAAAAACAATTATTTTAAAAATCCCTATTTTCATGTAAAATAATCTTAATTTTTTTTACTATTTGTATGTAGTCCAACAAGATAAAGACAATAATACAATAATTTATCAAAAAGGTTATCGGCAAACATCTCTAATTAATAAAAAAAAAATGCGTGCGGAAAATTTTCTGAATTAAAATGCGTACGGGAAAGTGTTGTTTTACGCATGCTTGTAGAAAAAATATATTTTATTTTAAATATATAGTAACAAATAACCAAAGCGACAAAAAACAACAAAATTTTTAGACCGAAAAAGTATTTTTTCTACTTATCCAAAATATCCGAGAATGTTGAAAATTGACAAAAATAAAAGGAATCCTGCAGTTCGTGTTTTAAGAAATGGCAAAACCAAATATTTTGAACAAAAATTTGATATTGTTAACACAATTCCCGCTTATGTGGAAGACTATAAAAAATGTTAAATCTAAAGTTGAAACTACCATTACCTCAGTATTTTTAACTATTTTTATCTTTATTCTGAGGTAACTTGAATTTGATTAAATATTTAAGATATTGATTTAGACGAGCTTTAAATCTGACTAAATGTTGAATTTACGTTAAAACTATAATATTATAGTTTGTTTTATTCTATCTAACATGTTAATTGGGTCAGGAAAGCAAATCCAGGCTGATATTTAGTTATCATGTTCAAAATTACTTTAGTTCTACTTCGTCTTGAAATTTTGTATGTTCAATGTACGTTAAGACACACATGAGCGTGTAAATAGTAGCCAGCTTTTTCATCACATTCGATGGTTCCTTCAATGACAATATGTTGTGGGAGAGCCGATTTCTACATTTTTTTAAACTAAAATTAAACTATGTTAAAGTTATATGTTTTTTTATAATTCTTATTTCTGATATGTTAAGTCCAATAAAAAAGTTTAAAATATAAAGGCATTTTTTATTAGAATACAGTGATTTTAAACATTTTTAGATACTTTTAAAAAAACTATCTTTCTTCCACTCTACCCTATCTACTTTGTGAGCAGTATTGTACACCTAACAGAAATCTTTAATAATACGAATTTGTATATCTTACAAAATAATGCTTTCCAACAGGATACTTAACTGAATTATTTTTATTTAATATTATTAATTGCAATTAACTCTGAATATTATTGCAACCTTTTGGACCAGTAGGCTAAAAAAATCTTGAAAAAAATGGAGTTTACAGAAGAATACCATAATTTTTCATCAAGACGATGCACGTATTTACACAAGTTTGTTGACGATGGTTAAATTAAACGAATTAACCAGATTTGACGACGAAACAATTTCTTGGTGGAAATCATTTTCCGACAATTGAAGAAGCTATTGCAGCCGTGGAAAAATATTTTGCAGAGCTTCCAGTAAATCATTACGGAGATGGTATAAAATTACTGATGGATCATTGTGTTCAAGCTGAGGGAAATTATATTGAATAAACAAGAATCATTAAATTATACACATTCTTTCAATTTTGCTTTTAATGCTTTTTAACCAACCTGTAATATAGTTTTTTTAATGAAAAACTTCGTTTATTTGTGAAGTTTACAATTATAATTTAAATATAAGCGAATAATTAATTTTAACCTTACAATTAAAATTGTATAATAATATTAAAATGTTGGAAACCAATTCAGTGTAAATAATAACTAATAACTATAAATTTGTTAAAGTCATCTGACTAGTAAATATTTCAAAATGTCCTAAAATGTATTTAGAAATTTAATATTGGGTTAAACGAAGTGAATAGTTTGACCTGTTGCATAAATAAATTAAGGTATAACAATTTTACAATTTTATTTGTACAAACATTACTTAATAAACGTAATTCAATTTTTTAAATAAAAAAAAATTGTTTTAAGAATTTTATTCAACAATTAACAAATACCAACAGCAGGTATATACAGTTTTACTGTATAATACCTATTTATAAAAAATATATTTTGTTTTAAAGGAGACAGAATGTTGTTTTAATTCGAATGTTTTGTATAACTTTATTTTTATTTGTTTTACTAATTTTTTAATTGGGTGTATACTATAAATAACTATACTTTCCTACTAGGTATTTGCTATTAATCAATTTATATTGCTTTCCAGTTCCTTTTTGCAAAAGATTGTATTTAAAATAAGGTATTATTATTCTAAACATCACTTAACATGTATGCAAATAAATTTAGTTATTATTATTATTAATTATATTTTAAAAAAATCGTGAGTTTTATTTATTTTTCCGAGGTATTAAATTTTTAAAACTATTTTACTATTTTACCTCTTAAATTTTTTTGAATAATATTACATAATCGTCTAGGCGGGATCTGTTTTGGATAGGACATTTTCCATAGGTAGCTATTTTTTTGCAAGAATCAATTCCTTAAGGATGTGCCCAATATCGTTATCCACGATATGTGCCAGTCGCAAATCCTGTGCTAACAAAATCTGAAAAAAATTGAAAGTTTCGTATTTTTTGTTCTTATTTTCGTATATAATTCGGAAAATATTGCTCCTAGAGAAAAAATATAGAAAGAAAGTTTTATTATTTAATTTTACACAATATTTCGTTAGTTAGAAATTGAAAATTTAAAGTTTATTGTTGGAAAATAGAAATAATTGGAAAAAATTACAAAAAGTTTATCCTTTAATTGTTTTCGACCCTCTAAACTTTACTGCATATTCTGCATAAAAAACTTTTTAGTATAATTAAAATGTGTGATCAACTTCGATAAGATCGTCAGCTAGTTTTTGCATAATAATTTTTCAATCCAGCCTACTGGAAAAAAATCGCAAATTTTCAAATTCATACTAGGCCCTTAATAAGGCTCTCAGATTGTCGCCAAGTAAGGATCAAACGTTCAAACACTTTTTCTAAAATTAAAATCGGTCCACCAGGAGACCCTAGATTTTTTTAATTTTTAACCATTTTTTAGACTTATAAATAATTTGAATATTTTTACTAGCTTTAAACATATTATTTCGAAAATTTATACACTTAAACATTAAAGGACGCTTCTATTAAAAAGAGATACATTCAGTTTACTGGTTGTCGATATATTGAAGTTCAAAATTGGCATAATTTTAACGTGTAACCATAAGTGTTGGAGGGCTCGTTTTTAAACAAATACCATCGTCTTGTCAAGTACTTTTTATATAAAAAGTTTTACCTAGTGCGCTTCATGGCAACATCCATAAAATAGACACAAACCCACGGTTTTCGCGTAAAATTTTGCTCGGATTGCATGGGAGGTAGTGGTGGGGAAAATTCACTCGAAATGTGAATCGGCAAGTTCAAAATCATAGCGCATGCTAAAAATTGCATTACCTCGCCATCCTGTGTCTATCCAATCTAAATGTGAAAATTTGTGCTCTTTGGCGGTTTTTAAGTGCCTTTGATGACATTTCCGACCATTGGCGTGGAATTAAATAAAAAGGGTTCATAAATTTTTGTTTTAAATTTCAAAAGAAAAACGGTTTTTGTATATTTGTAAATTTTGTATCAATTGGAAAATTGTCAAATAACAATTTAATCCTTTTAAATTAAAACTTGTTAATTTTGGTTAAAATAAGAACATTTGGCTCATTATTCAAATAGTACATAACTCATAATATTTTTATAACAATTGTCTACAAATAATACTCATTTTATCAGACAATCTTAAAAGATTTTCTGTCCAGCAAGGACCATGAGGAGGTATAAGCCTTCCTTGCCTGGAAAGGAAAGGGTTGGGTATGTTAGTAAGAATATAAAATTAGTTTGTTTTTAAAAACAAGTTTTCAAGATACATCACGATAGTTGTATTATAAAAGAAATTGGTTGGAATTAATAACAAGAATTGACAGAGTCTTCTGAAGTAGAATCGTTTCCAGGTTGAATAACTAATGGTGCTATTGGCGGTAAAACAGGATATTCCTTTTCTATTTTTATAACATATGCTTCGCAATTTTTTCTTTCATTCATCGCTATTAATGCCACTAATTACCTCTTGAATATTATCAAGAAACAACTGCGCTTAAAGTTGGTGACTGATTATATTTTCGTAAACGTTTCTTTACAGTACTCCAAATCATTTCGATTGAATTAAAAATACACTAGTATGGAGGTAAACGCAAAAGGGTATGACCATATCTGCTGCAAATGGTGTCAATGACGTACTCATTTTTAAAATTCTGACTTTTGATCATTCTTATTAATTCCTTCTTTACTGGAACCTTTTTAGGAACATTGATATTTTTGATTGCCATAAAAGTAAAGGACCTACAAGAGAACGAGCCCAAAATCCCATGCTTTTTCTTATGAAGGTCCGAAAAGCGAATTTTGTTACCGTTCAAGGTCGTCTGACGTCATAGCCCCACCCGGCCCCACCCACTTTCATTTTTAACCCGATTGCTTGGTTCTGATTGGCTGACAGACTCCGCCCTTTAATTGCTTATTAATGACTTGTTAATTACTAGTGCCCCATTGCTTCGTTCTGATTGGCTGCCTGACTCCGCCTCTTAATTATTATTAATGACTTGTTAATTACTAGTGCCCCATTGCTTGGTTCTGATTGGTTGACAATCTCCGACCCTTAATTACTTAATAATTAGAAATGCCCCATTGCTTGGTTCTGATTGGTTGACAATCTCCGACCCTTAATTACTTAATAATTAGAAATGCCCCATTGCTTCGTTCTGATTGGTTGACAATCTCCAATCCTTAATTACTTAATAATTAGAAATCCCCCATTGCTTGGTTCTGATTGGTTGACTGCTAGCAGGCAACTGTCAATTTTCGAGTGGCCTTTGACGTTTGGCGCAAGCAGCCAACCCTCCTTTTTTTCAAGTGGTCTTTGACGTTTGACACAAGCAGCCAATTCTTCTTTTTCAAGTGGCCTTTTACGTTCGACGCAAGCAGCCAATTCTTCTTTTTGTATATTTTCGAATTTTTTCGCGCTTTGCTGACATCGTACCAACTTTACATGCTACCAACTTTACAGTGCTACCAACTTTTGACCTTTTACATTCGACGCAAGCAGCCAATTCTTCTTTTTGTATATTTTTGAATTTTTTTTCGCGCTTCGCTGTCATCGTACCAACTTTACATGCTACCAACTTTACAGTGCTACCAACTTTTGTCACAAATGCCCCATTGCTTGGTTCTGATTGGTTGACAATCTCTGACCCTTAATTACTTAATTACAAGTGCCCGATTATCCGCTTCCGATTGTTTATTATTTAATAAACCCCACCCATTTTGTATTTATTTAATTATTTTTTGATGTTTACTACCCCCATTGCTTCGTTCTGATTGATGATTATTTAATTAGCCCCACAACTATTATTATGAAATAATTACATTATAATAAAAATATATAATTGATAAATATTTAATAAACCCCACCCATAATTTGATATTGAGTAGCCATGTTTGAAATAATTAATATTAAGAGTAATATATATTGATAAGCATTATAACACTATTAAAAATCATTAGGGTGATTATAGGATTAAAGAATAAAAAAAAATATAATAATAAGAAGTTTGTTTTATTAAAAAATATATATTTAAAATGGTAAGACAACATTTTTTAACCAATTATTTAAACAATTTACATTATGTTGAGTACACATATATTTTCCATAAGCGTGGTTGAAACATTGAGTGAATGCAGGTTGAAAGACGTCAGTACAACAGGGAGTTCCATCATATTTTGTAACATCGTAAATATTTGTCGAAATTCCAAGTTCTCGACATTTGGTTTCTAAAAAATTTAGTTTTTGACTACCTCTGACGTATATGCAGTCTGCTGAATTTAATAAATATTTTTCCAGTATGTTATTAATTTCATTATATTCAATATCACCAGAGTCGTATTTTATTCCATGAACATATTTTTCAACATAATTATTAGTTCTCTTATCCTTAGAACTCAATGTGTGGAAGGGTACTGGTGGTTTAAACAGAAAACTAGTAATATGTTTTCCAATCAGTATAGACAATTCTTTCGGATAAAATATATCCTCAAAGATAATTCCTTGAATATCTACAAGTGCTATTCTCATGATGCCTTCTATGAAACTGAAAATTTGTATAAAAGTTTCGTTTTATATTAAGCTTTAAGGCTGGATAAGTGGGGTTTCAATCTAATATTTCTCCTTTTAAACAATCACTTTTAATCTTCTTATCTATATGATAGGTTTATATAAAAATTTTGATTGATTCTGGATTGATTAAATATTATTCCCATCTGTTTGAAATCGATCTAAAATCATATATAAGAAAAATAACATTATTATAATAAAAAAATTATTAAAGTCACTTTTAGACTCACCTATATAATATTCGACTCAAAAAATTTATATTATTGTCAAAACAGTTTGTAGAATTATTTCATCCATATATCTCTCATCCATTATCAGAATGCATTTTATATATTACATCTTCATCTTTTAATACATAGTCGTACGTAAATTTCTATCCAATTTGGTCTTAAAAATATTTTCAAAACAGTTTGTAGAATTATTTTATCCATATATCTCTCATCTATTATCAGACTGCATTTTATATATTCCATCTTCATTTTTAATCCATAGTCGTACGTAAATTTCTATCCAATTTGATCAAACTTCATAATATCAGACACGCTTATACATACTAATTTATATAAAACAAGTAGTTTTATTATATTACAATTATACTAAATTATGATAAAAAAAAAAAACAATTTTATGTAAATAATTTAAATTTAAAATAATAATTTTGAACTCTATAAACAATCCATTACTTGATCATCATCATAAACATTTATTTTAGGGTTAATAGAGTAATGCCCCCATGGTAATGTCTCATCTTTCCCTGGTATCAGATATCTTTTATCATCATCAGAGCTGAGAGCAATTTTCTTTTGTTCTATTGAAAAGACTTTATGATGTTTCGATTGTATGAGATTCTGTAAAGTGGTCTTACTTCTAGATGTTTCTAAACATTCAATATAGTCATTAAAAGTTATACTATTTTTTACTATCGACATTTTAACCCCCTTTGCTTTTTTGGTTACACCATAATTCATAACATTTTTTTCAATCTCATCATCATCATATTCTTCGTCTTTTAATTTTGCCCTCAGTTTTTGCACCTCATCTTCTGAGATGGCCACTTTCATAGTATATAATTTTGATCTCAGTCCTACATAATCAGTCATAATGGAGCCATTATTTTCATCTTTCATCATACCTAAAACTTTCTTATTTAGTTGCGGTATTCCATACACATTATTTGTAGGATAGTCTGAAGTATCAAAGTATTTCTCACAATCATTCTTTATAATTTGATAAGGATCTTTTCCTCGTATCTCTAATAAAACGGAATCTGTATCACTGTAGCAAGTAGAGCAGTTTTCTCCAAATCGTGTTTGTAAATAATCATATTGGAAGCTATATATTGTAGTCTTTGCAAGATCCAAAATTGTTTGCCCTACATATATAGGTTTATTTAGATAAACCTCAATTTTTTTCATCTCTATCGCCACCAAATTTTCGTCAAATATTATACAATTCTTAAATTCAGGCTTAGATATATATGATTGTGCTCCATAACGACCCTCCCATTCGGTAAGAAGTTTTACATCAACCCTTTTTCTTACATTCTCCATAGTTTTACCGAACACAGCATTGTTCATTAATTTGAATAAATTCTTCTCAAATTCGTTTTTAGCTTTTTTTCTAAGCTCCGTATTTAAATCAATATACGGTTTCAACCAAGGAGACTGTTTAAATTTTAATACTCTGTGTATTTTCGTTAATTTCAAGCCATGTTCTAAAGCTTGTTTTAGTGATCGATAGTGTATGACATATTTCTCTTTATTATAAAGTGTAGCCATAAGTTTAGTACTCTCTTTTAACTTTGCAGGAGGCTTCATAGTCTTAGGGTTGATATGTTCTGGACAGAAAGGTATATCTTGATGCTTATCATGTAAATCATGTGGATACTCTAAATCAACTTCAAGCATGTAACCTACATTATTATCATCAGCAATAGTAGTGACATCAATATTTGAATCCACCCACTCAAATTCTCCATATGGAAGAGCTTGACTCATAGCCCAACCATACTGATTGTTGACATCAAAATACATTAAATAGTTTTCCGGTTTTGCAGGATTATAATTCAACATATATTTATTGTTTGCATGAACCCTTCTTTTAGAGCAGACTTGACTGAGACCACCTCGAATGCCTCGCTCTACAAACAAAAACATATCCATATCAGTAAGAAGTTCTAACTCCTGTTTCGTAAACTTTAACATAGCATCCCAAGTAAATCCGGGTAGCGTAAAATAGTGGGCTGGATCTAGATCATACGTCTTAAGACAGCTCGATCTAAACTGTTCAAAGACATCTGCTAGGAGTAGAATGTCTGTTTTCATATATAAGTCTACATAATCACCTAGAGTTTTACAGTTAAACGAAGACCATACTTGTTGTGCTCTTTTATACATACGACGGGGGCAAGCTTTATTATCTAATTTGTTATAAAAAGCATCTTGATGAGGTAAACAGGATTCACTAAAACGATCAAAACTATTGATGTAATCATATGGCATCACACCTTTCTTTGTTAACAAATTAAACTTATCTTCAGGTATGTTATTAAACTGAGACCTCAGATTTGTAAATTTTGTTAAAGAAGATGATAATTTATCTAAGGATGATGCCATAAATCTAAAACTATCAATGAATCTAAAGTGAATTCGAGCTTCATCAATATGCTTCGTAAACGAAATATACTTTTCTTTAGTGAGAGGCAGTAAGTCTATAGATCCTTTCATTCGGGTTGCAATATCTTTTATCACGAAATGTGCGTCATAACCACTCAAATTGTGAAAGATTACCGGGATTGTGTGCGTGTCTTGATAATTAACATTACACTCAT
This sequence comes from Altica lythri, assembly GCA_964028335.1. NCBI lineage: Eukaryota > Metazoa > Arthropoda > Insecta > Coleoptera > Chrysomelidae > Altica > Altica lythri. The sequence goes on along the minus strand of OZ034802.1, from coordinate 48,586,628 downwards.
TATGTGAAGCTCCACGGTAATTATTTTCAGAAATTAAGTAATTATAATCTCTCACTTTTTTCTCGCCAACTTTAAAGGGTTGTTCACAAATATGACAGTGGGTGGATGCTTGAAAATCACTCTCTTGTTGAGGAGTCATGTGTATATTATACGGACATAGAAATATAGTAGATACATCCTCAGCAAGCTGATTCATTTCATCAGCAAACCACTGCATACAATCGGATCCTCGATATGAACGGTAGAATGATAGACTGTTATCATAAGAAGATTTAAAATAATATCCTACTGCTGCTGGAATATGTTTTTGATAAGCAGTCTTTTCTGCACAAGGCTTTAAAATACTTTCTAAATCTGCATATACAGCAAAGGGGGCTTTTATTTTGTTTTTAAAATCCTTAAATTTAAGCATCTTTTTGCTATCTGTAGGCATTTTGGTGGCGGTATCATTTCTTTTAATGCAGTCTACTATGTGTTTACTTAGCTTATCTTCCGAACGGAAGTAGTGTAAACATCTATCACAAAAGTACTTTTGACCATTTTCATTACTGAGTTGTTTAGACAAAAGTCGTGAAAGATTCTTTATCCAAACGTAATGATATTTAGTAGACTCTTTGTCATACTGATCTTGTATTAGAAGCAGATTTACATGCTTATCTTTCTTTTCCGCTGTTAAATATGTAGGGAGGGTCGAAAATTGTTTATTATACTTTTTTAGGATATAAACATTGATAGAAATGTTATTCATTTTTTCAAAATTTGGAATCTGCTTGATAGTTATAGGAAACTGAATACCTTTAAGTTTTAATACCTCAGAATAATGTGGGTATTTATTTGTTCTTTGCGGATTATTATTAACAGGATACAAAGCTGATGTAACAGCCCATGCAAAGCAGGCTTGATCATCATTTTTAACATTAATGCATGCTTCTTTTCTTTTAATTTGAGGTGGTAGTTCAATATATGATGATCCAAGTTGTGGAACAAATTTATTAATATTTACGCCCAAGTTTACTACTCTTTTTAACGACCACCCGCTGTCACGTTCCTGGAATTCTTCCAGGTCTTTTAGAATAAGTTTTGTCACATTATCATCAAACCAGTTATTTAAATTTGTATCTCTATAGATGGGAGAGTTAGCTGTGGTGAAATATTTATATTCAGTTATGATCTGTAGGCCTCTATATATCTCAAATTCACCACAAAAAACTGTGTTCACTTTAACAGACTCATCTTTCTTGAGTGCGTTACCAATTCTACGTTTGAAGAGTGTCTTACAATCGACAAGAAATGCTATAGGATCTTTATGTTTAAGGTTTGAAATGACTCCAGTTCGAATTCTAGACTTAAAAGCTGAAGTCAAATCATCCCATTCTACTTTTTTAATTCCAGACTCTTTTGCCCTAGTCATAATTCCAGATCCTCTCTTTTTTGTTAATTTAATCTGAGATCTTAACGATTTAACATTTCTTAAACAAGCCTCTAGGTGTTGTCTTTCGCCCATGGAAGTAGCATTTTTAATATCTTTATTTATCTTTCTGACAGCCTTTGTACATTCCAGCAACCCCTCCTCCACTGTTTTACCATCATAGGTAATACTTATAAATCCTAAAATAGCTGTTATATGTTGAATAAGATCAGTAATTATTGACATAATGCTAAATTTTAAATAGTTAGATAGAAAAAAAGAAATTTAATTATGTGTCTGATATAAAGTAGGTAACTACACTGCAAGAGAAATATTAAATAATTAATTTTTAAAAATAATAATGGTAAAATATTATAATGAAATTTAAAAAAAATATATTAGTAAAAAAAAACATTAATTTGAAATTCAATATGATACAAAATAATCCATATAAACAGTTATAGCTATTTAAAATTATTTAATAAAAAAACTTACCAAAAAATTTTATACACACACTTCAATTATCACTTTTCGCAGACTATTAAAATCAACCAACTTCTATGAAATCTTTGACAATAAAGGTTCTCATACTGTTAACACCATATTTTAAATAGTTTTTTCAATCATAATTAGAAAATATGAAATATAAAGTCATTAATTTACGTTTAAGTATTTAACAATAAATATATGAACGGAAATTTATTAATTTTTAAAGTGTTACAGATAAAAAAATATAATCGACTCTTAATCGATACTTAATATTCTAAATTTCCCATTACCAAAATTAAATAGTAAAAATTTCTCCAAATACTTTATATATAATTTGTCATATTCGACTCTAAATCGATACTTAATATACTAAATTTCACATTACCAAAATTAAATAGTAAAAATTTCCTCAAGTACTTTATATATAATTTGTCATATACTTTATATTCTAACTTTCCCATTAAAAATTAATTAGTAAAAATTCCTACAAAGTACTTTATATATAATTTGCCCTATACTAAAATTTCCCTAAAATTATTTACTTTATATTTATTTTTTTCTGGTAAATTAGATTTTAATATAAAGAGTGGGTATAAATATAAGCGAAATATTCAATTTTATTAAGTTAGTTCCAGTTGTTTCTTGAAGTGCTATTACCTATAATTATTACAGTAAGTCTACTATTCTATACTCTTTATACATGATTTTTTATTAATTTATTCACTTATTTATTATACATTTTATCAGTTATATATATATATATATATATATATATATATATATATATATATATATATATATATATATATGCGTCTACTATTCTATATCCTTTAGGTATAAATGATTTTTTATTAATTTATTGACTTATTTATTTATTATACATTTTATCTGTTTTTTTTTTGATATGTAATGAGCTTTACGTTATTTATATACTTACAATTTTATTTATTTCTTATAGATGGATTTATCTAAAATAAACAAATCTTCAGTTTTAACACAAAAGAAACCTGTGGTGAAGTTATCCGCCTTGGAGGTGGACAAACCCTACCAAATATTGGATGGGAAAATTGTGAAATCTAATTATGGGAAAACTATCCTTTTAGAAATGGCGGATATGGTAGTTTTTCTACCAGAACGTGTGGTGGAAGATTATGCACCGTTTATGGAATATTTTAACACCAAACAATATGGTTTGATTTTCCACGGGGTGGTGGATACAGGGAAACCGAAGCCTGCAGCTTCATTTGAAGTTGTAGAACTATAAACCAGCAAATATATTTTTTAAAAATTGCAAAATTGTTTCATTATTAATAACCACATTTTTTTATTATTATTTTTTATTATAAAAAGTATAATATTTACATAGGTAATATAACACATTTCAATTAGGTATTTATATAATCCATGATCACTAAAGTTGAACTAAATATTTTGATGTAGGTTTCTTTTTATTTATATTATACTCTTGATTACCTCCGTAAGAGGGAAATATTCCATTAAACAATCGTGAATAATGATGCAATATACTTTTGTATCTTTTGGAAAACCATTGTTAGCTTCAATTTCTAATTTTATATCGACAGTTGAAGATTTTATTCCATCTTCTTGTTTTGAACAATCTATTACAAATAAGGCATGATCTTTAAATGCTTGATAATCTAAAAGTGATCGTCTCTCAGTCGAATATGAATAACTAGGATAAAATTCAGTGTAGTTATAATGAGCTGCAGCATAATCATTTTTCTCAAAGTCCAGTTGCATTCTTTCATTAGGCCAATATTCACCATTAAGAGATACTCGAACACTTGATATATTAACATTATCAAAAATTGTTGAATCCTTTTCTTTTCTATTGCGCCTCTCAGTTTGACATGTTACTATAACATAACGCGGTTTTTCAATTGATGAGCTTGTTTTAACATTCCAGATTTCTCTTCTTGCACCGTCTTTAATTGAGGGTAGTTCATTAAGATCCCACTTTCTGAATGGAATATATATTGGTATATTATTTTTAATAGGTTCCATCAATTTAATTTTAATTTCATCATTGGGAAACACATGTTTCACTTTCAGTTCCATACTATTTATAATAATCTTAACAGTTGTTGTAGTTGCGGTACTACCAGCACCTACCTCATTTACAATAATACTATCATTATCGTAACTAGCTCGTACGAGACGAAATGTTTGTCTCCCATAAGCTATTGTTGTATAATCATTAAAAATGTTGAAAATATGTTTAAGAGGAATCAACAAACTAAAAGATTTATCATCTTCATTTAAGAACGGATGGTTAGGAAAATTCCATCCAGCAATACTCATAAATCTTGCATAATCACTGCGATAGCATAGCATACTACGTACGGCGCTAACAATTCCGGGATCTCTCACTGTTTCAATTTCTTTTGAACTTTCACTATATGAACAGGAATCGAATAGAAATACCCCAAAATTGGGAGCTAGATGTACGTTTCCACCTCCAACTATATCTAATCTACCTTTAATTTCTAATAAAGATTCATGTAGAGCAAAAAACGAATCAGCTTGATTTATTACAAACTCTACGACATCATTGTTATTAAATGATTTCACATATGGAGTGTACGATCTAAATTCTTCTTTTCTAATCGAATCATCATACTTTGGTTCACGATGTAGATCAAAAATGGGGTCAACTTTAAGTCGCTTAGATTCAACTTCAGATCGTATATATTTACGGTTTACCATATTTAACTTTAAGTCCAATCGATTGTAAAAAATCTCTGTTTACTCTAGTTAGTTTACGATGCTTGCAAGATCTAGATAAAACTGATGATTTTTTAGTTGGAACCGTCCTTTTATGTTCTATAATGAGACCCATTTATCGTTCTTGTAAAACTAGATGAAGGGTGCTTCTTTCTCCGCGAAAGTTAACAGGTCTTAAATCTTGATCAGACACCCTTACAATGATGTGATTAATTTCTTTCAAATTCTTTATTGGCAAATATATTGGATTGATAGGTCTCTCGTTGATAGCAAAACCAGGATCTACTGTTATAGGAATATCTAAAATTATATGAGCTGGTGTATTTCCATAGAAAGCTCCTTCAGTAATGTTGCAGTCAAAAAGTAGACTTGTCACTTTATTAATATTCACAGGTAGATCTGAAGAATGAACTATTCCAGGTTCTAATATTTTATTAGAAAATCCTAGGAGATTAGCAAGACTATCAGCCTTTTCAAAAGAGATTTCATATAGTTTACTATAAATTTCACACTGAAGGGTATTATTATTTGGTTCTAAGAAAAAATCTTCTTCAGCAATGTTTTTTTTTAACATCAATTGTTTTTTTATATAAGCAGCTATATCACTAATCTCGTAACAACCTACAGGTAGAAGTATTTCTCTTTCTCTAAGTTGTTCTAAATTGTCGTACTCGAAGTAGTAAAATTTTTCACCATCAATATTAGGTATTGAATTGTAGGAATGAAACCCTAGCACTGCTAAATAGTAACTTTTATATGGATTAAGTACAAGAGGTGTTGACGGTGTAAAAGAGAACTCGTTATTGGTACTCGTTAAGGTTAAAAGTTGCGACATGACTAACCATTATTGGAAAATGTTATGATTTAAATAATAGACTAATGTGCTAATCATTAAATTTATTTATAACATATAAAACAAAATAGACATTTTGACGTCATATTTCCACAAACATCTGACCATTCATGACAATCCGGATCTATACTGCATGGTAAATATTCTTTTAAATCCTCACGTATTTCACATGGCAGTTTATACCATACTGAAGGTGAAATATTTTCCATAAGTATTTCAATGATATTAAGTGCCTCTTTGGATAAGTAAGCTGCCATTATATAAAAATTCCAAACACAGATGTCCACAATTAATTTGATTATATGTTTGATATTGATTATTGTTGTAGAAAATTCTAACACCTGAACCAAAATATTTAACAAGCTCTTTCATCGGCTTCAAATTACCAAATGAATCAAAATACTCTACGTTGTTATTTATCTTTTTATAAGCTACCCAATGTGTTCCAGCATTTTGCGATATATCTAAATTAACAATTGAACACTCGCATCTTCTAGATCCGTTAATTGGAAGACTATCTCGCATAAAAACACCACGAAAATATGGTATTTTTAATTTCTTTGCATAATTAATTAAATCGATGTTAGTTAGTGGTCTATTGGGTAGCTTTATTGGAAGTTTTTTTTTTCTTTCTTCAGATACAAGCCGTAGCCTCCTTTGATATTTTTCTTTAAATACAATCCCTTTCCTATAGACTCCATAGCTTTGTTGTGACGATGATCTTCATCAAGTTTCTTTTTAGCGTTTTTAGCATCAATTATAGTTTTTGCTATAGCTGAACTTCCTCCTGCTATTGTCCCTATCGCACTTAAAGCTGTCAATATAGGAATCAACGGCAAAAAACCTCCCATCTTGCTCTCAAACGGTATAATTCTAGGAACTCGAATATTCTTTTTTCCAGCTTTTGAAACAGTCTTTTTAGCAAATTTTAATGCATTTTGAATAGTCTTTTTTAATGTTAGGTTAGGTATTAAGGATTTTTTAATTTTATCTATAATTCCACGTTTAAAAGAAATTTTTCGTTTAATACCCATACCTAGTTTTCGCTTAGCTTTCATTACACCTGTAACTAATAATGCGTTTGCTCGTTCACCTAAACTCGCGTTCTTATTTTTGACTTGTTCCCAAGCTTTATTTTCTAGAATTTGATCAGCCTTATGCCTCTCCGCTATTGTATTATCGCCTGAATATGCAATATCATGCTCTTTACAAGCAACATCTAATGGATTAATACCAGGATCTCCACGTAATAGACGTTTTTGTAGTTTTGTTCCAGCTAAAAAACAAAAAAATGTTAATAAAAAATTAAACATTTTTTTTTTATAATACTTACGTCCACAATACTGATAACCACCCAATAAATGTGCTTCGAAGGGAAGTTTGTTTATTAAGTTATTTACTAGACCCTCACCTTTAAACAGTAGCATGAGAACTAACTGTTTTGATTTCAATAAACATATATTTATTAAAAAACGTGCTATATATTTTAACACAAAATGAAAATCATTCGACAAGTACAGTCGCTACCTGTGGATAACTTAGATTTTAATATAAAATGTGAAGAAAGTAAACATAGCAAATTGCTACCAAATACTCTTCGTATTATCGTATGCGGTCCATCAGGATGTGGTAAAACAAACGCAATGATGTCATTACTCTTTAATCCAAATGGGATAAAGTTTCAAAACGTTTATGTATATTCTAAATCGCTCTATCAACCTAAATATCAGTTATTAGCAGAAGTATTAAATAATGTGAAAGGTGTTGAATATTTTCCGTTTAGAGATAATGATGAAATCATAAATGTTAGTGATGCGAAATCTAATTCAGTTTTCATCTTTGATGACGTTGCATGTGACAAACAACAAAAAATTCGTGAATATTTTTCTATGTGTCGACATAAAAATATTGATGTTGCATATCTTTGTCAGACCTTTTCTAAAATACCGAAAGTGCTAATAAGAGATAATTGTAACATGATTGTAATATTCAAACAAGATGAATTAAATCTTAAACATATATTCGATGGACATGTATCACCAGATATGAATTTTAATCAATTTAAAAACATATGTTCACAGTGTTGGAATGAAAAACATGGTATGATGGTTATTGTTAAGGAGTTCCCTCTTAATAACGGTCGCTATCGTAAGGGTTTTGATAAATATATTAAAATTTAAGCTTTGAATAATATTAATCAGTATACAACAAAATGTTGAATAGTTTGGAAGCTGACCGAAAAAGAAAAATAGCTCAACTAACCAAAGATATTAGAAAAAAATATCTTGCATTAAAACTTAATAGAACAGAAGAAGATGAAACGTTAAATAAACTTTTTCAACCTATATCAAAACCGTTGGAGGATATTGCTAAATCATCAAAATTTTTAAATCAATCGACAGCTAATCTAAGTTATTGTAAACATGAAAAAAAACCTAATATTAAAAAAGAAAAACATGAGAATAAAAACATATCATTTCTAGAACTTAAACATGTAGCAGGTGATAATAGTGATGTTGAGAATGAGGTTGAGGATAACGCGGAAGTATCGGAAGAATTAGATGATAAAGATATTCCAGAAACTGTTTTAAATGAGTACCTCGAGCAATATCCACAAGGAGTTCTAAAATATTTAAAAGAATTTTGGCAAAATGATGATAAAATAGATAAAGTATATGGTCCAACATATGATATATCGACATCTAAATGGTTTCTTGGAGCAGAAAATATCAACTTTGATACTAAAACGGGAGCAGTTTTCACAAAAGAAGGATATGTTTCAGGATCACCTGAACTATATGAATTACTTTTCTATGATGCACCTCAAGACTACACTTCTAAAGATTTAGAAAATTACAAACTCTTATTAGAAGCAACAAATGTACATAGAAATAAGCGAGGATATTTAAAAAATAGTTCGACATTTAAGTATAAGTATATTATAAAACCTATGTATACATCTAAGACTTTAGGTAATGGAATGTATTTAACATATAATGATGATCCTGTAGAATATGTGTATTGGGATGATCCAAATGAATTATGTGAAAGATTGCAATTACTCTATGCTTCGAAAGAAGCTGGTAATACATCTCATTCTAATGAAATTGTTTCCATCATTAATGAATTACGAGAAGCAGATATTATATACTAATGTAACGTTGTAGTGTGATCATTTTCATAATGAGTCTTGATAAGTTTGGACGTAGTCATCAAAGTCAAATAATTGGATTAAAACAATTAAAAGGAGAATTTAGGCTTGGTTTATTATCTCTAAAAAATCAGCTGTATAATGAAGATTTACCAAAACTACAAAATCAAATATCAATTAAAATTTCATCTATAAAAAACAAAATAGATTCAATTGAAAACTTTATTTCAAGACATCCTCCTACTTCTGAAAAACATATGGCAACAAAGAAATACGTAGATGATGCAAATACACTTTACAATATTGATTTAGCAAAACTACATGGTGAATTAATACGGGAGCTAAACAAATATAAGGATGAACTGAATACTAACAGTCATAAAGTTGAATATGAGATAAGTAAAATTAATAATCAAATAGAAATATGGCTACAAAAATTTAGAGAAACCTCTGATCTTTTACAATTACATGATATGAAAATTAATGATGTATTTAAGGAAATTTATGATATTAAATCTAAAATTAAACACTAAATAATATATTCATCTATCGTATTAGTCATTATCATGACGACGAAAGAGAAGCTTCAATTAGTTAACGAGCTTCACAAACCTGCTCGTAAAAATTATCCGCGTCGAAAAATAATTCTCAAAGGATTAGATGACTTATGGCAAATGGATCTTGCGGAAATGAGACCTTATGCTAATAGTAATAAGGGTTATAAAATGATAATGATAGTCATTGATTGCTTGTCTAAATACCTTTGGACAGTAGCTTTAAAAACTAAAACTGGAGAAGAAATTACAAAGGCTTTTGCAAGTATATTGAAACATTCAAAACGTTATCCTAAAAATCTGCAAACTGATCAGGGAACTGAATTTTATAACGTTAAATTTCAAGATTTAATGAGAAAGTATGATATCAACCATTATAGTACATATACTGTCAAGAAAGCTGCGATAGCTGAAAGAGTTATAAGAACTTTGAAATCAAAATTATACAAATATTTTAGTTTACATGGTAATTATAAATGGATTAATGTATTACCTCAAATTACTAAAGAATACAACAATACGATACATTCTACAATTAAATTTAGACCATCTGAAATAAATAAGCTAAATGAAAAAACGATTTTACATGATCGTTTTAATTATATAAAAACATCAGGACCAAGAAAATATAAAATAGGTGATCTGGTGCGAATATCGAAGGCTAAACATATTTTTGAAAAAGGTTATACTCCTAATTGGACCACAGAAGTTTTTAAAATCATAAAAGTTAATATTACTAATCCTACAACTTATTTGTTGGAGGATATACAGGGAAATCCGATTAAAGGGGCTTTCTATGAACAGGAATTACAGAAAACAAATAATGCAGACATCTATCTAGTAGAAAAAATATTAAAAAGAAAGGGAAACAAAATATTTGTTAAGTGGCTTGGTTTTGATAATAAACATAATTCTTGGATTGAACATGTTGACCTGTTATAACTTGTTAATAGTCTTATAATGATGTTTTTTAATAATCTTATAAAAATATTTTTAATGATTTATTTTGTAATGACATTATAATGATGCTGTTCTATAAAAAGTAATTGTAGTGGGGTTGGTATTATAAATAGTATGATTAAAATATAATAAATCATAGTTGTGATCAATATTTTGTTTAAATATGAGTAGTGAAGGTTATTTTAGTGCATCAACATCCTCATCAGTAGGTCAAGAGTATAATGATCAAATCGATGAAATTTTAGAAAGATATGAAACTGCAGCTAAACTGGAGCATTATAATTTATTACAAACATCATTTCCTATTGGAAGTTATGTGATAAAAGTTGGAATATCACCAGCCAGATCATTCAGTTCAGCTATAACTTTATCGCAATATTATCACACATCTAAAATATCGTTTAGTATTATTGAATGGAGCATTCTAATAGAATTATTGAATAATAACGTGAATGATTTCTTTATAAGTGATACATTGGATCAGAACATTCCTATAACATTTCAATGTGGTGATTACTGCATTATTACTCAAGTTGTATATGATGGTATAAAACTGCTAAGTGTTAGAAAGCATGATGTTGAATTTCATTTAAATGAGGAAGATATAAAACAAATTTTGGAAGCTGATCAAAATTTATTATCATATCACGTCTCACTATTGGACAGTATAAACTTTTGTAGTTATTATTATCATGTGTTAGATATAATTAAGACTCTTTTTCATAATAATATTAATAATAATAATTTCACTTTATTTGAAGTTCTAAAAAAATTTTGTGAAATGTGTACTAATTGTTTATTAGTTACAGCTTTAAGAGAATACATATTTTTCTATAAAGCAAAAGTATTAAACGACTTAGATTATATATAATATGTCTATAAACACATTTAATTATTAAGTAGAAATAAATAATTAGTTTAAAAGTGTTGTATTACCATTTTAAATATATGTATATATTTTTTAATAAAACAAACTTCTTATTATTATATTTTTTTATTCTTTAATCCTATAATCACCCTAATGATTTTTAATAGTGGTATAATGCTTATCAATATATTACTCTTAATATTAATTATTTAAAACAATGGCTACTAGATATCAAATTATGGGTGGGGTTTATTAAATAATAAACAATCGGAAGCGGATAATCGGGCACTTGTAATTAAGTAATTAAGGGTCAGAGATTGTCAACCAATCAGAACCAAGCAATGGGGCATTTGTGACAAAAGTTGGTAGCACTGTAAAGTTGGTAGCATGTAAAGTTGGTACGATGACAGCGAAGCGCGAAAAAAAATTCAAAAATATACAAAAAGAAGAATTGGCTGCTTGCGTCGAATGTAAAAGGTCAAAAGTTGGTAGCACTGTAAAGTTGGTAGCATGTAAAGTTGGTACGATGTCAGCAAAGCGCGAAAAAAATCGAAAATATACAAAAAGAAGAATTGGCTGCTTGCGTCGAACGTAAAAGGCCACTTGAAAAAGAAGAATTGGCTGCTTGTGTCAAACGTCAAAGACCACTTGAAAAAAAGGAGGGTTGGCTGCTTGCGCCAAACGTCAAAGGCCACTCGAAAATTGACAGTTGCCTGCTAGCAGTCAACCAATCAGAACCAAGCAATGGGGGATTTCTAATTATTAAGTAATTAAGGATTGGAGATTGTCAACCAATCAGAACGAAGCAATGGGGCATTTCTAATTATTAAGTAATTAAGGGTCGGAGATTGTCAACCAATCAGAACCAAGCAATGGGGCATTTCTAATTATTAAGTAATTAAGGGTCGGAGATTGTCAACCAATCAGAACCAAGCAATGGGGCACTAGTAATTAACAAGTCATTAATAATAATTAAGAGGCGGAGTCAGGCAGCCAATCAGAACGAAGCAATGGGGCACTAGTAATTAACAAGTCATTAATAAGCAATTAAAGGGCGGAGTCTGTCAGCCAATCAGAACCAAGCAATCGGGTTAAAAATGAAAGTGGGTGGGGCCGGGTGGGGCTATGACGTCAGACGACCTTGAACGGTAACAAAATTCGCTTTTCGGACCTTCATAAGAAAAAGCATGGGATTTTGGGCTCGTTCTCTTGTAGGTCCTTTACTCATAAATCTTAAATTTTTATTCTTTTTTGTGTTATTATTAGGTATTTTGTTTAATATGCGGTAATGATACGACGCATTGTCCATAACAATTACTGAATTGCAAGAAAACCCAATAGATAGTGTTGAATTTGGATTCATAAATAAATAAACGATAAACTAAAAGAAAGTAGAAAATTAAAAACAGAAAAAATAGGAAAAAAATAAAGTCTAAAAAAAAACCTTTCTAAATCAAATAATATAACGCCACCGTAAGGTGGCGCAGTTATTATCTTATATATTTAAACGAGAAATTCTTACTATATTAAGTACTATCAAGCCAACCGTAAAATATATCTAATATAAAAAATCAATAAAAATCACTAACGCTACTGTGTACTGTAATGGGAAACAAGACCAAACGCAGTATTTAACTCACGCAATTTTCCTTTTTGATGTTTCGTTTCATGTTCCGCGGCGCTTAGTAAGAGCCGTCGGCATTACTTTACATTAATATCAAAGGGGTGCGCACCGACTTTGAAATCGCAAACTATATACACAATGTTGCCTTTTCTTAAAAAAATCTTTAAGTACAAGTAATATATACAAAATTGATACCTATCATTAGAAGTCAAAACTGTTTAAATATGAAGAACCTAGTTAATTAATTTAAGTATATATTTTGTAAGAATATTTTTATATTATTTTTCTAAGAGTCATTGACGAACAATTAAATAGTAAAGTAGAAATAAAATTTTCAAAATATATAAACTTAGGAATATTCGGAAATACATCTGGCAACATAGATTCGAAAGTCGGTTCCTTTGTTGAGGTTTGAAGGCGTGGTTATCTTTTCACATTAACATTAGTTAAACTATAACCAATTTTGCTGTTTTTTTAGGCGATGTCTCAGATGACAAGGGTTTCAAATATCATTTTTAAATGCAAATTGGAAAATTAATGCATTTTTTTTTGCTTGCAATCTATACACTGAAGTAAATTGTCACCTTTATTAAACAAATACCAGTTTCGAACAATGCATAGCAGATTTACACGTACATACAACATACACGTTAATTTCGATTCAAAATATATTCTCAAAATAAAATAATGTCATTATTATGATAAATCTGCAGAAATCAATAATTAAGTTAATTAATTTGAAAAGTTCGATTTTTTAAAAAAAATTTACGTTTGCCTTTGTTTTAACAAGTTAAAGTATTTATTAAAAATTTATAAATACATATTTGTTTACGAAAATTAAAAATTTACTTCAGTGTATAGATTGCAAGATAAAAAAATGCATGAAGAAAAAGTACAATTACTTGTTTAGTGTATAGATTGCAAGCTAAAAAGCTGCATGCAGAAAAAGTGCAATTACTTGTTTAACATAATATTTAAAATACCAGACAAGGGTATTTGTTTGAAAATGAGCCTTTTGTCACTTATGGTTACAAAATTTATACCAACTTTTACCTTCAATACCTCGGCAACCAATAAGTCGAATGTTTCTTTTTTTAATAGAAGCGTCTGTTAATGTTCTTTAAGTATATAAATTTTAAAATTTTAAAGTTCTTCAAATTATATATAACTCTAAAATATGTTAAAAAAAAATTGTAGGCTTTTTTAGGGGACGAATTTTAATTTTACATAAAGCGTTTGAAAGGTTGAGCCTTCTTTTATATCTAAAAAAGGCGACTATCTGAGAGCCTTACTTAGGGCCTGGTATGCAAAAACTAACAGACTGAGCTTAGCAAAATTTAGCAAACGTTCTAAACTTTTAGAGTGTTCAAAACGATTAAAGGAAAAACTTAATTTTTTTGTATTTCCAATTATTGCTATGTACCAACAAGAAACATTGTCTAAAATTTAATAACAAAACTTTAAACTTTTTACATTTTTTTCTCTAGGATCAATATTCTCCGAATTATGCAAGAAAATAGGAGCAAAAAATGAGATTTTTTTTCAGATTTTGTTAAATAAAACCTTTAGCACAGGGTTTGTGACAGACGTATATCACGATTATCGATATTGGGCACATCCTGGAGGGATTCCAGCAAAAAAATAGCTTCCAATGAAAAATGACCATTATAATCTGCATTTCGACAAATACCGATTGGTCTAAAGTAAATGACAGCATTCAATGCATTTTGACAAATACCGATTGGTCTAAAGTAAATGACAGCATTCAATAAATGTAATATATTTTAAGGACACCCGTTAGATGCGCCACTATTGAAGGGGTCCGGTCAGTTTTACTAGATACTGGCGCAACGAAAGTAATGTTTAGGGATTACAGGATGGTATTAGCAAACAGGTAAAAGAAAACTATATCATTTTACAAATCTTACCTAAAAAATGAACATCGGTTTGTTGTAAAAAATTGATAGCTTTGACAATTTTGTTTCATTTGCATAATTGAATTATTACCAACACGATTTTTTATGTAAATTTCAATTTGGTATTTAAAATTTAAACTAATCTTTGAATAGCAATAAAATGTATATGTTGCTTTTTTTTTAATTTCGTAAGTATTTAAATATTAGTCAATTGCCTTTGTCGATTACATTTAAGTCCGACACTGGAAACAAATTTCACTGTGTATTTCGGTTAATACGATGATGTAATTGTCAAAAACGCTTAAATTACACTAGTTACGTTTCTAATGATATTTTATTTATTTCTTTTTTTCTTGATTTGCTAATATTTTGTATCCTCTATTCTATTGAATACAGTATATAGTCCGTAATTGTTAATAAAAAATATATTTTATGATTTCTTTGCCCACAATTTGTAATAAGTGATTTAACTTATTATAGAATTTAAAAACTTTTTTTTATAATTTTGACAAGTAAAGTGACATTTTTCAAAACTGCTGTCCGTTTTGAAAGTCATTACTTTTCATAACTAGTTTTGAAAAGTAAAACTTTTCGTAACTAGTTTTGAAAACTTCATTTCAAAACAAGTTACGAAAAATCTAAAGCAAATATAAACAACTATAAGAACTATTTTATACTAACTTTATTAAAGAAATATTTAAAAGCAGATATTTTTAAACAAAAAATTAAATAAATATACTTAATATTTAAGTCAAAAACTTACCTTTTAATTACATCTGTATTAAATAGAATTGTCATTAGAAAGGTGTCAATGCAAAATAAACACGAGAACTAGATGTATTGTTTTTAATTATTATTAGATAATTATTTTTTTTTAATTATGGAATTTCGTCAAAATTATAAAAAATCTTGTACGGAACTCGTTATAAAACGCCATTTTGTTTAACTCGTGTTCATTTGCAGCACTCGCTACGCTCTTGCTGCAAAATCACACTCGTTAAACAAAATTGAACTTTTCATAACTCGTTACGTAAATAACTATTTTATAAATAGCTATTTGGCGTACTCACACTCACCTACTTTCATCATCAGTGAGTGATAAATAAAATTGGAATAATTTTTCTTCGCTTAAATTTCAAAAATAGTATGTTTTTTAGTTTGTTAAACCTCCTTAAACTAATAGTGTTAAAATACTTATTTAGTCAAATGTGCCACAAAAATATTTTTAAGTAAAATTTTTAAACCAAATATTGTCTCCATGCGCCATACCACCGACCTAATTAGCTTTATTAACAAACTAGCTGTACCCGCGACGTAGTTCGCGTGGCGTGTTGATTGTTATATAAAAATTTCTCCCCCGAATTCGTTAAAGGGGTGGGGGGCGAAATTTTTAAATACCAGATGTTAAGTTGAAAGAAGACAAATACATCTGTGAAAACCGCATTCGAATCGGATAAGTAGTTTTAATGTGATGCGCACACAAACATACAGACAGACAGACAAAAAAATCTAACCACATTTTTGGGTTCTAATTATTTTTTTAAATATCTTTAATGTACAGAATTTTCATTTCTAAAGATTTATTCTATGTATAGATTATTTTTCACGCCCTCGCATGGCCACTTGTGGGTGGAATTTTCTAAAATCCGTTCACAATTGACCACAAAATTATAAAAATAACTATTTTGCAAAGTTTTAAACCTGTAGGACTTATAAATTTTAATTTTTTTTACGCCCCTGCAACCCCCATGTGGGTGGAATTTCGTAAAATCCCTTCACAATTGACCTCAAAATTATAAAAATAACTATTTTGCAAAGTGTCAAACCTGTAGGACTTATAGATTTTAAATTTTATTTTATTTTTTCACGCCCCCGCATTCTCCCTTGTGGGTGGAATTTCGTAAAATCCATTTACAATTGACCTCAAAATTATAAAAATAACAATTTTGCAAAGTTCCAAACCTGTAGGACTCATAAGATTTTATTTTTTTTTTATTTTGCACGCCCCCGCAACCCCCCCTTTGGGTAAAATTGTGTAAAATCCGTTTACAGTTGACCTCCAAATTATAAAAATAAGATGATTTCTGTATAGCTATAACTATTAATAATAATAATAATAATAATAATGCTTTGTTGTCAGAAATTTTACAATTTGTCGACAAAGCTAAAAAACATACAAACAAGTACAAAAACCTTAAAATCTAACATATCACATAAACAAAATACAAAAAATAAAATATTTATACAATTAAAGAAATTGAAAGTCATAAAAAAAAGAGAAAGAAGAAGAAAAGGAAAAAAGAAAAAAGTTCCTTAAAGTAGTAAATTAGTGTGTATTTAGCAGTATAAAATCATAATATGAAAAATTCATTTACTGTGTAAAAAGATCTCTCCAATAAGTGTGCCTTCAAAGCTCTACGGAATGCGGGAAAGAATGTAATAGATTTGATATTGAAAGGCAGACGATTGTGCATCTTTTTTGCATTATAAAATATAGAGTTTTTGATTAACTCTGATCGTGGGATTGGTAAACAAAGATCAAGCTCCCTGTTTCTAAGTGGATAGTTGTGGGAAGGCGTTTCAGGATTCGCTGACGAGTGCTTGCGGACTGAGCAAACGGATTCAAAAATGAATAAAGAAGGAAGAGTTAAAATTTAATATTTTTTAAAGTATTCCCCACAATGAGTTCTATTGTTTAATCCTAACATGTAACGGATAGCTCTCTTTTGAAGTTTGAAAATACGGTCAAATTGAGTCGCACAACACGTACCCCAGAATGGAATGGTGTAACGGAGATGCGACTCAAAAAGGGCATAATAGACTGTTCGAGCTGTTGACAAGTTTAATTCCTTGGAAACTGATCTTAGCGCAAAACACGCAGAACTTAATTTTTTTGACAATGCATTGATGTGCAAATCCCATTTTAATGAGTTGTTAACAATGAGACCTAGGAACTTTACAGAATCAACGATTTCCACACTATTGTTATTAAGTTCAAAAGTTTGCAATGTACCTTTATATGATAAGATTTTAGTTTTAGAGAGATTGAGGCACAAAAA
The DNA here is from genome assembly GCA_964028335.1 of Altica lythri. Lineage (NCBI taxonomy): Eukaryota > Metazoa > Arthropoda > Insecta > Coleoptera > Chrysomelidae > Altica > Altica lythri. The sequence goes on along the minus strand of OZ034802.1, from coordinate 48,569,001 downwards.
GTTAGAATCGCACCACGATTTAATAGTGACTAAGTCACGAGATACGGTACTATAAAGGGATGTACTGTCCGGGTTGCTCCAGGTAAAACTGGTATCATCAGCAAAGAGGCAGAGTTTACCACTAATATTTAGGTAGGCAATATCGTTAATAAAGAGCAGAAATAAGATAGGACCTAGAACTGAACCTTGAGGCACCCCACAGTCAATTGGCTTACAGGAGGATGTTCTCACATCAACCCTTACCAGCTGACTTCTGTAGGTAAGATAAGATTTAAACCACTCGAGTGGTATTCCTCTAATCCCATAGTGATGTAATTTGTTAATTAAGATGTTGTGGTTTACACAATCAAAGGCCTTAGAGAAGTCGCAGAAGATTGTTGCTGTAGAGTCCTGATTGTTAAGAATGGAGTAAACATTGTCAAAGAGCGAGAACATAGCATCATTGGTAGATTTATTGCTCAAAAAACCAAACTGTTGGGGCGTTAGTATTTTATATTTGCAAAGAAAAGATAGCAATCTTTTTTTAACCAATCTTTCAATGATCTTCGACAACGTGGGGAGAAGTGCTATTGGGCGATAGTTCGAAGCTTGATCTTTATAACCTCCTTTGTGCAAGGGAATAATTATCGCAGTCTTAAGGCAGCTTGGAAAGACTCCAAGTTGAAGTGACTTGTTAATCAAGTTAGTCAGATGACTTAGGGTGTTTACCGGTAGATTTGAAAACATTTTCAGAGTAAGCCCATCCGTTCCAGCAGATGATTTGTTTTTAATCTCATTAATTGTGTTATGAAGCTCGGTCAATGATACAGGTGAAATGAAGAAACTGTGTAAATTTTCGTTTCTGAGATAAGAAAGAGGATCGTGGGAAGGAGTTATGGAGCTCACTAAGTTTTTTGCTACATTAACAAAGAAGTTGTTTAAGTTCTCTGGAGAAGTAGGAATTTTGTTAGATGAAGAGGTCCGGTCCCTTAATTCATTTACAATAGACCAAGTTTCTTTAGCAATGTTACCCGCATTTCCCAATCTTCTATTGTAATACATATCCTTGGCAGCTTTAATAGTTTTAATATAAGTTTTGCTGTACAGTTTTTCATAATTTTGGAAGAAGACGCTATCTGAGAATTTTTTTAAATATGATAAACAGCGCATGTTCTTAGAAGATAATCGTAAGCCTCTAGTAGACCAGGGTTTGTGTTGCTTCACTTTAATAGGCCTGAGAGAAAAGGATTTGAATCAGATACTATCTTTACAAATCTAGAGAATTCGGAGTCGACGTCATCAGATAGAAAATTCCAGTCAGATTTTAGACACAACTCATTGAAATTTTGGAAATTTTTGTCTCCGAAAATACGGCCTAATTTGCGCGAAACATTTTTAGTTTTGAATTTTAGGGGAAATGTAGGTAATATTGCTTCATGATCAGAAAAACCTGAATTGAAAACAGTACAGTCAACGATTTTCGGATCAAAGGATGAAGTGACATAGTCTATGGTGGTAGAACTAGTTTTAGTTATTCTGGTTGGCGCGTTGACGTGCATGATTATTCCAAAAGAATCAAAAATGTTCTGAAGAGATTCTTTTGCAGCACAAACACTGGAGTAGTCAATATTCAAATCACCACATACAACTAATTTACCATTTAAAGGAAGGGATTCAAGTAAGCTCAGTAAATTTTGATAAAAAATTTGCAAGTCCGCATCAGGTGTTCTATAAATACAAATAATAAAAATGTCATAAAAATTATTACAAACAATGGAAAATTCAAAATGTTTTTCAGATAATAAATGATCAAATTTAGTCACTGCTGAAAAGTCGTTATTTGTTGACATTATTATAGTACCTCCATGAGATAAATCACTTCTATTAAATCGAGCGACTGTGGTGTAGTTTTTAACAAAGACTGGCTCATCAATATTTAACCAGTGTTCAGTAATTGCAACCACTTCAGGAAATTTAAGCTCTTCTAATAATAAAAGTAATTCATCTGTTTTATGTCTTAAGGACCGAATATTAATAAAAAATAAACTGAGCCCACCATCTTCTAAAGTTTCAGAGTGTGCTTGTTCCTCTGTTCGCGTCTTGTTGATTAAAAATTTTTTGCACTGGATGAAGAACCACTTGAATAATAGTTCTTATTGGATTTTTTGGAGCCGGCAGAGCTTCTCTGAAGAAAAATAAGTCCTAAAGGAAGAGAGGTCTGCTTCAACTTCAGCTAAGCCAATACCGTAAGCATTGTGGAAGCGGTAATACAACTTCCGCAAGGAGTCTACATCGCTAGGAAGACCCTCTGATGCTAACATTAATTTAATGCTAGTGCTAGTGTGCCCTTCCATACATACACTTGGCGGCTGGTCATGCAAATAGGCAAGGAATAGCCTAAGGGGTTTTAGAATCAGGGGGTCTCTCAGCCTGGACAACAAATAGCGACCATTTTCCATATCCGAAGTTCGGGGAGGCGGTGGAGTCATTGGATCCATGCCCAATCCCTCATCGAGTTTGTCAGGTTTATTCACAACTTTAATGTTTTGCAAATCCTTCCCACAGGATTTACTAGCTGCAATCGCTTTCTTGTCAGAACAAATTTGTATATATTTTGCCTCCGTAGGCAAAGGTACTGGTTTTGATGGTGAAAAATTTGTAGCTGACTGCGGTGGTACTTTAGGAGGAACTGGATAAGAAGGAGAAACTGATTGTGAATACATATTCGTTGGAAGATTAGTAGCATCGGTAATTTCTGTACCTGACGGCCACATATTGATGTCTTTGAGCTGCTTCAGGTAATTTTTGTTTTGCACACCAACTTTAAAATCTGAGTCTGTTCCTTCCCTCCTTTTCAACATAGGGAAGCATCGAATAAAGTCGGTGGTTCCTAATTTTTCCTTGATATAGTGTGCAAGGTGCTTAGCTGTGTATGGTGCTGGAATTTTTGAAACAACTATATACTGCCAATCTTCCTTTGCCGATGTTTTCTGGAGAACGGAAGTATTTAATGAAATGTCATCGTCAGTCTGGGTTGATATCGACTTTGTGTGTTTTTCTGTTGGGCTAGCACTTACTTTGGGCTTATCTTTGGCAGCTAACTTTTCTATGTTAGTAGCCATTTGGTTAATAATTTTGCGAAGATCACCAATTTCCTTCATTAGCTCTTCTTTGGATGTGTCATGGATTTGAATCTTAAAGGAATCCTCTTGGTTGTTCAAAAAAATGGAGGTAAGGTTGAAAATATCTTGTTTCATTTCCCGAATTGATTGGAATAAGGACTCCCCTTCTCTGCCAGAGTTAGTAGAATGGAGGCTGTGGATTTCATGCGTTTTATTGTATAAAACTTTCCATTTGGAGTCATGAAAATTTAAAATGTCGTAAATTTCCGAAATAACTGGAGATAGGTCATTATTCTTTTTTAGACAAGATCCCAAGGCTTTGACGTTCTCTGGAGGTATCTGCATTTTCTGTAGCTGTGACATTTTTTCGTGAAGATATTTAAGTGTAGGAGAGTCACAGGCACTGCAGAAGAATCTAATATTATGGTATTTTTGTTAATAGATCACCTTGGTTGTTGCTTTATCAAGCCCAGTGCATGACATACAAAAATTACGCCGACACTCCCCATTGCAACGAAGTTTATACTTATCCTTTTCTGAGACGGCTTTTTGGCAGGAGTCACATTTGTTAGAGTCAGACATAATTGAAAGTAAGGAAGATAAAAGTTGATGATAAAAATTAACTGGAACTGGACGTCAAACCGGAACTATTTTCACAATAAAAAACACAGCACATAGAAATTAGCAATTCCGTATGGTTACAGTTCAATAACCTTCTGCCAGAGTCACGTTTATTAAACACGTACTAATTTGTAAAACAGGTTACACACGCGACGGAAGCTTAAAAAATGGAGTAACTTCTCCAGTTTCCCCAACATTTCCCTTCACTGCTCTGCCCCCATTGATTGTACCGTGATAAAAAGTATACTATAACCTGCTCAGGAGTATGTGAAATAATTGTACCAAGTCTCGTTAAAATCCGTCGAATAGTTTTTGTCATAAACTTATGTTGGGTAAATGGTTACGTTAATACTTGGACTGTAAGAAACATTCTGTCATTTGCTTTTATTCTCTAAGTCTTTTTTTCTTGAAATTGAGTACAGCTATTGTACTTCCAGGTATTTTTAACTAAAGTTGCCATATATTAGAATTTTTTTTTAAGTTAGTAACACTGAATAAAAAAAAAAACGAGTGTGGCAGTCAGTGGGACTGCCGGCAGAAGTTATACTTCTATGCAAGCGCCCGGATTCATAAATTTGTATGCGAATAATTTAGCAAAAACCTCGTAGTACCGAGTGCACACTCTTTTTGAATCGAATTTGCATAAAATTCCTGGAAACGAGGTCCGTCTTAAGCACTAGGTGTTTCGAAGACCATCGCCATTATTATTCTTATTTAGCGACTCAAAAAACCGCCGAGTACCAAGTGTGCACTGATTTCGTACAGACCTTAGATAAAACCCCAGGAGAAGAGGTAAATACCCTAGGCACCATGTACCGTGGAGACTTTCGGCATCATGATATTCGTGTACAGCGACCTCAAAAATCCCGAGTATATAAATTGAACCCATTATTTATACATTTACTTTCGGGATAATACTATTTTTATTTGTTCATTTTTAACGATTTACATTGTTTTTTCATTTTCATTATTTGAAAGTGTAAGAAAGATTTCAAGACGCAATTGGTATTTGAATAAACATATGAAAAGTTACTATTAAGTTAATTTAATAGTTATTAAAAAAAGCAATTATAAACAAAGATATGTAGGTCCGTACGATGAAAATACATTAAATTAATTAAAGACTGCGTTATACTAATCAGTTTTTAATAGTTTTTAGATCAAGGTATACTGTTTTTTACACAATTAATGTACCAGAAAGTACCCATTCTTTTAATGAATAACTACAACTTCATTAATATTCCATTAAAGTTAATGACAAAAATATACTTAATAGGGGGAATTTTGTACGTTTCAGTATTTTATGTAGCTAAATGTCAATCCTTTAATAGTCACTATCAGATTTATAATATTATAAAACCGATTTAAAAATTAATTAGTTGCTTTCTTGATGATTAAATTTTTATAGTAAATCGAAATAGAAGGATATTACAGACTGTGCTTTCGTTTTTAGTTTACCTTATTTGAAAAGGGTAAATTAAATTTACATTAATTCTTTTAATAGTGCCTTTTAACATAAACAAAGATTTTTAACAAGAACTTAAAGATTTTTTTAATAGTAAAAATTGCACAAACACTGAATGCATATATAAACTTTTTATGCTGTAAATACTGAACGCTTGTTAGGCCATAGAGTTGCTTTTTTATCTAAAAAATATATCGTGACTCGTAAGTCGCTGTTAAATTAGGTGCTAAAATGCATTTTTTGCAAAATTTAGAAAATTATATAAAAAAGGAAACAAAAAAATAGGACTTTAAAGATCTTAATAGAGATCTATCGATTAAGCTCATTCTTGTCCCAAAATTCCATTGATCGGGTGCTGTATTTGCACAGGTGTTGAAAGTCTACGAAAGTAGCTTAACGCTTATTCATACTGTAGCGTTTTTAAGAACTGTAAATTAATTCATTTTTTTACTTCCTTAATAGTCTAGTCGAGAAGTTGGTTTCCTGCAAAAAATAATTACCAGTCTCCTAAAAATATGGGTGATAGCTCAAACGATCCAGAATGGCATTTAGAGAAAGACCATTTTTCGATTTTTTTCTGGAGATAAAAATTGTTAATTAACAATTGAATAACTTTTTAAAAAAATGATGATACAACAATTTTTATCGCGTGGCCATTTTCTTTAAAGTGTTTAGATGACACCTGAATTTTTTCTAATTTTTAAATTACTATTTAGTTGCATAAAAAAATTATTGAAAAGTTGCGGTCAATACAGAGGCGACGCGCGCATGCCAAAATTGCCGCGCGGAAGCCGATTTTCAACGTTAAATTAAAATTATAAATATTGGTGCTACAATTCCGGGAATCCAGAACATCCCAGCTGAAATTTTCTGCTCTTTCAGAAACGTTTATAATATTTCAGCTACCACTTATACTTTTTAAGATATTAACAAAAACCGAAATGCCTATTTTCTTCTTTCAGTTTTTTGTTAATAACAATTGTAATTTTTATCTCCAGAAAAAATCGAAAAATGGTCTTTCTCAAAATGCCATTCTGGATCGTTTGAGCTATCACCCATATTTTTAAGAGACTGGTAATTATTTTTCGCAGGAAATCAACTTCTCGACTAGACTATAAGTCTAGTTCGGACTAGGCTAGTAATTTAGTTAAGTAGCGAGTAATTTAGTGGCTTCTACTCGGTACTGCACACAGAAATCGTTCGTACTCGGTTTAGTATACACTACACAAATAAAGTTGTTTCCTAGCTCCAGCGGAACGACATTTTTGCGTGCACTAATGTACTAGACTAAATCAACAGGTTCGGACTTGTTTAGCCTGTGAACCAGTAGGCACGGACGCGTGGTGGGGGAGCTACTCGCCCGATAAAAATAGAGTAGAATGGATTGACTTGACTAAATTATTCACTAAACTACTCGACTAATTTTTTGTGGTTCGCACACATTTAGCCACTAAATTACTCGCCACTTAACTAAATTACTAGCCTAGTTCAAACTAGGCTTTAGGGTTCGTGAAAATTTTCTTCTATAAATACTCTTTCCACCAAATTTTAGATCACATCTTGATGAGTCTGGCGATAAGTCAGTCATCATTTTCTTTTTCTTTTTTAGTTTTACCGGCTTTTTGAACTTTGATTAAGCTCAAAGTGTCTAGTTTTTTTTCCATTGAAGGTTTTTAGTAAAGATTTTCAGATAGTGTTATCTATATTATCTCCTTCAAATATCTGGTAATTGTGACTAGTGATTAGTCGCATTATCGGCTATCAAAACTTATTTTACCTTTATCTACTACCTATTTCTGAACATCAAGAAAACATAACTAATAAAAATATCTATTATCGTTGAATAACTAAGTATAAGAAAAGTACCTTATTTATTTCTTTGGAGATTTTGTATTGTTATATTCAATAAAAAAGAACTGCAGGGATTTAAACCAGTGAGTGGTGCCATGTATATGTCGAAAAAAACTGTGTTTTTTTATTCTATTTATAAGTATTTATCATTTGTGTGTTTAATAGCTATATCTTTCTAAATAGGTACTCATTAAACTTGAGTTAATAGAAAAAGCAAAAGATGAAATTAAAGAAATTTTACTTTTTTTTTCTAAATTATAATTATTTTTATTTCAATTGTTTACATTTTTTAAGCGTACTTAATGTTTAGCGGATTGTTTGTGTTGTTAATTAATTAATAAAAAATGATTTAAATTACGGTCTTCTCTTGCCGATTACTGTTTAAAACAATTGCTTTGCTTCATTAACAAGTTTTGTAAAGCTACCAAATATATTAGTAGAATATAGGAAAACTTGAGCTGTAAGTTTGAGCCGATTCGAACCGGTAGATTTTGAGAAATTTTAAAATAACCGAAAAAAACAATTGGTAAAAATGATGTTTTTTGAGCATATCTTTTTGTCCATTACATCGATCAATTTCATAACCTAATCAGCTCTCAAGCCTAAAAAAATACGTCGAATGCCGTTTTGCAAATTAAAATCGGTTGATTCGTTCGTGAAATATCGTTGTCGAAAAATTTCAAAAAAAGTGTTTTTTTTAATAATTTACAGGTTTTTCTACTAATCGATTTTGCACTCCTAGTAACATTTTTAGGTCTCAAAAACCTGCGTCGAATGCCGTCTTGAACATCAAAATCGAATAACGCGTTAAAAAGTTATGGCTTTTTAAACATTTCAAAAAAAGTCAAAAACGTCAAAATACGTCACGTTACTATAGCTTTGCGGTTAAAACTAGCGTGAAGTTCCAAGGATGGCCTTTAAGGTTAACCTCGTTTCGAATTTTTTTTAAGTAAATTAAATTGATATAAAAGACAAATGGCCAAAAATGTATAAAAAGTAGTAAAATCATATCCCGTTTAATTTTATTGAAAAAAATTTACATCTCATTTTAATTAATTGTTTTTATATTATTTTTTTTGTGATGCAATGCCTGCACCCTATTTACCTTAAGAGTTATAAATTATTTTTGACATCTACCGATGTATCTATACTAATAATGTCTGAATTATTGGCAAATTAAATTTAACATCACCGGTGTATTTGTTATGTCCAAAAAATTTTTTTTGCAATACTTAAAACACAACTTTTTGGTTTCATCCATAAAACTGATTTCAAGGGAAAAAATTAAGTAATCTAGTTAGGTAAATAAAAGTTGTGAAAAACAACATAAAAGAGGATCTACTTACGTATAACCGGCAAGAATATTAAGAAGCATTGTTTTCCCTGCACCAGATGGTCCCATAATAGCTGTAAGTTCTCCTCCGGAGAAGTCCCCATTTATATTGTCTAATACTACCCGATTTCCTAAAAAATAATTTGTCAATCAATAACAGGTTATGAACATACAATTTGTTTCATTGCAAGAAAAATTCGAGTCAATTTAGCCTGTAGAGGTTATTGAGTAGGTACCTACTTATCTCGAGTATAGCTAAATCTACAAAGAGTTTAAAAATAGATCAAAAGAATTTTATCTATATTAAACTAACTACTTTAAAAAGGCAATTATAAAAAGGTCAGACATAGTCTTGAACCCAGTTTTATTAATCAAATTGTTTAAATTGTTTAAACATGGCGTTTATTTTGGACCAAATATTTGTTACCAAGGATTTCTGCTCTGCTATATGCAGTGATTTTTATTGGGATGAAAAATTTATTAGTCTGTATATATGAATCACATTTTAAAATAGAAATGTATGATTTCAACTGTGACCAATCAAAAAGCTTCGCAACTATTTAATTTAATTAAGACTATGGTCTTAGTAAGAGATATAGCGAGCATCATAAAATTTTGTAACGATTATTGGTCCCCTGTTGTAAGAGGAAATAAGAAAGGTCGATACAAAGAACGTATACATTCAGATAAAAAGGTTACATACTAGTTCGCTCCAGCAGCGGTCAGATTTTATAATCCATATTAAATTCATGTACCGATGAGGGCTTTCCAAACACTAGCGAAAATCTATAATTCTAGGATTTGAAAGCTAGTTTATAAATTTATTAGGCACCTGAAGATTAAATAAATGGATCTATAGCAACATATCTACGATAAATATAAAGGCAGGCAGTCTTTTTAAATGCTGATAAAGTGGAAGACTGTGTCACACTAGATTCTAGTAAAATACAACCCGTTAATGACAAAATTACGGAATTTGCAGACTATTTAGAAAAAACTATATTATTAAACATGCATCTTTCCACATACAAAATGGGCATTTTGCACCTCATCTGTAAGAAGAACTACAAAAGGGTGCGAGAGTTTTTATTCCCAATTTATTAAATCATTTTATTTAAGCCATCTAAATATATATGTATTGATATGGATTTTTCTTCCGGTACACATTCATTTCAGTAGATTTCAACAAATATGATTTGTCCTTAAGAAAATCTGTTGCTAGTTTTAGTTTAGATTTTTGTATGCAAGTGGCTTTCAGAACTTTAGAGACATGGTGTAAAGAGCAATCGCTGTCTATTAACCCCAAAAAGACAGAAATGGTTCTCTTCACGAAGAAAAGCAAACCTAGGGGCTTAAACGCACCCAGTCTTTGTAACGTTAAATTAAGCTTTGCTACAGAAGTGAAATACTTAGGTGTTATCCTTGACAGCAAGCTGACGTGGAACTCACACATAGAAAGCAGAGTTAAAAAAGCATTTATATCTTATGAGCAATGCCGCCGAACCATAGGACAGACCTGGGGATTATCCCCCAAGGTCACCATGTGGATCTACACGGCAATCATAAGACCTATGCTAACATATGGTGCTGTCGTGTGGTGGCCTAAAGTGGAACAAACGACAGCTATCAAAAAATTAAACCAAATCCAAAGAGCCATGCGAAGCACACCGACCAGAGCAATGGAAGTCATACTCGGTCTCACACCCCTTGACATATTTGTTAAGGAGGTTGCGTTGATGACCATGGTACGCATAGGGACAGTCTGTGGAGGGAATCGATAAAGGTGATACCACTGTTACAGGCAGACACGAATGCCGTCGTACCAAGATGTGTCTTTGACAAAACCTACAAAATATTAACAAACAAGACAGCAGACTCCAACGTAGTGAACGCTCTGAGCGTATATACGGATGGATCAAAAACAAAGCAAGGTGTGGGATGTGGAATTTACTCTAGATCCTTAAACCTAAAAATAAAATGGGCTATGGATGGCTTGTCAAGTGTGGTTCAGTCAGAACTCACAGGCATAACCATAGCTGCAAAAGAATTAATCAATAGGAACATCACAGACAGGAATATAAATATAAACACAGACTGCTGACTACTGACCTTGAATAGACCACGTTTCACTTCAAGTTTAGTACTAGAATGTCACCGATCTCTAACTGAGGCCAGCCAGAATAACTTGGTCACTCTCAGCTGGATCAAAGGACATGGGAACTCCAAAGGCAACCGCATTGCGAACAATTTAGCAAGGAGGGCTGCGGGCTACAAATATGTAAGCCCTCCCCATCTACCAAGCTAACATTGTTAGCAGTCGTGTACCTTATCAAACAGCACTCTCACCAAAACTTTATACAGTGCTGGGATGAAACTACGAACTGTAGACTGGCCAGAGAGTTATTACCTCATCCTGGCGAGGAAACAGCAAAAAATTTAAGACATTGACCAGACAAAATCTCCGAACAGCTGTGGGAATCTTGACAGGTCACTGCCAATTGCGACAACATCTCTTTAGGATGAAATTAACAGAATCGCCGCTATGCAGAGGCTGCGAACAAGAAGAGGAAACAATAGAACACATAATGTATGACTGCTCTGCTTTTTCTGAAGATCCGTGTTGGGCGAGTACTGGCTTACACCAGCCGATGTCAGGGAGATCCCCCTCGGGAGCCTCATCACCTATTTTAAATCACTAGGCCTGGTGACAGCCTAAGGTGAGGATATCCCTACACACGGGAGGATGCACAATGGGTCATATGTGGCCTCAGTGCTGGCTAAGCACTAGCTCGCCCCTCCCCAAATTTCCAGATCCAGATCCAGATATAAGATAAGTTTTGTTAAATTTTTGTTTGTATTGTTTGTGGTGTTAGTGGAAAATGAATATTGATTGGAGGGGATAATTTAATTTGAGAAATGTCATGAATTGAATTTTGAAATGTTCTTAAAAAAAGTAAATTAAAAGATATATAGGATAAAAATTAAATATTAATATTTATAAAACAATTATAAAAAGAAGTAAATAGATACGAGAAAACAGGGAAGTAAGAGCTAGGAAAGTGGAGGAGCAGAGAAAAGAAAATAGAAAGTAGAGCAGCAGAAAGAAGGAGTTGAAGAGTATGGAAGTGGAAAAAAGATCATCCACAGGGAGAGGAAAGAAAAATAAATTTTGTTTAAATTTATTTTTGTTTTAGTGAACGATTTTTATAAGCGCATAATCCACGCACCTGATGGTTTTATTGATTGAAAGTGGAGGAATTTCATATCAATTTTTAAACGATATGTAGACTGAAACATACATTAAAATAGTGTTAATGCTCTTAGAAAAACCACAAAGAGGTTGAGTTGAAGATAAAGCAAATTGATTATCAGATTTCTTTGTTAAATCGAAATTTAATTTCAAATTTTACCATTGTAAAATATATTTCCCATTTTGTAAATATCAATTAAACTTTTAAAACTAATCCAATAAAGTATCTTTGGGAGTAAATTTACCTGTCATTATAACTATAAACGAACCGAACTAGTATGCTCCCGATAAAAAAAAACTGATTATAATCCAGTTTCTCTAGGTATGTGTAAGGCGATAAAGAATGTATAGGTACATTGAGGTTCAAAAATTAATTCCTATATATACCGACAGGTATAGGGTCGAATCACCTGCCGGTTTAGGTAAGATAGCAGAATAACATTAATAATTAATAACAAAGTCTTTTATGTTATTATGCAATAAAAGTAATAATTTTTAAGGTGATAATATAATAAATATTTTTTTATTTATGACAAAGGATGTATTTATTTACCTATTATTGCTTAAAGATTCATTTATATTATTATATTCTTTGCATACAGAAATATTACGCTTTATGGTCTAGTTTAGTAATAAAATATTACATAATGATACCTAAACATTCCTTTTTTATAATTCACGTTCACAAAGTTTCTATTTCGACACTAAAAACAGTATCGAAATAGATTCATTGTAACACTGTTTTTGGTAACTTTTTGTTTTACACAATTGGTTGCACTGCACTGATTGTCAACGAAAGAGTTCAGGTAGTAAATCAAGAAGTTTGTTGTAGTAAATTATTAACTACATTATCAGCGTTATTGCTAAATTCGGAATATTTTATACAAATTTGACAAACATTCAAATTTAAAATCATTAAAACTGACAAGTGTCAAAAGTGTCAAGATTGCCAACATACATAAATATTTCGAAAAACTCTCATTTTATTTATTTTTTTATACTTTTAAAAGTTCAGTATAAAAAATAGTATGTAACACTCGAATTACAATGACGGTTTGTAGTACTCGTTCTTTGCGAAACTCACCGCTTCGCGGTTCCTTTCACAAACTGCACTCGTACTACGAAACCTGTCATTGTAACAATTGTATTACAATATACTATTGTGGTATATTCCTATTTTTTTACTTCCTTTTTAGTGACTCTTTAGTAACTAGCAAATGTTTACCTACAACGACCCAAGGTGAGTTCCTGTGTTGAGACTAGCGTATACTGATAATTTTATTAGAAAGTAAAAAAAAAACAAAGATATCTTGGAAATACCGAACAGAAAACAAAATATATAATTACTTTTATTGAACAAGCTTTCCTTGATTACAAACAGACAACAAACAATTTTCTGTTTAAAAATGGTGAGGATTACACGATTTTGGCTTTTGAATCACGAAAATTGTGACCGACACTTATAGAATGTAATAATTTTTTTGGAGATGGAACAATTAAAAGCTTTTGTAAACATTTTCAGTAGCTTTATATAAACCAGGCTGATGTTGGCACTAAAACCATTATCATTCCAGGCATTTTCGCCAGGCTTCATAAAAGGCTTTTTTATTTGATTGTAAAGCAAGTACAATAAAAAAAATTAAATTTATTTTAAAGTGGATACCTGTCAAACACTTAAGAAAACGAACCAATACCTAAATATTACTGGCTGCTATTTCCTTTTTAACGAATTTTTATGGCGAAAAGCGCAAGAAATTGTACTGGCTAGTGAATACAGCAAAAACGAAACACTGCTTACCCACATTAGGAAGTGTGCTGCGTTATCACATCATCCTTCTGAGAAAGTGGACAACGGTTAGATGTCAATGACGGAAAATTTTAAAAATCCTCCACTTCTAAAAATATTTAATGATTATTTTGTGGAACAATGGTTTAACAATAAGATTTTAGGTATGTAGTGAATCTGCTGTAACAAAAAGCACTGAACTACAAATTGTGGGTCTGCTATAACCAAAAGCAACGAACTACAAATTCCTTAGAAGAATGGCACAACCGGCAAAATACCAATTTTGTCAGGTTAAATCCACACGTTTTCGAGCTTAAACAAATTCTTAAAGAAGAAGTATCGTATAAGGACACTGTTAAACTATAAGTTGCATATGACCCTGTAATGGAGGAAAACCAAGTACCTAAAACTGGATGAAAAAATTAGCCGTACAGTTACAAAAAGTGGACGTTGGTTGTTGCTTAGAAAATTTGGCATTTATCACTAAAATTCATTGATTAAATTGTTCGTTTATTTTGTATTTTTAATGACAACTTGCATCCAATATTATTGTTTATGATTAGTTACTTAATTGTATATAAATTTGTAATAAATTCATTTTATATTCCATATTACCATCATTCAAGTGTGTGACATGAGAAAAGGAAAGATAAACATAACTGATTTTATCTACTCTACCTCATATTATGTATCAATTTTTAGTTCGTGAAAACTGTCATTATAGACAGCAGTGCGTGAAGGATTGAAAGTGTGCGTGAAGTAACAATGTATTTTAAATGGGATTTACTTTTTCGCACTGTTTTTGACACACCTTCATATAATCAAATATCCTTAGCATTCGCGTTGTCATGGTGTTGCTATGAGAGCATTACATTTCAATCAAAGTTATTCTGACAGTTTTGTAGTTTAAATTTTCAAATTTGAATTCGTAATTATTTTTTATTTGTTTATCGTAGATAAAACATTGTATGAAACTGTGCGTGAAGTGCTTTTTGCGCACTTACGCGATATATAGCACTCGCTTCGCTCGTGCTCTAAACATCGCGTGCGTGCGCAAAAAGCATACTTCACGAACTGTTTCATAAATAACTATTTAAATAGTCTAGGCGGGATCTGTTTTGGATTGGACATTTTCCATCGGAAGCTATTTTTTGCGACTTCAGAATGTGCCCTATATTGATAATCACGATATGCGCCAGTTGCAAATGATGTGCTAAATTTTTTGTTTTACAAAATCTGAAAAAAATTGAAAATTTCCAATTATTTGGTCCTACTTTCGCGGATAATTCCGAAAATAATGCTCCTAGTGAAACAATTATTTAATTTTACACAATATTTCGTTAGTTAGAAATTGAAAAGTTGATGTTTGTTGTTGGAAAAATAGCAATAATTGGAAAAAAGAGTACAAAAAAATGAAGTTTATCCTTTATTTGTTTTAAACCCTCTAAACTCAACTTACAACTGCCTTATTCCGCCTAGAAAAACTTGATTATGATTAACACGTGTGCTAAATTTGGTTAACATCCGTCGAATATTAAAAAAAAATATGGGCACCCCTATTGGACCGATTTTAATTATACAAAAAGTGTTTGAAAATTTGAGCCCTTGTTTATATGTAAAAAAAAGGTTGTAAGTCAAGTTAGCGGGCTGAAAACCTTTAAAGAATAAACTTCAGTTTTTTTACTTTTTATTCCAATTACTGCCATTTTGTTAAATAAAAAGTTTAGCATAGGGTTTGCGACTGGTGCATATCATGATTATCGATATTGGGCACATCCTGAAGGGAAGGGATTCCAGAAAAAAATAGCTTCCTATGGAAAATGTCCATTATGGTCTGCATTTCGACAGATACCGACTGGTCTAAAAGTAAAAGGATTAAATCGAATTAGTATTACAATAAAACGCATTATCTTAGGCTAATTACAAAACTGGAACTCATCTTGGGTCTTTTCAGATAAAAATTTGCCTAGTCACAAAACGAAAAAAAAACCTAAAACGGTATTGCCTCAAATACGGGAAGTTACAAAATAGGATGACTTCTCTTGCTACGTCAATTTAAAAATTGTATATCTACTTAGGTGCAAGAAGGATTCAAATTATTTAGAATCCCGACTACCTACTACAAAAAAATTTCATAAAAGAATATGCTGTTATTAGGTTTTATATCGACTATTTCACTAGACTATTTTTAACTGACAAAACTGCATAGCAACGGCACGTTTCATATTGACAATACGTAATATTTCAGCGACAAAATTATGACAGATCCGTTACTAAAGGTGTCTGGTATTTCTATAGTTGTCAGTTTCGCAAACGTCATTGAAGATTGTGTTTCGTTGATATTGTCTTGTTTTTCTCGTGAAATAGTCTTGTCGAATACCATTCGAGAGAAAAAATTTTCCCGGCCAAATTTTCTTCTGGTTTTATTCAAGTTTGTTGCTTTTTGGCAATTTTCGCTCATGAAATTGCCAAGCAACAAACTTTTATACCAGTCGAAAATTTTGCCGCCAAAATTTTCTCTCTTATGATATTATACAGGGTGTCCCAGAATTAAGTACGGAAACTTCGTATACGTATTCCTTGATGACAAATAAGTAGGGTCTTTCCTATAAAAAAAAATTTTTTAGAGACTCCTGTCAGAGTTATAACCCTTTAAAGAGGGGTGGTAAAATGTGCGCTACTTGATCGCGATACACGATACGCAATTGACATGGTCCTACTTTTTATTTTTTTACTCCAAACCGAAACCATTTCGCAAAAAACGACAAGGAACAAAAAAGTTTCTAAATAATCAAAACTTCCTAAAATAATTTTTTGTTATTGCAAATATTAATTGCTAAGAAAGTTACAAAAAAAATATTAAGAGGGGTTCCTTGATTTGCACCCTTAGAATGGGGTAGGGCAGGTGAAAAGTGGCAGGAGAAATGCGTCTTTATAAAAATGATGTTCACCCAAATTTTTAATTTTTTATCTTGGACCAATCAGAAGATATTAAATTAAAACCGTATTTTACCGCCCCTCTTTAAAGGGTTATAACTCTGACAGGAGTCTCTAAAAAAATTTTTTTTATAGGAAAGACCCTACTTATTTGTCATTAAGGAATACGTATACGAAGATTCCGTATTTAATTCTGGGACACCCTGTATACGACAATACGTAATATTTCAGCGACAACATTATGACAGATCCGTTACTAAGGTGTCTGGTATTTATCCGCTGGGTGCGAAGGATAGGGTGGGAGAACCACGAATCGATCGCAGCGCTCACCGTGGCTAAAAAAGGAACTTACGGCGGACGATTAACACGTTAACTGCCACCGTACATGGTGAAAAAACAGGCCCCCCACGCCACAATTTTTTTTCATCCTAATCGTGTTAAAACGACATAAAATCTTAGATATCAGTTGTATTTGGTAAAATTCCGAATTTTCCATGAAAAATCTTGCTTTTCTTTTTGTGGTGACACATTGGTCTCAGGCGGCACTCTGGAGCATATGACAGCTGATTTTGCCATATGAGACCAATGTGTCACCACACCTACTCCCACCTAAACTATCTGATTCGTCTGTGTGAAATCTTGTTTCGAGTTGTTTTCTTCCGGAAAGAATCAGTAAAGCATCGGGAAGAGCAAATACATTTGTGTGTAGTGGAGTGTAACACGTCATGTCGTACGAAAAACAGCAACAACAATTATGCTTGCAAGGAGGATACACTTACGATTTTAGAATTTATTGTGGAAAAGACCAAAGGGAAAACAACAGTGTCCCAACAACAGTAGTGATGAACCTCATGGGAGATTTGTTGGATGCAGGTCGAACACTGTGTACAAATAACTATTATACATCCGTCTCTCTCGCTCATACCTTGCTACAGCGAAATACCCACTTGATTGGAACTTTGAGAACACGAAGGAAATTCAATCCCAAAGATGTCGTGAATAAAAAATTAAAACCAGGGGAAAGTGCTGCGGCAGAATGTAGTTTGGGGATAAGTGTTCAAAAGTGGAAAGATCAAAGAGATGTACTAATGCTGAGTACTAAATTCACAGATGAGATGGTTCTAATAAACAGAAGAGGAGGAGACATAAGAAAACCAAAAAATGTTATTGAATATAACAAATATAAATCTAACATCGACATCTCTGACCAAGTGAAAAGCTATAACTCGTCGCTGAGAAAGAGTCTGAAATGGTACAGAAAGCTGGCCATTGAAATGCTGACAGGGACGACAGTAGTCAATGCGTAGGTAGCCTATAAGTCTGTCGCCAATGAACCAACAACAATCACAAAATTCAAAGAAGAAATTGTCCGAGGATTACTGAGTGGACAGAGCTCCTCCATCAAATGCAGCAACATCATCGGCGCACGAACTAGAAGATGTGGGGAGAAAAGGGAGAACAAGGTGCTCCCTTTGCTACGAAAAATTAAATTTGGAAATAGGACGCCTTGAAGCGATGAGGAAATGTCTCCAGACAATGCTCAAATGTGTCTTATGCGCTAAACACTTTTGCTTTGATTGTTTTTTTGTTGCCCATAAGGCCAATTTGAATAATTAGAATTTGACTTTGATTGTGTTTTTTGTAAAATTAAAAAAATAATAAAGTTTTTCAGAAAAAAAATGAACGATTTATTTTGGTTTACGATAAAGTTACAGAACATAAATCTTCTGCCGCGTGAGTCCGCTTAGGTCTCACGTACACACAGGCCAACATACTCTTCTGGTTCAGCTTGCCGAGCTCTTTTTAATACCATTTACTTCCACGGTGTTGCGGAGACCAGCACGATTTCAAGAGGCAAAATGAGCAAGTCGGCGGTGTGAGACCAGATAGGACTCACGCGGCAAAATGGGGTCAAATTTTGTGTGAAACCACTTTGGACTCATATGGCAGTTAACGTGTTAATCACATTTTACTAAGGATTTTACATGGATTTCACTTATCCATGCGTCGATTTAAAAAGTAAATAAACCTTCGTCACGAAACCTGCTGTACAGTCAACTGCAACAACAATGGCAAAAATAGTGATCAGAAATTTTATAAATTTCCACAAAAAGTTGGAAACGAGAACAACGTGTGAAGTAGTGGATAATCGCTATCAAGAGGAAAAAGCTAATAAGCTAACTTAAAAAGCAACATTTTAAATATTTGCTATATTTTGTAGATACTGTAACGAGCGAGAACCCCTTAGTACGCCCCTGTCGCTCTCCAGGTAAACAACGCGCTTATTCTCGAACAGAACAAACGAGAGACTTCCTTCACTATGCAGACGTTCTAGAAATTGTTACCGAAGGACGTTCTGGAAGCTGTGGACTGGTATATAAGCGGAGAGCCACGACCCACAAGAAAAGTTTAAATTTAACAACGATAGTCTAAATATTCGAGCGATCTACGAAGTGAAAATAAATAGTGAATATAAATCGAAGTTAATTGTTGTATATAAATTAGAGTGTTATAGTTAGTTTAGTTATAATTCGTTTAGTTTGTAGTGTGTAAAATAAATTAGACATTTTCGTTCAGCAGTGATTTTATTTTGAACCCCTAGAACGTAACAATTGGTGTCAGGTGTGGGGTAAATTGAACTGCTGTGTTAATTTAAATTGTGGACTTCATTAGTGAATATTTTGTATGCCAGTTACGAGATCACAGACGAAGAAAATGGATCAGGCGACAATGGAATTTTTCAAGCAAGCCCTTGAAAAAATGAGCTTGAAAATGGAGGAAAATATTAGGAAAATGGAAAATAAAATGGACGAAAACACAAATAAAATGGAAGAAAATACTAGAAAGATAATGGATGAGAATACCCAGAAAATGGAAGATAATTTGGGAGATAAATTGACATTCATTGAAAATGAGTTGAAGAATAATTACTCCAAACTGGAAAATGAGATTGGAAGCGTAAAAGACGAAATTGGAAGCGTAAAAGACGAGATGGGGAACGTGAGCGATAAAATTGGAAAATTTGAAGACAGGGTTGGAAACATTGAAGGCAGATTGGCTAATATGGAGGAAGAAATGCAAGTGAAATTGGAAGAACAGGTGAAAACCATGGAAGAGCGATTGAGTAAGAACTTCAGCAAATATTGTTCGGTTAAGCTGGGAGAACGGGGTGAGCCAGGCCGAACAAAGATCAAACCTCCAACTTTTGATGGCAAAACACCCTGGAGCACATACCAGAAACAATTTGAAGCAGCAGCCAACGCCAACTGCTGGGACGATGAAGAGAAAGCAACTGCCTTAATTGTTGCATTAAGAGGAGACGCACTGAATATCCTTCAGACCATTCCTGTAAGTCAACAAGGTGATTATAAGACTCTGACAAGTAGACTGCAAATGAGATATGGTGATGCACATCTCCAACAAGTGTATCACGCACAAATCAAGAGTCGCCATCAGAAGAGTGCAGAAACCTTGCAGGAATTCGAAGCAGACATAGCAAGGTTGGTAAGGCTGGCTTATCCTTCGGCACCGGACAGCTTCCTAGAACAACTTGCTGTCCAGACCTTCGTCGATGGGTTGAGAGATACGGAGACTCAGCAGACGTTGCGGTTGGCCCGACCCAAAACTCTAGATGACGCCCTGGCCCATGCCCTAGAATTTGAAGCTGCTAAACAAGCTTCTCACAGAGGACAGAGCAAAGTGAGACAGCTTGATGATTCACCAGTCTGCGACGATAGACTTGAGGAAGTAATTCGCCGAGTTCTCCAGGAGAAACGTAATGGTGGACCAAGATGCTGGAACTGCGGCGAAAGAGGACACATTCGGCGTAACTGCAAGAAGCCGGTTAAACCACAACGCCAAGAACAGGAATATCATTTTTCTGTGGAACACCGGGCCGGAAAGTCACATGGCAACGCTGACGCATTATCTAGGAGACCTTGTCCTTCCGACTGCAAACACTGCAGCAAAGCAGAAGAGAAGAAATTCTGTTTAAGAACCACCGTCGTGGATCTAGGTTGGCTGCCAGAATCCCTGAAGCGAGACCAAGAAGGTGACACCGAACTAAAGATGTTGCTTGACTGGAAAGCAAACGGACAGAGACCAAGATGGGAAGAAGTGAGTCACCTGAGTCCTAGGGTCAAGTCCTACTGGGCGCAGTGGGACTCCATCATTTTAGAGGATGGATTGTTGAAGAGGTCCGTCGAGAATGACGAGGGTACTGCAGCTAGGACTCAGCTGATAATTCCCCGGAGTCGGACGACAGAAGTATTGGAGAAACTTCATAATGGAACCTCCGGTGGACACTTCGGCATCAAGAAAACGTTGGAAAAGATCAGAGAACGTTTTTACTGGGTCAACTGCAAAGAAGACGTCAAGGACTGGTGCCGAAAATGTAGACTTTGTGCTTCAACGAATGGCCCAAGAGGAAAACGACGAGCGCCAATGAATCAGTATAACGTAGGCAGTCCTATGGAAAGAGTTGCTATAGACATCGCAGGCCCATTCCCAGAGACCGACGATGGGAACAAGTACATATTGGTGGCGTCGGATTACTTTACCAAATGGGTTGAAGCACATGCCATCCCAAACCAAGAGGCCTCGACAGTGGCAGACGTGCTGATAAAAGAGATGTTTAGTCGGTTTGGTGTGCCACTGGAGCTACATTCTGATCAGGGACGAAATTTCGAGTCTGGCCTATTCCAGAGCATTTGTGAAATACTCGGAGTCAAGAAGACCAGGACAACGCCTCTTCACCCACAGTCAGATGGCCTAGTCGAAAGAATGAATAAAACTGTGGGAAAATATTTGGCTAAAGTGGTCTCTGACCATCAAAGAGACTGGGACCGATACCTTCATCTGTTCACCATGGCCCACAGATCAGCCGTACAGGAGTCTACTAGAGAGACACCAGCTTGTGTCATGTTCGGCCGGGAAATAAGATTACCCTGTGACCTAGAGTTTGGATGTAAGCCCGGAACAGAGATAGCTGGTGAGGACTACGTGAGCACATTGAGGGGCAGGCTACACTACATTCATGAGAAGGTCCGACAAAATATACAAATTGCTAGTGACCGAATGAAGACCCGCTATGACAGCAAAGCTACAGAAGGTGGTTTCAACGCTGGAGATTTGGTCTGGCTGTACAACCCCCAGAAGAAGAGAGGATTATCACCTAAGCTACAGAGGAATTGGGAGGGTCCATACAGAGTGGTAAAGAGGATCAATGATGTAGTGTACCGTATACAAAAACTACCAAGGGGCAAGAGGCGCGTGGTCCATGTCAATCGGCTGGCGAAATACGAGGCGGACTACGATGAACAAAACGAGACCCATCTGAGAAGGACGACCAGCCCAGAGCATGTTGAGATGAGTTTCGACCAGTTCATGGAGAACTATGGTGGAACTGGGAAGGCACGATTCGGAGTTACCACCGAGCAGCAGCAGGACCTCTTCTCTGTGCCTGGAGATTATTCCCTAGCCCATTGTGTCGCCGAAGATCTGCGTATGTCCAGGGGAATAGCATTAGTCTTCAGGAAGAAGTTTGGCCGTGTATCTGAGCTCTCCAGACAACAGCCCCATCCCGGAAAAATTCTAAGTCTCACTGAGGTCATCGTCACCTCTTCTACATGGTGACTAAGAGGTTTTCCGATCACAAGCCCAGCTATAGAAGTATGTGGAATACCTTGCTGAACCTAAGAAACGAACTCACCAGGTTGGAAGTGAAGAAGCTGGCTGTGCCTAAGTTGGGTTGTGGTCTAGATCAACTCAACTGGAGAGTCGTCCGGAACATGCTCGAGGTGCTTTTCCATAAAACAGGAATAGAGATACTCGTGTGCATTTTCAACCCGAGCAGAAACACAATGAAGGAGAAGACTGTGGATTGCTATTTCGAAAAGCAAGGGAGCTGCAGAATGGGAGATGCCTGTAGGTTCAGACATACCAACCAAGGTGTTCGGGGACCGAACGTCTTAAGGAGGGGGCAGTGTAACGAGCGAGAACCCCTTAGTACGCCCCTGTCGCTCTCCAGGTAAACAACGCGCTTATTCTCGAACAGAACAAACGAGAGACTTCCTTCACTATGCAGACGTTCTAGAAATTGTTACCGAAGGACGTTCTGGAAGCTGTGGACTGGTATATAAGCGGAGAGCCACGACCCACAAGAAAAGTTTAAATTTAACAACGATAGTCTAAATATTCGAGCGATCTACGAAGTGAAAATAAATAGTGAATATAAATCGAAGTTAATTGTTGTATATAAATTAGAGTGTTATAGTTAGTTTAGTTATAATTCGTTTAGTTTGTAGTGTGTAAAATAAATTAGACATTTTCGTTCAGCAGTGATTTTATTTTGAACCCCTAGAACGTAACAATACCTATGTTGTAGGAAGCATCACGTTTTATTTTTACGTCTTGCACATGTTAAGCCAAAACTAATTCAATACCTTTGTTGGTTGTTTGAGGTTGGAAAGTTATGTCGTGAGTGTTTGCTTGAAAAACAGTTTTAATTATTAATTTGGCCATGTTTAACTGAAAATACACAAAACGTCTGCATTATTAACGGCATTATTCGCTCCGTGCAAAGTCATGGTAGGGGAATTCGAAGTGGACACTAGCGCACGCAGCGGATAACTTTGGAAATAAAGGACGGTGTTTTTAATTTTGACGTTACAAAATACATGTGTGGTTATTAATTTTATGATAATTAAAAAAAAATGGGTAGAAATAGCCATCGGAGTTGCTGTGTAGTAAATTGTAAAAACACGATTGCAAAAAGTGATTGTAAATTTTATAAATTTCCGACTGCCAAATGGAAAGTTAATAAAAAAAATGTGGATCGCTGCAGTCCGGAAGCAAAAGTAAGTAGTATCCGTACCTTAATTTTAGTACCATTAATGATATTGAAAATAGCTTGTATTCTAATAAGTTAAAGAAAAATAAAACATTCAAATTTATAATTTGTATTTAAAACTGAGAGAATAATCAAGGTGCATTTAATGCTTTATAATTATTTCCTGTAAAAGAATATTTTTTAATTTGATATTTCATTATAGAAAATTATTTGTTATATGTCTCAAATAATTAAATCTATTAGTACCTAATATATTATTTTGATAATAGTTTCATATCCTGCTTTATCTGCTTACAAATATTATTTAAAGTTTGATCTACTGTGGTTATAACTTAACCTCTCATTTACGACAGTAGACGCTGCAGTTTTAATACTGTATTTAAATTATTAATTATACTTAGGTATTATTCTTCGAGAATTTTTACATAATAAAATGCACAAGGTTGATGTTTACTTGTGACAAGGTTTCACGTGCAAAAAAAAATTATAACAAAATTTAATTTCGACTGCAAAGCTCTGTATATTTACGTACTAAAAACTTAAAAACAGCGTCCTTTAGTTCACAAACACCTTGGCGCTGCAATCACGCACAGAGCGAATAATCATATTATTATCATCTATAATGCGATAATCGATTACATTTATTTATTTTTTTAATTACTTCACGTGAAGTCCGCCGTGATAAAGCCCATCTATACTCCCTAAAATTTAATGATTTTGACATTTTAGACGGAAAATAAAAAAGATAAATATTATTATCGACCCTATAGATTTATATGATCAATACATTTGGGTAGAAAACTAATAAATTACGATGTTTCATTGGAAATAATTATTTGTTTACTTACTTTTCGTAATGACAGTTAGCCGTTTGATATTTCAAAGTCCGCCGTAATTGTAAACGCAAGGTGCCGCTGTCATCGCGCACCCAGCGGATAGTTGTAAATTTAAACAAAGATTAGGTTTCGTTGATATTGTCTTGTTTTTCTCGTGAAATAGTCTTGTCGAATACCATTCGAGAGAAAATTTTTTCCTGGCCAAATTTTCTTCTGGTTTTATTCAAGTTTGTTGCTTTTTGGCAATTTTCGCTCATTAAATTTTGACAAAATCACTCGACTGACGTCTCGTGATTTTGCCAAGCAACAAACTTTCATACCAGTCGAAAATTTTGCCGGCAAAATTTTCCCTCTTATGATATTATATACGAAAAAATTACATAAATTGTCATGACCCCCGTTTTATGTATCTAAATGCTATTGCAATCTACTTTAGATTATAAATATGATGCGTTAAGATATAACAAATATGAATTTGAACTTCAAATAGAAAAGTTTGATAATGTAAAAGTTTAAATATATTTATATAAATTTATCTGATACTATACTACATAACAAAAGTGATAAGAGCGGTTTTAGACATGAGTAAAAAACTTACGCTCGCGCTGCGTTTGTACATTACATATTACCTACATGTAAGTACGGTTTACTATAATTGTAAACACAAACGTTTACATTCGTGGACATATGTACATAGATAAAATAATTTAATGATAGGTACAATTTTTGTTTGTTTTCCGATTAGTGCAGAGGTAGGAAACAGAATAAATTTGGATTTATTTACACATAATGCTTAACCACAGACAGTTATTACCATGCTTTGCATATAGTTAATTATTTCTAATATTTAAATAAATTATTTGATATCCGGCAAAAGATTAAAATAGTTAAATTTATATATCTTCTCAAAATATTTGTTTTGTAAATTTTGGAAAATAAGTTTTTTCATACTTCGAGTAATGAAAAAGCAAGATTTTTTACTTATTATATTATATATTATTATATTATTACAGGTTTTTTGGAGATAATAAATAATAAAATAATACAAAATAATAACAATAATGAATCCTGACAGTGTTTCTGTTCGGCAAAAGTTCCGGACATTGCTGATGGATTTAGGTGAGGAGAGATTTAATACAGACAATAATAAATGTTTACGTATATATAAACACTCTGTTGTGTTTACAAATTACAATTCCTTCACTAATTAATCGGAAGGAACTTCGTTCCATCCGGGTGTCCCTTGACACCTCCCACTTTTTTTAGTTATTGTATTAGTAATTCGTGCAAGCTGTAGCACCGTTAAGTGGCCATTTCTGAACCCAAATTCTTCCTCGATAATTTTGTCATTTTCATCTATGAAGTTGTTAAGCGTTCAGGTACTTTCCCAAGTGCTGGAAGAAGACTGATTGGCCTATAGTTTTCAGGCAGTTTTATAGATGTGAAATTATATTTATCTAAACCACATTTAATAGTATAAATTATTTTGTCACATCCGAATTGTATGCCATTCAAGAAAATCATATATTTATATGTGGAATTGACAAAAATCGTTTTGGCATACTTTAGATTATCATTGCATATTGACAGGTTAATTTGCCCAATTCTTTTAACAAATAAAAGTCATTTGGTCTATCCGAATCGTATGCCATTCAAGAAAATAATTTAATAATATATTTATATGTAGAATTGACAAAAATCGTTATGGCATACGTTAAAGTGTCATTGCAAAAGGACTTGAAAATTGGACTTTTTTTCAACGTATGCTACCTAGTAGGAACTTTGCAAAACGTATGCCGATTATATTGTGTGGCAAAACATATCATATTATATGACATATTACAAGGGCATATGTGAAAATGTCATTGCCAATACCCTTCCAATCGATACAGGTGTATACAGGTGTCAATATACTTCGGCGCGATAGAACCGTATGCCCTTCGAAATCCGTGCACTTTAGGCCAAAAACTGGCCAATTGCAAAAGGGCATACGTAATAATATGATTTAGTAATAATATAATTTGTTACACTTTTAAGGGTGTTTGCCAACCCTTCAGTCGCACGCTGCACGTATGCCGATCATTTTGAGATGGACTTTTTTTCATGAACTTACGTTTGGTATGTCGGCATACGTGAAACTATAATTACAAAATGCAATTTTTCATTGCAATAAACAATCAAATTATCTGTCGTTTCCCCCACGGGCAAATATTTATTTCGCTTGATTGTTAATGAAAATGAGCATAATTACCGAATCTCAAGGAGGCATACGTGAAACTATCATCACGCTTTTTGGCAGCGGGCTGACGGACTAAAACGTTTGGCTTGATTTAGGGAATCAAACATCGCCATCCACACGCTTGCGAGTGAGTTAGTGTGTGGGCTTAAGTTATTTTTATTCCAAAAAAAAAGAAAATAAAAGAAAGAAAACGAAAAATACGGCAAAGAAGATGGTGGATATTAAAAATTCTGAAGACATAAAATAGAGGTCGATATCGGATTTTAAGGGTACAAATTTGAAAAAAATATTTTTTTATGGAATTCTGCAAAACTTTTTACGTTTTCTTATTTAATCTACTCTTATCATATAAAAAAAATAATTTTACCTAGGTACGTATGAATTTCGTTCAGGAAAAAATTTCGAAAATTTCTGAAACTTTTTTCAAGTCTTTTGCACAAATTGTTTTTTTTGACTAACAATCTACAACTTTTTTTTAAAAATCGAGATATCATTTTGAAATTTTACAATGTTATTAAGTAACTATCATCTTTTTTATGAGAGAAAAAATAGACCGATGTCCTATGTGAGCAAAAAATATGTGGTTTCCATTTTTAAGTTCTGTAACTTTGTAGAAAATTGGATTTTACATACGAAATTTTAGTATGTCATTCCTTCACTATTTGTTAATATGTATGTAAAATTTGAGAAAAATATTTTCACATACATATTTTTGGTAATAGATAATATGAGTCGATGTCAGATTCCATGAATACACGCAAACGTGTGGACGCGTCGCAAGCGCTGGCGCAAACTCCCTTTGATTTGTGACAAAAAACCGACACTCATCGGATCGACTACAAGCTTTTGCAAGTCAATACAATCAAAGGCAAACACGCTATCCACACGTTTGAGTTTGCTACGGCTTGTTGAGGTTTGGCAAGCGTGCGGACGCGGCATAACAGTTGTACTAAGTTTATGCGATTTGGCAGTATTTTCATTTGAGAATATCTGCCTCTGTATTCACCTACTTCTAGAATTTATACTAATTAACTTATTTATTGGTCCCATTGATTATTTGTTACTTTGGAAACTTTTCTCATCGTTTGTCGATAGGATAATATGAAATAAAATATAATGTAATAATCTATACATTCATAAATCTGTAGAAATGAAAATTCTGTACATTAAAGATATTTAAAAAAATTATTATCGCAACTACATCGATATAGAACCCAAAAATATGAGCAACCGATTTCTACTCTCCCATTACTAGACAACGCGTTCTTGCAAGTCCTTTACATTGGTATAGGACATGAAATGCGGTTTCCTCGTCCTCTTGGTAGTATCCATAAATCTTTATCTGCCAAGTTCAGCAATATCCTTATGAAGGCTTTGGCTTGTCGCTTGCCAGGTGCTTTTTTTCATCACTCATTGGCCCTTCTCTAGCCTCTATTTCTCAATGGCTGCCTTCCTGAACGTATTAGCAACCCCACCGAATGGTTCCGGGCCAATTATTGGGATATTAGCTCCCTCTCGGGCCAATTCATAAGCCTTTTCATTGCCCCGTAACTCTGAATGTCCTGGTACTCATGCCAGTGTAAGAGAATTCCGACTGTCCCTTTCTCAGTCTTTGAGCCATCGGCATACCAGAGTTACTCACCTTTACTTGGGGAACCATTGTTCCATAATTCCCTTTCGAGTAATTCTATTTGAAAGTTTCTCGCAAAGTTATACCTGGAGACTATCCTGCCCTGAGACATAGTTATTATTTGATTCGCCTTAACCCTATCATATAACTTTGCTTGCTTTTTCCCCTCAAAAAGGTTATGGGAGCTTGGCCTTGTAGTGGCCTGTGAGCAGTTGTTAAAGCCTCGCCCGTATATAGATAAGTAAAGTTGTAAACTGAAGTTTAGTTTTGTTTCTGTTACTTGGAATTTTTTTCACAGATACAAAAAATGTTATTTAAATTATATTTTTTAAGAATTTATTAGCTGTAACTGGCTTCTAAAAGTGTTCAATGTGAAATTATTTATTTACATATTTAAAACAAAAATTGGCATCATTTTTTAGTTGTCAAGGGCCATTGAATCTAAAAATGCCGATTTTATAATAAAAAGCAATATCTTGACTGCTTCTTTTATTTTTGTTTTATTGATTTTTCCTTTGTACATACAAACAAAACAGCATTAATTATATCCATAAAAAGGTATCAAATTGATATGTTCTTTCTTCAGAGACAATATAATATAAAGTTTTATATTATACTATTTTAATACAAAAATACAATATAAAGCATAAACGAAAAATAACATGAACACAAAGGAAAAACTGCACAAGCACACACCCGACATTAAAATAGAAAAGCACATCCCGATGATAAAAGATTGACAGTGACAAGAATCACCGTTGCAGTTGCCTAGGCCTAGGAGATATCAAGAAAAACGTACTGAACCGACCTATATCTCTCTAAAATTAGGGAATAAATAGTAGTTTTTAAAGGGTTTATAAAAAAATTGTTTCGATTAACATTAAGGTTATAATTTTTTCCAACTGAACGTAGAAAGTAAAACAACACTTTAATTTGCAGTCAGCTACGAGAAGAAGAGAATATTAGATCGGTGTTATCGAAATGCCTCCCGTTTTTTCAGGTACCTATTTTCATAGATGAAATGCCTCCCGGGTACAATCGAAATGCCTCCGGGTCCTTAATCATTTATGGTAATATTTTGTGTGCTTAATCTTTGTATAATGACACAATGTTGCCAAATTATAATTTGAATAGGTAAATATATATCTATTTTTATTTTTCTAATTCTTATGCACTGTACATAAAATCTGTTAACAAAATATTTCAGAGTACGACATTTTTGTTTAGAAAATAAAATTGTTTACAATTAAAAACAAAGCCGAAGTACACTTAGTATTCCAATTGTTTTGATCTAACACGATTCTAATCTCTAATCTATTCCATGAATAGGGTAGTTTGCACCTACTAAATCTGGTAATTAGTTGTTTATAATAAATATCCTTTCTATAATGATGTGATTACTTAATCAGTGTACATTTTTGTTTAGAAAATAAAATTGTTTACCATTAAAAATAAAGCCGATGTACCTACACTAAGTATTCTAATTGTTTTGATCTAACACGATTCTAATCTCTAATCTATTCCATGAATAGGGTAGTTTGCACCTACTAAATCTGGTAATTAGTTGTTTATAATAAATATTCTTTCTATAATTATGTGATCACTGAATTTTTGTATAAATACTTCAAGTTTATTAGTTCTTGTCTCAGTTTTGTCGATTTAAAGCTTGTATCAGTTTGTCAATTTTAAGTTCAAATTGTGTTTAAGTGGATTAAGTTATAATATTCGAAATAATGGAATCAACGATGTGTTCGAGTCAAAAGGGCAAACCTTTAATATCAATTGATGGTTTCACATTCGGTTTTCAAAAAATGTTGGCCAAAGATACGGTAAAGCGATGGACATGTACTAAGAAAACCTGCAAAGCATTTGTGAAAACGCAGGGATGTGACAATTCGATAATTGAGTCGATATTAGATCACAATCACGAGAAGTTGTCTGCCGAAGTGTCCAATAGGAAAGCCGTAAGCAATTCGATAAAAAGAGCAGCCGTGGAAGATATCAACGAAAAACCAATGAAGCTCATATGTAAAGAACTTAAGAAGACGAATATAGAGACATTTACTACCAACGATATCTATAGGGTGAGACAGAATTTATATTACGCTAGAACAACTAATTCTTTAATTAAACTTCCTAAAAGTATATCTGAATTTCATATTGCTATCGATTCAACTTCGATTATTACAAATAGGAACGAAAATTTTATAATTAAAAATGACAAAGATAATCACATTGTTATATTATCCTGTTCTTCAAATCTTTCTTTTCTTTCGACTGTTTCCAATTGGTATGTCGACGGAACTTTTGAGTACTGTCCTCGCTTTTTCACCCAATTGTTCACTATACATGGCTTAAAAAATGGACATTATATTCCTCTCGTCTTCTGTTTACTTGAAGATAAAAAGTCATCTTCTTATTATCTCGTGTTTAAATATATCATAGAAGAATGTATTAAACTCAATTGCCCTGTATCCCCTAAAGTAATAACTTCAGACTTTGAAATTTCTATACATAATGGTATCCGTAAGGCATTCCCTGAAGCAGATCTTCGTGGATGTCGTTTTCATTTGGGTCAGGCTTGGTATAGAAAGCTTCAAGCACTGGGCTTAGCTCCAGAATACCAGAAAAAAGGTGCTGACTCAAGTGAAATTACCCATTTTCTGTCATATATTTTTGGCCTATCATTCTTAGATCCTGAAGAAGTTGGCGATTTTTTTGCAATAGATTTGTCCGAAATTAAACCAGTCGATGAAAGGGTCACTCAGTTTTGTGATTATCTTGTGGATAATTATATATCGGAAAATTCGAAATTTCCGCCACATCTCTGGGCTGAGCACTCTTCATCTTTAGAAAGAACCACAAACCCATGTGAAAGTTTCCATTCCAAGTATAACTCGTCTTTCTACTGCCCTCATCCAAATATAAATAATTTTATTGAGATTATTTTACAATTTCAAATAAATACCTATATTAAAATAAATTCTGTCTCGGTACCAAAAAGAATTGTTGAGGAAAGTACAGCAAAAATCAATTTTGTAAATGAAAAAATATTACAATTAAGAGAAGGTACAATGAATAAATTAGAATTTGTGAAACTAGTGTCATACAAATTTAGGAAAAATAATTTGTAAGTTTGTAAATTTCTTCTGATGATTTGTATATAAAATTGAATAGTTCAGTCTGCAGACTGAATTTTATTGTTTGAGTCGTAATTTTCTTAAAAATTGGTGTTTTTAAATTTTCTGCGATGATAATATTATGTAATTTTGTAAGTTTCTGCTGATGATTTGTTTTAATAAATGTATAAAATACTTATCATGTCTTTATGTTTTTGATCAAAATAATCAAAATATTAAAACCAAAAAATAATGGTTAATATTGAGTTATTAACGAAATTCTATAAAAGGACGAAAGTTTGGCAACGTCTCACCTTCGTACAAAGATTAGAAGCTGGTAATTTATTTAGAGCTTAGGAGGCAATTCGTATGTGACCCTTTTAGCGACAGGTAAGAAACCCTTTTTCGGGAGGCATTTCGTATCCGGCCTATTAGATTTCTTCCTTTACAATTTATTGTAATTTTCATGCTTTTGTTTTTCCAAAGGAACTTAATATGCCAATCATTTTTACGTTTTTACTTCAAAAGAACGTCATCTATCTATACATATAATAGAACTGTAGAAATGTATATATTTGTATTTGTCTTCTTTCAACTTAACATCTTTCAACCCCTTTAACGAGGCGAGGAAAGAAATTTTTATACAAAAATCAACACGCCACGCGAACGACGTCGCAGGTACATCGAAATAAAACCCAAAAATGTGGTTAGATTTTTTTGTCTCTCTGTCTGTATGTTTGTGCGCGCATCACATGAAAACTACTGATCCGATTCGAATGCGGTTTTTACAGATGTATTTGTCTTCTTTGAACTTAACATCTGGTGTATAAAAATTACTCTCCCATTCCTTAAATGGGGTGGGGTAAGAAATTTTTATACAACAATCACACGCCACGCGAACGACGTTGCGAGTACAACTAGTTTTATAAATAAATTCATATTTAATTTCTCTTCCCAATAATAAAAGCAACCACATATTGCTTTTAAGAAATCCCTCTGGACAATCACAAGATACTGCCAAACAATCACGTTTATAAGAGTTCCAACATTTATCTAATAAATAAAATATAAACATAAATTGAAAGAATCATAAGAATAATATTCTTTGAAGTAGTATAGTGTCGAAACATGCATCTCTTTTAATTTTTTTTTTAGAAAAATGATATCATTACCAAAATTTTATTATTGCATCTATATCATTTTAATATCCCTCCATAATTTATTAAAAAACCAACTGCATTTATTCTATGAATATTTCATTAATTTTAATTTAATGTGTTAACTAAATTTTATTAATTAGCTTTATCCCAAATATAAATTATTTATCGTTCCACTTTACACGAGACTGCGTAAGAATAGAGATTATGTATATATATGTTTACCTAATGTTATTTAAAAAATGAATACTTAAAATAAAGGTGTTATAACATTAATTATCTAGATTTGAAAATTTGTTGGTTAAATTATTGAGTTTACCTGTAAGCTATCAATAAAATTACTGAAATATACTTCTTGTAACTAAAGCTTTATTGTGAATAAACGTATTAGCTTAATAATAAATAAGACCATTAGTAAAATTACTTAGGGAGTGTCTTAAACAAAGATACTAAATTCAATTTTATTATCTCATACAACACTAATCTTTATATTAACGAGAAGATCATCAATTAATTAGAAGATAGGAACATAATTCTAATAATAGTTTACAAAGTTCCTTTATTTCATCTACTTTACCAGAAATACAAAAAAAACAGGATAGGCTCAGCTAACCTGAGACATAACAAAAAACGGGTGAGGCAGTCAGTGGGACTGCCGGCAGAAGTTATATTTCTATGTACGCTCCCGGATTTATGAATTTGTATGCAAAGGATTAAGCAAAATCATTATGAGGTCGCTAAACAGGAATATCAAAAAAAAACTCCTAATACCGAGTGCACATTCATTTTGTATCCAATTTGCATTTGCACAAGGTGTCTCGGAGACCATCGCCATCATTATATTCGTATTCAGCGACCCAAAAAACCCCCGGGTACCAAGTGTGCACTGATTTTGTATAGAATTTGCATAAAACCTCAGGAGAAGAGGTAAATACCATGCACCCTGAGCACCAAGTAACACATAGAGTTTCGGCATCATGATATTCGTGTTCAGCGACCCCAAAAACCCCAAGTACATAAATTGAACTCATTTTTAGCAATACTTACCGAGTTGTAATTTTTCTATATATTGTCTGTTCGCTTTTCGAATGCAAAATGCAATTTCCCATTTTTACATTATGAAAAATAGTGACATATTTCCTGATACTCTAACAAATCCAATGCAAAAAACCGCATTAAAATCCATCTTACGTTACAAATTTCGGAGGTTTTACTGATTTAGTGCTTTATTTCCTATTCGTTAAAACTCTGTTTATGTAGCCAAAAATCTCAAAAGCATAGTGCTGGATATACTGAAACCATGTGATGGTAGGTACTGTAGACTACAATACAGTACTCATTACTGAATATTATTATTAATATAAAATACTAATCTTAATATATTAACTTACGTGACAGAATTATAAAATAAGTTGTCAAACACAATGTTATACGTCACTGTGATATTAAAAACATTAGCTCAGACTGTTTTTTGTATATCTATCTCTTTTCAATGTACTATACGAGTTTCTGTCTCTCTCTTACTCACACCATTACATATGTAATGATTTTTCCCATTTAACCCCACACAAATCGAGTGCATGAATAGAAGTATAACTTCAAAAAATTAGTAGGTCACAATGGTATAGGATGGTTCGGGGAGTACTAAGAATGCAAATCGTGGAGTCGAATTGACAATGATGTTTATGTTGAGTTTAATTAGGAGATAAAAATAAGAGAAACTATAAAAAATTGAAATTATTGTTCGAAAATGTTTTCGTCTAATATCTACTTTTTGAACGACGCTAATCTCACAAGTTCACTGTACCTACACGACTAGTTGTATCGCAATAAAACTCTGGATTTATGTTATAACAAAAGAATGAGGTTAGATTTGTGTCTGAAGGTTCCATTGGTGGCGTCTTCTAAACAGTATATGCAAAACTAAAAAGACAACCCTCGTATTTTTAAACCTCAATTATATTTTATGATTGTAACAAATAAGAGGTATAGAATCAGTGAAAGAAAAAATTACTCATATTTTGCATATTTTTTAAAAAAATTATTTAATAAAATTTAAACTTTTAAAGTTTCTAACGGTGGATGCGAATTCTAAGGAAAGTTTACCTCCAAAATATTATTTTGATTATTCTTTTAGACGAAATGCAGCTTCCTGCTTAAAAAAACCAATGGTTAACATTAAAAATATATTAATTTAAAAAATACTTTATAGGGTGCTAGTTAAAATATAAAAATTGGTGTGTGATCATTTTTTGAGATGCAGAAAATTTTAAAAAAATTCGAAGGTGATCTATTTTCCAACTTGTCTTAGTTTTTAGAAAATTTTTTTATTTTGTTACCCAATGTTGTAAGAGACTATCTGCGATTTATTAAAATTGATTAACTGGAAGTTAGAAGCTAATAGTATTATACGTTACAAGGTCGGTACGAGTTAGTTTACGGACGAGGCGACGTAGGAGCCAAGTCTGGAAAGAAAAACAAGTACTGTAATAACACCTAACGACCATGTATCGTATCATATTTTATTTCATCCTGTTTTTGTAAATTAATAAATTCATAAAAATTTTTAAAAATATTTCGTAACTTCACTAGTTACGTCAGTTTACTATCAAATATTTTAAAAATTTTATATTAATTAATTCGTGTTTTAAATTAAAATAAAATAAAAAGTAAGTAATTAATTATTTTATTTTAATTTTATAGTCATTATATTGTTTTTAAATGTCAAAACTTAAAAGTAATTGTCTTCCCTTAAGCAATCAGAGCAGAGTTGCTAGGCAACACATTACAGTACATGATACCGTAATGTTTTACTTACCGGCGCCGAATTGATAATAGGGAAGGAAGTTTATTTACTGGACAGGATGAAATAAAATATTAATTCAGTTCGAAGTATTTTATTAGTAGAATGTAATGAACAAGATATATAATTACTATAGTTTTGATAAACGAATAAAATACTTGTCTAGCTGTAAAGCCATTTTAATTATATTAACAAATATTTTTAAAAAGTTATAGAATCATAATTTTTACTATTTACTGATAAGATATATTAATTGGATAAGGTCCTATTTGTGTAGGTATTAATATTCGAAGTGTTTACCTTTTCGAATAGTTAGGTATAGCAATATTGTGAAAAAATAGAGTATTATTTAAAAATAGGAAATGATTTTATGATAATAGGAACAAAAATATGTAAATTAATTCACATTATCTTCAGTCAAAACTTTGTTATACAGTTAGAATCAGAATAGTTTACATTTGTTGTGGATCAGATAATAAATAATTAACATATAAAAACTATGGAATATGCACTTCATTTTTTCTTTTTTAATGCTTGTGATTTTTGAAATATTTATAAACTGTACAGATTTCAGAAAAAGAATAGTAAAACTTCATGTACCACTTATCTTTTATGGTTGGTTGTATATTGATGTACATGTGTACAGATATTAGGCGGTTAACACCAAGATTCCAATGTTTATCTTTTAGATATATTTATAATTTATTGCAAATTTTAATTGACCAATTTGGACCAGGATCCAAACAAAGCAGGAATCCTTTTTATAAAATACCAACTCATTTACGGGCTAAAAACAGCCGTACACAAAAAAAATACATT
This sequence comes from Altica lythri, assembly GCA_964028335.1. Lineage (NCBI taxonomy): Eukaryota > Metazoa > Arthropoda > Insecta > Coleoptera > Chrysomelidae > Altica > Altica lythri. The sequence continues at coordinate 48,533,204 of OZ034802.1, read as the reverse complement.
TTGAAGATTTCCTTCTGATCTAATAGCCATACGTCAAATTGTTGACAATGTAGGTACATTGATACAAACATACAATTTTGTTAATGATACAAATTTTGCTTTATTTTAAAATTATAAAATAGTATGTATTATATTACAAAACGTAAATTTTGCGTTAGAAAGATCTCACAAAAACTTAATGGAAAAGAAAACATTTGGGTAAACGAAATCCATTGCCTTCAATATCCTTTCATCTCTTTGTCAGATTGTGCCAGCTGGAAAACATCAATGGCAATTTAATGATCGCCCATTTTTTTCTAAAATGCGGCTGTACTGCTCTTGGATTTTAAGTTTGCGTAAGAATAACTTAAAAATCATATAAACTCAACATTTATTTGAATCCATGAAGTCTTAAGAGAGATACTTTACTGTATATTTCCAATTTGTATTGTTTTGAAATCTAATTCATTAAAACTGTCACCAAAAGAACGGAAATGTATTTATTTATTTATTGTGCTCAACAGACCGTGCACAACCTAGGTATAAAACTAACACTTTACATCTTTCTCCAATACTAATCTTAAAAACATAATAAGGTATTACATAATATAATGTACTCTTTACAAAGTCTGTCATTAAGCTTTTACAACTGTTCTTGGGCTCTCATTACCATTGCTCTCCAAAATGTTCTGTCCACTGCCTTGTTTCTCCAATCACTGATAATTATTGCTTGTAAATCTTTGTGGAGACTGTCATACCATCTCTTCCTTTTCTTTTTTTTTCCTATTGACTTTTTATTAATTAAAATTATTTAGACTGTTTTCTGATTTTTGCACATGCCTAGCCATCTTATTCGCTGTGCTTATATTAGTGATGTAACTTTGGGTTCTTTGTAGAGCGTCTCTAATTCCTTGTTAGTCTTTCTTCTCCATTCCATCTTTGTGTGTTTTCCTTCGTAGATGGATCTTAAAATTTTTCTCTCCCAACGCTCTAATTTTTCTTCTTCCGCTTTTTTCAAGATCCAGGTTTCCGGCGCGTACATAACTGTGGCTTTAATTACTGTTTTATGAATTCTTTCTTTTGTTTTACTTGAGAAAAAATTCGACTTCATTAGAGACCTTAGCATTTCATATTTTTTATATCTTTTTGTAATTCTTGCTTCTACTTCTTTATCTTCATGCTAGTTTTCTATTACTTTGAACCCTATAGGTACGTAATTTCTCTGACTCTTTCAAAGCAATAGGTCAGGTCCTCTGTCTCTTGTATCTCTAAAAACTCTTTAAATCCCCTATTATCATGTACTTTGTCTTCTTCTCATTTATTTTTAAACCGAATAGCTTTGCTTCTTTATTATTTGTTTTACAAATATTTTTAACTTTTTTTTTTTGTTCTCGCCATAATTGTCAAGTCGTCAGCAAAGGCTAAGCATTAATGTTCATTTTTCATTATTGTTTATACAGTTTTCACAGAAATAATTCTAATTATTACTTCCAATATAAAGTTGAACAACGTATTCGACATCGGATCACCTTGCCTAAGACCTTGTTGATTTTCAAAGTCTTCTGAAATTTCTTTTCAAACTACTTGATTAACTTGTTAGGGATTTTTAACTCTTTTAAGGCCTGGTCATATGCTTGCTTAAAATCTAGGAAAAGTACATGTAGACCCTCTTTGTATTCATAGCAGTTCACTGGTATTTCTTTTAGCGTGAAAATCTGATCTGTCACAGAACTGTTCTGTTTGAAACCTGCCTCGTATTCCCCTGTAGTTTTTTTCCATATATTCATTTAGTCTTCTAAGTAAGCATTGGGCAAGTATCTTTTATCCTGTCTCTAATAATGCTATTCCCCAATAATTTTCGCAAGTTTGTTTATCCCCTTTTTTATGCATTGGGCATATCTTTGCCATCGTCCAGTCTCTTGGCATCTTTTCCTTTTTCCATATATTAGAAACCAACCTATATATTTGATCATTTAACTCGTTTCCTCCTGCTTTTAGCATTTCTGCTGTAATTTCTGTCGCTCTTGGGCTTTTGTTTTTTTAAAATTACTAATTATCTTTATAACTTCACTTCTAGTTTATTTCCTTCTATCTCACATAATGTAACCATTTCTTCCTCTGTAGTGCTGTTTAGTTGTTTAGCTGTTGGAATAGTATATTCTGTAACAAGGTTAGAATGAAAATTCGATACGAGTGGAGAATTCCGAACGCGAGCGTAGCGAGCGAGAGGAACCACGAGTTATCGAATTTTCATTCTAAACGTGTAACAGAGTGTATTTTCTCCACGACCATGTAATAATTCTGTTTATTTAAATTGAAATATGTAGCAAAACAATTAGAACGTCGCACTGACAAACTGAGTGACAGTTTTAAAATTCGCAGGGCAATCTATGTTTTTTGTTGAGCAATTACAGAATGTTATTCCTTCACTAGTTATAGAATGGAAATACATGCAAAACACATAAGAAGCAAGTGTTTCAGAATGAATATTCTATCTCAAGAGTGAGAATGAACACTTTCTATTATTAAAAGTGAAGTCTGAATTATTACATTCATTAATGGTCGTGGAGAAATAGTCTTTCCATCTCTTTAATACTTTTGTTGATTCACTTATTAGTAGTCTTTGTTTTTAATGGTGCTACGATTCTGGTAGCCTGTTTCCATTTTTTTAAGCTTCTGGTAAATGATCTTATTTCTTTATTTTGTAATTTTTCTTCAATATCTTTAACTTATTGGATTTTCTTTTCTTCCTCCTGTACCTACAGTTTTTTCATCACTCTCCTTGGAGAAATTTAATTAAGATGTAAAGGTAAACTGCCATTATGGAATGATTTAAAAAACACCGTAAATAGTATATTTTTATTTATAGTTAAAGAATGGGTGTGGGTCTTATTGCGAATACATTTCTTTTGAGTTCTATGTTTCTATTGAACAATCCTCGTTAGTATATTTCTTGATACCAATGTGTTAATTCATGGTAATAAAATCGTTTTTCATTTATTTACAAATAAAACTAATTTTTAAAACAATAATGGTCATGGGCTGAATGCAACTCTGATCACTATTAAGTAACGGCAGTATTAAAACACTTCCTCAAAACAAACATATGACTATCGCTTTAACGCGCACAGCTGATTTTGTGGTCTACATTCAGCTCAACAGTAAGTATATACCTATCTTTATATATACAAGAATATTCTGTATAGCGTAACCGCGGTCAATGCCACAGATACGATACCGTCATCTCCTACAAGTGTATGCAGCAGGTTTTTAGTTTGTTTTTGTTTGGAAGCAGGTAACAATTGCATTGTTATCTTACCATTCAGAACAAGAAAAATCCTTGGATTGTTACCATTCGGGTTATAAAAATATTCAATGTCATCAGCATTAACATTGGTGTGTATGTGTGTAGAATAGAAGAAACTGATAATATCACTAATCATAATAGAGACTAAAGAACCAATGTGCATTAATAGAGGTTACATAATATATGACAAAGAAAAAAAAAACATGATTGTGATAAATGGTAATAAACAGTACTGATAAAACTCCAGACCTAATATTATATGATAAAAAATCTTAAATGGAATATGAAATATATAGTCTCTTAGATAGAAAACTAAGATGAATTAAAACTGTAATACCGGAAACGGCTTAGAATATAGAAGAAAAAGCGTTAATGTATCAAGTTATTATATTTAAAACTTTATTCTCTGATTTGGTAACTTTATTTTTTATAATTTTGACAAGTAAAGTGACATTTTTCAAAACTGCTGTCAGTTTTGAAAGTCATTACTTTTCATAACTAGTTTTGAAAAGTAAAACTTTTCGTAACTAGTTTTGAAAACTTCATTTCAAAACAAGTTACGAAAAATATAAAGCAAATATAAACAACTAAGAACTATTTTATACTAACTTTATTAAAGAAATATTTAAAAGCAGATATTTTTAAACAAAAAATTAAATTAATATACTTAATATTTAAGTCAGAAACTTACCTTTTAATTATATCTGTATTAAATAGAATTGTCATTAGAAAGGTGTCAATGCAAAATAAACACGAGAACTAGATGTTTTGTTTTTAATTATTATTAGATAATTATTTTTTTTTAATTATGGAATTTCGTCAAAATTATAAAAAATCTTGTACGGAACTCGTTATAAAACGCCATTTTGTTTAACTCGTGTTCATTTGCAGCACTCGCTACGCTCTTGCTGCAAAATCACACTCGTTAAACAAAATTGAACTTTTCATAACTCGTTACGTAAATAACTATTATGTTCTCTATTAGAGTTTTCTTTAAAAGTCTGTAAACATTTAAAAAATTTTAAAAGCCTATTCAAATTTAAAACAATATAGATTTTAACCCAATACTGAGAACATCACAAGAATTTTGGCAGATATTTGCATTGTGCCTTTTACAATAGGTGTTAAGAAAGACAACTAGATAAACACCAACTTATAATATTTATAGAATAATGATTATTCAAGGTAATTGATTGCCATGTACACTATAATCACAACGATACACAAAAGTGAAATTCGACACTGTAGTACTAAGGAAACTTTTATTCGTTACTATAACAATGAGTGTTCGTTACTATCGTATTGTTACGTTGCTCGTTACTTTTGAAACCTCATTATATCGTAACGGAATTTCCTAAATTATAATCGAAAACCAACACATAGGTGTAAAAATTATTATTGACAATAATATTTAAATTAAACTGATATTAAAAATATTAGATAAAAACATATTTTTAACAAAACAAACACTATTTTTGATAAACTAAATCCCTAATTATAATAATACTAAACGTTGCTCGCGGCGCCGGCGTCCCTTGTGGAAATTAGGTCCGTCGCAGAAAGATTTATATAATTTATATATATATAATTTATATTATTTAAATCTATTATTTGTGATTAGGTACCTATTTTTCGATATAAAGCACATAATTAATCAGGAACAGGCTGTTCCCAACAGCACGGCTTTGTAAAGAACAGGTCAACTGAAACTAACTTATATCTATATGTACAGTACCTACTTATTGAATAAAGGTATACAAATTGACAGCGTTTACACCGATTTCAGCAAGGCTTTTGATAAGATTAATCACTCAATCTTGTTAACGAGGTTGGCTGAGGTTGGTGTGCACGGCTGTCTGTTACGTTGGTTCTCTTCCTATATCTTCAACAGATCGCAAACTGTTACTATAGGAAAACATCGATCTGATTTAGTTTATATATCTTCCGGGGTTCCCCAGGGTTCACATTTGGGTCCGCTATTATTCAATATCTACATAAATAACATATCTCAGTGTTTTGCTTTCTGTAAGTTTCTCATGTTTGCCGATGACATGAAAATTGATCACTCTAGTAAAAGTAAAAATGATTATTACCTTTTCCAAAAAGATCTTAATAGCTTTGTAGACTTTTGTAATAGCAATTACCTTCACTTTAAACTATAATAAATGTCATTCTATCACATTTTCTCGCAATAAAAATGTGTTTAACTTTGATTATACTTTAAATAATCATTAAATTAAAAAAATTGATTCAGTAAAGGACCTTGGAGTAATCTTTGATAAAAAATTATTATTTGACCAACATGTACATTATAACACTAAAAAAGAAAATAAAGCCCTGGGTTTTATAATTCGTACTTGTTAGAATTATAGATACAACCCGTTCCTTATTTATGGCATATGTTAATAGTGTCCTAAACTACACTTCAGTTGTTTGGAACCCATAGTACATTATTTACATCGATCAGCTGCAAGTTATCCAAAATGAATATATAAAGTACCTACTAGCTGACACGGCCGACTTCGTACCGCATAAAACTGATGTCTTTTTTGGTTTTTTCAAATTTTTACGATTTTATTTTGTTTTTAATTATTTTTTTTTTGATTTTATCGTTTTTATCATATTTTCGTGTATACTATTTTTTATTATATTTTGTAATTTATCGATTAAATATATTAGGTAACAACTGCGCCACCTTACGTCATATTATTTAATTTAATAAACCTTAAGTAAGAATTGCTCGTTTTAATATATGTGATATTAACTGCTCCACCTTACGGTGGCGCCATAGTACTTTATTAAGTCGTAATTGCTAGTTTAAATATAAATATAAGATATTAACTGCGCCAACTTACGGTGGCCTACTCAGGGTTGGAACTTCATTACTGAACTGCTAGATGGCGTTGAAGACGCTAGTTTTTGAGATTTTTTGACAAACATTTTTTTTAGTTTTCGTAAAAAATAAAAAATAATTTTTTTAATAAAAAGTATCCTATGTTACTTCTAATACCTCCAAGAATATCTGTACAAAGTTTCATGATGATCGGTTAAGTAGTTTTCACGTGAAAGCGTAACAAACAAACTTACATTCACATTTATAATATTAGTAGGGATTGTAAAAACAAATTTTTTCCTAATAGCCCTAACGACATTGAATTAAAACGTACGTTAAATTTAATTTCTCTATGTGACAGGCGCCAAATGTCCGATATTAAATTTCTGTTTAAAGTAGTAAACAAACAAATCAACTGCCCGGAAATTTTAAATAAATTTTTATTCAATATTAATATTTATAATACCAGAAAGAAGCATCTCTTCATGATACCAGAAAGTAATACTAATTATTTTCTTAACTCTCCTTTACATAGATGCTTGCAAGTCATTTAATTCTGTTTTAAACCTTATAGACTTAGATTTATTTTCAGTTTCCTTAACGAGAGACTATATTGTAATAATTAAATTAAGCGTTTATACGCCAGTAAAAATAGCCGTTTTTTCGGGTCAACTTTGCACTAAATTTCCGATCCAAAATTTTTTTTTTATAAGATTTGGGATCACTTACTGAGCATAAAATCACAAAATGCTGACAGATCCAGGTGACGCTAGAGGCGTCATCTTGAAAAAACGTTTTCGACCGATATCTTGGAAACTAAGCACTTTAGAGCAAAAGTCATAAAGACCATTATTATAGAAAATAAAATTTTGCATCTTTTGTTTTCAGTAAACTTTTTTGTAAAACCTACAGTTTACGATTTATGGCCCATTTAATGAACCGGTTTTTTGATCGCGGCCAAAAACTCTTGAAATATTAGATTAATCAATAAAATGCATCAATTCATTTTTAAAGATCCGTTTATTCTGTACAACTTTTGTGTTAAACTTTCTTTTCTAATGTCTATACTTTTTGAGTTATAGGACGTTTAATGGAGAAATGTCGACGCTCGGCGTGTGACGCGGCAGCGAAATATAATTAAGTAAAATAAAAAAATGTTTGTTACTATTGCAGGTAAGAAATTGAACTATTATTTGTTAACTACATAAACAATCGGGATATTTTTTTTAATTTATTTGTTGAATTTGTACTATTAGATTCTATGCGTATCTTGAAATTTTCAACTTTTTGCTCGGTAGTCCAACATAAAACGTCCTATGACTCAAAAACTATGGACAGTAGAAAAAAAAGTTTAAAACAAAAGTTGTAGAGAATAAACGGATCTTTAAAAATGGATTAATGCATTTTATTGGTTAATCTAATCTTTCAAGAGTTATTGACTGCGATCGTAAAATCGGTTCATTAAATGGGCCATAAATCGTAAACGGTAAGTTTTACAAAAAAGTTTGCTGGAAACAAAAGATGCAAAATTTTGTTTTCTATAATAATGGTCTTGATGACTTTTGCTCTAAAGTGCATAGTTTCCGAGATATCGGCCAAAAACGTTTTTTCAAGATGGCGCCTCTAGCGTCACCTGGATCTGTCAGCATTTTGTGATTTGATACTCAGTAAGTTATCCGAAACCTTATAAAAAAAGAAATTTGGATCGGAAATTTAGTGCAAAGTTAAATGCTATTTTTACTGACCTATTATCTTTGTTTTTCTTTAAATGTGCTTTTTGTGTAGGTACGATAATATGTTTACATTTATTGTACTCTCCTCATTATTTTGTATTTTATAAGTAAATACAACTGTTGGGTTAGTCCTGTTATGTATTCCACATTGTAATAAATAAATAAAAAAAAAATTACAGTAGGAATAAGATATTTACCCGTGGGAAAAAGTAGCCTCTGTCCTTCCCCAGGGAGTATGTTATTTCTGTACCACATTTCCTAAGGATCGATACAGTAGTTTAGGCGTGAAAACCCAAGGGAAAGATAGACAGAGTTACTTTTGCATTTACAATATTAGCATGGATAAAAACGGCAGATTAATTTCCACATTATCCACTAACGAACAAAAATCATTCTTCTTAAATTCTCCGAATAAGTGCGCGCAACACGCAATTTTACAGACTAGACACCAAAATATTCTAAATTGAGAAAAGAACAACACTCATCTATAAATCTATATATCTATATTCTATATACAAATAATAGAACTGTAGAAATGTATATGTTTGTGCGCGCATCACATGAAAACTACTGATCCTATGCGAATGCGGTTTTCAAAGACGTATTTGTCTTCTTTCAACTTAACATCTGGTGTATAAAACTTTCTCCTGCCCACCCCTTTAACGGGATGAGGAAAGAAATTTTTATACAAAAATTAACACGCCACGCGAACGACGTCGCAGGTACATCGAAATAGAACCCAAAAATGTGGTTAGATTTTTTTGTCTGTCTGTCTGTATGTTTGTGCGCGCATCACATGAAAACTACTGATCCGATTCGAATGCGGTTTTCACAGATGTATTTGTCTTCTTTCAACTTAACATCTGGTGTATAAAAATTTCTCTCCCATTCCTTGAATGGGGTGGGTAAAAAATTTTTATACAACAATCACACGCCACGTAAACGATGTTGCGAGTACAACTAATAATAACATAAAATACCTCTAGCGCCTGTAAACTTCAAAATTTAGCGTAAGTATTATATATGGTTGTAATCAGAAAAAAATTATCTTTACGTTTCTGGTATTTACTTATTTTTATATATACAAGATTAATCACATATATTTTGTAAATTTAAACAATACATTGTAAAATTATGAATGCATACAACCACATGCCGGATTTTGAGTCTAGGGTCGGAAAAGGGTCTCTTTTATAGCTAATTTAAAGACCGCCCACTGAGCCCAGGTAAGGTCACTTCAAAGACTGTTTAACCATGAAAAATAATACTTAAATACGGCCTACAATTCGAACATAAATTTACTCAGGATTCTGAGGAGTACGGACCTGACAAATACTGTAGGCCATAATTTTCAAAGGGCCGTGTGTTTACAATTGTGAATGTTGAATATTGATAGGTAAGTTTTATTGACGAATTGATGTTTTGCCTGCGGACAGATAACCACGCTCAACAAAAATCGAAGTTTACCCGTTTTAATTTGTGGTAGCGTTGATGTTTGAAGAAAATGCGTTTTAATTAGTTACATCCGTTTAATAATTAATACTTTTCTAACCAGAATAATATTATCAAAAATACTTTGTTTAGATACATCGATTTTTATGTCAAAAAAATGTACTTTAATCCTAGCAATATTGATCGTTTAAAAAATTGATTGCCAGATTGTTTTCATTCGTGAATAGGGTCACTACGCTGTACGGCTGGAAAATAGATCATAAAGTCGATAGGTGAAAAAACCTTTTAAATTGATACTATTCATGGCTACTGGATTCAATATAAACGAAATTCTACCCTGCTAAATATATGTTAAAAGGCCAAACCTTAAAAAGTAACAAAAACCGATTCGCTTTTGTGTGCGTACCTATATACATATAGCTTTCTGGTCATTGACCCTCCTTTATGCTTTTGCATAATGTCACGCATAAACATTATCAACAAGGTAATTAAATAAGAAAGTAACAAATATGGTATAACGTTTGATATCTAAGAAATTTAAACAGGATTTATGAATTAATCTATTCATAAACACCTGATATACATAGCGCGCAAAAATTTTAGTGTTACAAATGGTAATTGAAACAAATTAACAAAAATACATATATATTTTAACTATAAAATTGGTTAAATTGTATATGTTGAAACATATAATGGATTATTTCCTTCGATTCAAATTAACCAATAGAATGTCATAATTTTTTGACATCGGAGCAATCAGAATCAAATATCAGCGATTATTGCACTAAAACAATATCAGCGACTATTGCACTAGAGAAATAGTCACGTCAAATATAAGTGTCAAAAATCTGTCTTCTCAGGAAATAATCTTCCTAAATATAAACACTACATTGATTAATAGTCTGCTATTTTTGTTGTTGCTAAATTTATCGAAAATTTTACAATTTGTTTAGACATAATTTGACATTAATAATCAAAGATTAAAGCCCTCGAGCTAAAGCTCTCGGGCTTTAATCAGATTATTAATGTCAAATTATGCCTCAACAAATTGATACTAAAATATTCTCGAAATCTAGTTACCACAAAAATAGCCGACTATAATCAAGGTCTTGTTACATTACCCTTGTTTATTATTATTTTAGTTATCTAAATGACACCAATAAGTTCAAAATTTATCTACGGTATAAATGGGGTGGATATTATTTTGTTATGTTTATATAATGTCAGGGTATGAAATTTTCAAGTGTGGTATTTAATGTTTTGTTTATATAACGAGATTATGCTATCAGCACAATCCTCTCGAAGGATAAGTGTCTAAGTAAGAAAAATTCGTTTGTTTGTATTAAAAGAATTAGTGTTAAATATCAGATAACCATGGGAAAGATTCCAAACTCTAATTAAGAGAAGATGAAGATATATAAATATATCTTAAAAATTAGTTTTAAGCAGTAAGTGGTGACAGAGAGTTCTGTAAATATATTCTTTTCTCTTGCGGTTTAAATAAAATAAAGTTAAAATAAAGCTGTGTAATTAATTCGTTTTAATATTCCAGACCCCATAAATCATAAAAGTATAAAACAATAAAATAATATGAATTTTTCACAGTTTTTATTTATATTAATAAAATTGTAAAAATATAAAATAATGAGCATTAACTTATTAATTTCTCTTTTCTTACGTCGATTTTATTTTGTAGATTAAAAGTAAAAGTTCTTTTCTCTACAAAAGGATTAATTTTGCTTCAAAGTATATTTGTAGGAGATTACAAAAACAAAAAAATATATTAAGGAGCATTGTGGGCAAAGAACATTGTAGTGCTTTGTATCAATTTACCTAATATGGAAAGATCTTACCAATAGAAATTGTTCATAAATAGGAAAAGACGTATAAGAACTAGATAGAGGCACGAACGATTAAATATTTTTAGACTATACAAGAAATAGTATTGATTTTAATTCTACGAAAGCGTTTTTATCTATTATAAGTGGTAAGGATACTTGCGTGAGATTATGCTCAGAAAATAATTAAATTTTTGTACATAATTCATTTTCTACTTGTTTTTGGTCTAAAAAGGCGTTTGCACACAAAATATACCTGTTTCGCCTGTCTTTCCAAACTGTTTTCATATTAATATTTAGAAAGCGGTTAATTTATTTTTACCTTTTTATATAATCTATTTATATATTCTCTGTAATGAAATTTATTTGTGCCACCAATTTCTACTTTCTTCTATTACATGAGAAATTTAAAATGAAAATATTGAAATATACCTATGCTTAACTGGCCCTTGCGTATTTTATTAATATTGATTTTGACAGATTTGTCAAGGGTCGTCTTTTAAATCTAAAATTCATTTAAAAGTACCGATTCAATAAAAAAATATATCGACTTTTAATTTTTTTAACTATTCGCAAAATATTACCTTTCTATCAATCTAAACTTATTTTAACAGCAGCGTTTGTTCTCATATAATCCTAAAAGAAAAAAAAACCCTCTTGTTTCAAGTTAATCAGCATAACATCTTATTTAAAAGTATTTTTGAAATATAAAAATTAAGCAAATAAAAAATGACATCTGGTAGGACTCGAATCTGCGATCTTTTGACTTAAGCCGCGTTTACACCGGAGTTTGAAACACGAGTTGCAAACAGAAATTGCAAACATCTCTAAAAACGCGCATTTTTAGACGAAACATTTCGCTGTTGCAAACAGTTTTTTAGTGTTTGCAACAGAAATTTTTGTTTCCACCTGAAATCGGTAAAGATCAAAGGGAGTTGCAAACTTTCGTTTGCAACACTGGTTTCGGTCACTATGTGCCGTTGAAACACGAAACAGAAACATGTATTAAATAAATGTTAACGATAATAAAGATATTTTCAGTGACTAGTTCTTAAAATATGAGTTATTATTTAAAAACTAAATATCCCTAATTACAATTACGTTGTCTCCCAACAAATTTATAAGAGCAGCACAGACTTGTGGTACAAATAAAGAAATACTAGTAGTAAATTTTATTGCTTAAAATTATAAAAATATATTTGCTATAAAATACCCTAGGACCTATTAGGGGTGAGAGTGGGGGGATTGTTAAACAGGTTCTGAGTCTTAACAACAATATTTTATATTATATTATTTAAAAATGGCTGTCAAAATAACAAATATAGGCTATGTGTAGTATACTTATAACGTTTTACCTTTATGTTATCCTTCAGAAGATCAATCAAAGCCTCGCACACCTCAGGTACAAACAATAAAGATATGGTTGATTTTGATATCTTGAACAGGTAACTCAAGCTTGTGTATGAATCTCCGTTAGCTAAAAAGCGCAATGTTACGGCTGGTTTTTCTGTTACAGAAATAGCCTTTCGGTAATTCGTATCCATTTTCGAAATTTTGTGATGAATCATTAAAGTCAGATATTCAAAATCCTCACTGGTCATTCTTACAAAGTTTTTAAAACTTCCGTCCGTTCTCAGTTCACCTGATAGAGGGTCAACATCACCTTTATTTAAATCGTCCAAAAGGTCGTTTCCACTGTACGTAGCTCTGCAGAGACGGCCTCACCCAGTATCGTGTTGGCCTACGTTGCTTTGACAACACGACACACGCCGCAGCGGCTAAAATGACATCCTCGACACTTGACATCCTGGGAAGGACTGATCCCAGGAAGCAGAACATAGGCGAGTCATAATCAAGGTCGAAACTGTTTCAAACATTTTCATGAAACATGGAAATAAAACCATGAAATAAAAATTGCAAACTTTTATTTGAAACTTCTGTTTGCAACTGCTGTTTACAATAAAAGTTTGCAACTTTTTGTTTGAAACTTTGCTGTAAACGCAGCTTTAAAGTTAATGTTTTAATTGTCGATTAGACTTTCTCTGTTATTAATGTATTATATGTACTTAAGGTGAAATTAAGTAAATGCCCTATACTTGAGTGAAGATATGATCGATTCTTGGTTAGACTTTTAAGTAATGCAACAGTTTTTGGTTTTGAATAGGGTGAGGTGTCCAGTCTACTTTAAATACAACATAATTTAAAAAAAAGAAAAAAGTTAGATAATAAACTTATTTTTTCAAATGCAGTATTTTTCATTTAAATATTTTTTTTACCGAAGTTTCTAAGATTGGAGAGTTTATAATTATAAAGAGTACAGAGTATCGAGTATCTGGTGTCTTCCTATTTTGTGAATTCCCGTTTTGTGACTAGACCTTTTTCAGGTAAAATTTTTCCCATTTTGTGCCTAGCCAAATTTTCGGGGTTACTCAGTTGTACCAAAAGATAGCAGGTAGAAAATTTGCGATAGCTCAGTTGTACCAAAAAATTTCTAGAGGGGATTAAAGGATTAATATGAAGGTAATTTAATGCAGGATGTATTCTTATAAAATAAGAAATATAAAAATAGTTAATAAAAGTTTTTATTTTAAAAATAAACATTAAAACTAAAAGTTTCATTACAATTAACTATACCTTATTTTGGTAAATAATAATGACTTATTTGTACAATAAAATTATATTTGGATAACTTGCCTTCTTTTAATTGGATAATTTTATTTGAAATATATTCTTGCTTCTTTTTAGTACAAGATTTAAATTTTTTTACATTATTAATTTTATTTGCTGTTACAATTTTAGCAAATGTTTCATTTTGTAGATTGGTTAACATTTCTATAAATATAAATATATTGGGATGAGGGGAATAAAAACTATTTTTCAATAAAGCATGAAATGACTCACAAGCATTGGTTGAGCGATACATGCTATTTGTAAGACAAGCCCAAATTTTTGGGGGGAATTTAGCTTCCTCACATATATAATTATCAACTATATAATCACAAAATTTGATGACCCTTTCATCGTCGGGACATTTATCAAATAATTTCAAAGAAAAAAAATCCCCTACATCTTCGGGTTCTAAAAAATGTAAACCAAAGAATCCTCTTAAAAACATTCCAATTTCCGAGTTTTTATCGTTGTATTCATTTGACAAACCTAAATTTAATATTTTGCGATACCATGCTTGACATAAGTGGAATCTACACCCAATTATATTTGAATTTGGCCAATATTTATTTATAGCATTGTGAATTGCAATTTCGAAATCAACCACTAAATTTTTTGGGTTAAAACATAAGTTAAGTGTTTTACAATAATCATTTATGTTTTGAAATAATTTAAAATATGTATTACAATGTTTATCGGGTAATAGAGCAAATACTACTGGAACATAATGTCCATTTTTAAAAGCATGTATCGTAAATAGTTGGTAAAAGCATTTGGTACAATATTGAAATGTCCCGTCCATATATATTGTATCGCAGGACGACAAAAAATATAAATTTGTAAAACAGGAGAAAATTATCAAACCGTTTTCTTGATCTAATGAACAGAGGAAATTTTCCTCTTTAATATTGGTTTTTATGTCTAAATTTAAAATTGTATTAAAAACATCATTTCTATCCTTAGGTAATTTAGGCATAACTCCTCGGCGTGCTTTATATAAATTTTTTCTAACACATATTAAATCATCACTTCCGATGTCCAAAGCCCAATCAGTATTCTACAATAATATAAAATTTATAAAAAAAAATATTTATGAAATGTGTAATACATACATCGGATAATTCTTTATGAATAAGTTTCGATGGTCTTTCTGAACAATTATCAATAGCTTTTCTTTTAACACCATTGCTAATTGCTTGTCTAGCGATCGTCTTCTCCAATTCATGATTATGTTCAAGCTTTGACTCCAGAATGGTTTTTTCATCTGAACTAGTAAAAATTTTTGCAGTACACCTACTTTTCGTGTTAGTGCAACGCCAACTTATTTTGCCACACTTAGCAACATAACTTTTTGAAAATTTAAAATTATTAAAAATTAACAATTTCGCACCTTTCTCACTAAGCATAAATTTTAACTCCATTGTCTTTACAAACTCTCTCTGCAAGCACCAAACTATCAAGACTAGAAATTAACCCCAGTAATAAATAAGTAAAACTAAAAATATGCATTACTCCCTACTACTTTCTCAACCTAGTTACTTCGGTGTGTCCGGATGCACCGAAGGTCAGGGTTTTCCCGTAATCCTATACTTAAGTAAAATTTAAATCCGTTTATTTTCTAAAAATTCAGAAATTAATTGGAATTATCTACCTGGAATATTTTGGTACAACTGAACCCTCAAAAAGGGATAACCTTTTACGCTACCGGATTAAGTCAGGTAAAATTGGTACAACTGAGTAGTCCCCCAAATTTTTACCTGAAAAGACCCAAGATGAATTTCCCGTTTTGTGACTAGCCTAAAATAAAGCCACATATTATAATACTTAGGTACCTGATTTAATGATTTTAACTTAAAAATCATTTTTGTTTATAAAGTCGTCTTTTCTCATTTCACCCATTTAAATAATAGTCATATGAAATATAAAATACATTCATTACAAAATAATATAACATTAAATAATCATCAGAGAAACTTATATACATTTTTAGCTAGTAAAATAATTGCTAAAGGAAAATTGTCATTGCATTTTGATTATGAGTGCCAAATTTATTAAGCAATGGCCAACGTCCAATCTTCAACGAAGTCTGTAACTGTACGACGAATTCTTTCATCCAGCTGTACATACTTGGTTTTCCTTCGTTTTGGTGTCATATGTAACTCAACTTGTAGTTTTATATTGTCGAAATATGATGCTTTTTCTTTATAAGCTCAAAAATGTTTGGATTTACCCTGACAATTTTTGTATTTAGCCGGTTGTGCCATCCTTGTAAGGAATTTGTAGTCCGTTGCAATTGGTTATCGCACACCCACTCCCACATCAGTCCTAAAATGTTGTTGTCAAGCCACTGTTCCATAAAATAATCATTAAATATTTCCAGAAGTGGATGATTTTTCAATTTCTCCATAATCCACATCCAACCGTCGTCCACCACTTTTTCAGGAGGAAGATGCAGCACACTTCCTTACGTGTGTAAGTACTATTTCGTTTTACTTGTATAGAGAAGTTAACCCAATTTCTTGTACTTTTCACCATAGACATTGGTTAAAATGAAAATTGCAACCAGTAATGTTTATATTAGAGAAGGTTTTCTCAAGTGCCTGGAAGGTAGCCACTTTAAAATCAATTTTAAAGTTTTTTGGTTTTCACTGTGGTTTATGTTTTTCAATTTTTATCTGACATCAAGGCGAAAATAACAGGAATAATATTGGTTTCAGTACCCGTGCTGCCAACATCGGCGTGGATTGTATAAAGCTGCTGAAAACCAATATTTTGTTCTCTTCGCCATCTTCAAACCACAGAAAATTGCAACTTATATTATCAATTTATCCCTTCTTCGTCCATAAATAGGAAGTATAATATGCAAAATGTCCCCGAAAAAAAAAACATCTTTAAAGGGATTATCATTATCTTATAAATATAATACGTTTCAGTATTAGGGAAAACCCAACGTTTAAGAAATCATAAAATCACATTTTATTGTAGTCACAAAATGGGAATTCATTAGGGGTCTGTAACAAGTAAAAAATTCTCTAGGCACAAAATGGGAAAAATTTTAATCCAAAAAGGTCTAGTCACAAAACGGGAATTCACAAAATAGGAATATATCGAGTATCTAATGCTCATGTACTGATAAATTATCCATGCCTCGAACCAAGGATACATCTGACCGTACACAAACGCGTTTATGTATACGAATCACAAACTTTGTCGGAACAGCCCTTTAACAGTACATGGGATTATTTGATGCTTTGTTGGAACGGTCCAATCTAACTGCGCAATAGTCCTTCTGACAATCAGGAGATCCATTGGAACAAACGTTAGGAACATGGAGGAACCAGAAATTTCATAAGTAGTACTTTTTCGTATTAATTTTTGTTGTTACTTTAGAAATCGACTATGTCGATATATTTTTTTTTTCTTATCCAGTTATCGATAGAGATCAGATTTTATGCAAAATGCATATTTGCATATATCGCAAATGGGTATTACGTACCTATTTAGATTTAATTTGTTACATTTGTTATGAAATACTTCTACTTTGAAAATTTTTCAAACAGTTAACATTTGTTTCCAATTTATTACGTTACATTATATTTTTTTATTCACTTTTTAACATTCAATTTAAATTTTTAAAATTTCTTTTATAATTCGTCAATTTTTAACAATTCTTTTTCCATATTTTACGATTTTATTGATTTTATTTTATAATTAAAACTATTTTGACGATTTTTCGTGTATTTCATATCTTTTAAAAATTTGCATTTTTTCGAATGTTACACAATTTTTCCTGTTTATTACAGTTTGGAAATTCAATATCTTTTATTTTAGCAGAATTTATTAAATATTATACTTTTACATTCTTTTAAGATTTTTATTATTTACGTGTTTACAATTTTAACTATCTTACAAGTTTTTTTATTTTCTTAATGTTTTTAGTGTTTCACAGTTTTTTCCTATTTTTTTAGATAATGTATATTTATTGTTTATTTATAGCAAATATTCCGGTTTTTAGTTATTAGCTATACACACCAAACCTATTAAAAAGTGACATAAAATAATCTTTACAATTTACAAAGAATTCGATATAAAAAAAGTAATAATTATTTAAAAGCCCTCCAATAACCAAATTTCAATGGACGTTCATTAGTTTGTCACTTCTACTAACATTAATCACATTTTCCACGAAAACCTAATTAGTTCGGGAGCCCAGAGGATTTTCGTAGCCGTTAAAGAGACAAGGCTCCACCAAAGTTTTTTCTATGTATTTTGACCCCCTGATTACAAATATCAAGGGTGGATTCCCTAGAAATGGTTAGGAAATTTGTTATTATTAAATAATTTGTTACTAATAAAAAAATTGTTTTTTCGCAAAACAAAAAATATAACCGTAATCTTTGACCGATTTTAAGCAAAAAAGCTTCCTATGTATTATTTCATCAGACGCACTGTTTTCAAATTAAAAATTGTTAAACATTCAAAAAATTGCATTTTTGACATTTTTCAAATTTTCATAACTTTTTATATAATTAATATTCTTCAACTCTGCGATGACTATTTGACACTTAAGATCATAAAGTATAAGATGAAACGGGTTGCAATACGAAAATACAATCTTTTTGTTACCTACTTTTTAACGCTATAAACAATATGCATTTAATCTCCTGTAACGTACGACGTATCAAGGGTATGCATATTGTTTATAGCGTTAAAAAGTAATAAAATTAATTCAGTTTCGTATTGCAACCGATTTCATCTCATACTTTATGATCTTAAGTGTCGAATAGTCACCGCAGAGTTAATAAAATATTAATTATATAAAAAGTTATGCAAATTTGAAAAATATCAAAAATGCTATTTTTCAAATGATTAAGGATTTTTAATTTGAAAAAACATAATAAGGTTTTTTGCTTAAAATCATTCAAGGATTACGGTAATATTTCTTGTTTTGCGAAATTTTTGTTATAAAATCTCGCAACAATAATTTGTTTTCTGAACTACTCCAAAATTTTTCTTCTTGTTTCGGTATTGGAGTGTTAGAAATAATTTTTTTATATAGCATATTGATTCACTTTTTACTCATCTTTGATGCTCTGATGTTTTTATGGATTTTTGAAAATATGAGTCAAATATTAGACCTATTCTAGATATATTTTGAAATGCTGCCATCCACTGTATCAAATTTATAAATTTATTGGCAACATCTTCAAATGTCTGCATTTCTTTAACATAACATAACATCAATTATTTAACAAATGAGTTTCATCAGTATTTAATGTTTCCTCTAAATGAGAGGGAAGAATTTTTCCCAATTTTCAAGTTAAAAGACTTTTGTTGTTGTTTTTTTTTTCATGAAATCATTTTCATCAAATAAAGCATTATCATACGATAAGTCATATTGCAACAATGATTGATATGGATAATTTCGCTCATTAGCTAATGATATAAATCTCTGGATGTCACTAACAGGTACTTTAATATTCTTTTTCTTCACTTGATCAGTTGATATTAGTTGGGGTGTAAAATTAGGAAAATCATTACTAGTGATTGTTTCAGATACGGATTTAGTATACCCTTCATACACCCTGCGTCGTACGGTACAGGAGATTAAATGCATATTGTTTATAGCCTTAAAAAGTAACAAAAAGATTGTATTTTCGTATTGCAACCGGTTTCATCTCATACTTTATGATCTTAAGTGTCAAATAATCATCGCAGAGTTGAAAAATATTGTTGCGAGATTTTATAACAAAAATTTTGGAAAACAAGAAATATTACCGTAATCCTTGAATGATTTTAAGCAAAAAACCTTCTTATGTATTTTTCAAATTAAAAATCCTTAATCATTTGAAAAACTCTGCGATGACTATTCGACACTTAAGATCATAAAGTATGAGATGAAATCGGTTGCAATACGAAAATGCAAAAATTTTATTACTTTTTAACAATAAACAATATGCGTACCCTTCATACGCCGTACGTTACAGGAGATTAAATGCATATTGTTTATAGCGTTAAAAAGTAACAAAAAAAATGTATTTTCGGATTGCAACCGGTTTCATCTTATACTTTATGATCTTAAGTGTCAAATAGTCATCGCAGAGTTGAAGAATATTAATTATATAAAAAGTTATGCAAATATGAAAAATGTCAAAAATGCTATTTTTCGAATGTTTTACAATTTTTAATGTGAAAACAGTGCGTCTGATGAAAAAATACATAGGAAGCTTTTTTGCTTAAAATCAGTCAAGGATTACGGTAATATTTTTTGTTTTGCGAAAAAACAATTTTTTTATTAGTAACAAATTATTTGTTAATAACAAATTTCCTAACCATTTCTCGGGAATCCACCCTTGATATTTGTAATCAGAGGGTCAAAATACATAGAAAAAACTTTGGTGGAGCCTTGTCTCTTTAACGGCTACAAAAACCCTCTGGGCTCTCTGACTAAATAGTTTATAACCAACAACGATAGATACATTGATTTTCTGGTAAACGTATACAACAAAAAAAATATAGAGCAAACATGGGTTCGATCAAATTATTAATTCATTGCTTTAATCACACAAAGAACGTATAATATGCAGTTTGAATATTCAATGTACGTAGTCAGGTAACAATAATTATTATACATGCATATTCAATCAAATAAAACTATGAAAATATTTGAGTGTAGTATTTAATGTACCATGCCCATGCAAATTGGTTACCAAACAGTAAATAAATAAGTGTAACAGAAAGATATTCCTGAAATTCAAATAATGTTATAAAATATAGAACTTCTTTCGGTGCGCCTGATATAGACTGCTATATAAACATAAACAACCAGGGGGTTTCAGGCTCGCCAAAAATAAATAAATATGACATCGATACCTTAATTTGCAAACCTACTAACTCCTCTGGAGCAAATTTTACAAGAGAGACTTAAAACGTTAAAATAAATTTTATTTAACTTAGATGCGTTGTTTGATTTTGAAATGGCGTTTTACACCAACACAGTTGGGAATCGTTAAGTTATAAGTATTTTAAAAAATAGAGAAAAAATCTGGTTTCTGTTGGTATCAAAATGTCAATTTGGTGGAAACGTGGAGTTATTAGATTTGCAAATTAGGGTATCGACATTGAAAATGATCTCCAAGTACCTGGTACTATCTACCTCGTCTCTAGGATTTCAATAAACAATTAGTTAAAACTCAATCTTAGGGAGCTCGCTGAGAACTTATATTGTATCGAAAGCGATTTACAGAGTATCTATTGCTCAGCACAGCAACCTTTACGTCATCAAAAACAAAAACCCATTTTTTTTTTAATTTAGAGCAAAAACCATCGAATTATGAGTTTTGACTAATTGTATAACAATATTACTAAGGTAAACAGTAAGTATCATAGGCACCAGATACTCTGTAGATCACTTTTAATGTCATATTCGTTTTCAGCAAGCCCAAGAACCTCCAAGTATGGAATTTTGACTAATTGTATAACTTTCTTACTGAAAACTTCAGGAGATGACGTAAACAGTAGGTACTGATCCTGGACACCAGGTTCTCCGGAGATGGCTTTTAATGTCAATTTGTTTTCAGCGACCTCAAAAATCCCCCAATGATACAATTGAACTAATTTTCACCAATAAATAACGAGTTATGTTTAAAATGCACTTTAAAAATGCGTTTTTTATATACATAAATGCAGTTTTCAATATTACACGATCTCATAGGGTTACAAAGTTCTCTGACGCTCTCACGAATCGAAGACAAAAAATTCGAAAAGAGGTTGACCTTAAAGGCCATCCTTGCAACTTCCTGCTAGTTTTAACCGCAAAGCTATAGTAACGTGACGTATTTTGACGTTTTTGACTTTTTTTAAAATGTTTAGAAAGCCATAACTTTTTGACGCGTTATTCGATTTTGATGTTCAAGATGGCATTCGACGCAGTTTTTTGAGACCTAAAAATATTACTAGGAGTGCAAAATCGATTAGTAGAAAAACCTGTAAGTTATTACAAAAAACACTTTTTTTGAAATTTTTCGACAACGATATCTCACGAACGAATCAACCGATTTTAATTTGCAAAACGGCAATCGACGAGGTTTTTTAAGCTTGAGAGCTGGTTAGGTTATGAAATTGAACGATGTAATAGTCCAAAAGATATGCCCAAAAAACATCATTTTTACCAATTGTTTTTTTCGGTTATTTTGAAATTTCTCAAAATCTACCGGTTCGAATCGGCTCAAGCTTACAGGGAGTCTAAGTTAGACGGAACTCTTTGGAACGCTTTTTATTTCATTCCGATCGGTCAAGCCGTTCAAAAGTTATAAGAGGTTTACATACATCCACACACACACACACACACACACATCCACACATAACTACAGACATACAGACACCCTCGTAAAAATAGTCAGGGGAGGTTCCAAATACCTCAAAACGTTGAGATCCGATGAAAACTCGATTTTCGAAAAACGGGGTAAAACCAATAACTTCCTGATTTAATTAATTTAATTAATTTAATCGATCAATTTCATAACCTAATCAGATCTCAAGCTTAAAAAGCCACGTCGAATGCCGTTTTGCAAATTAAAATCGGTTGATTGGTTCGTGAGATATCGTTGTCGAAAAATTTCAAAAAGTGTTTTTTTTTTCAATAACTTAGAGATTTTTTGACTAACCGATTTTGCGCACCCGGTAACGTTTTTAGGTCTCAAAAAACTGCGTCGAATGCCATCTTGAACATCAAAATCGAATAAGGCGTTAAAAAGTTATGGCTTTTTAAACATTTCAAAAAAAGTCAAAAACGTCAAAATACGTCGCGTTACTATAGCTTTGCGGTTAAAACTAGCGGGAAGTTGCAAGGATGGCCTTTAAGGTCAACCTCTTTTCGAATTTTTTTTGGCGGGAAGTTAAAAAAGCATTTAAATCTGTATTGCCGGTTTAAATATCGGAGGTAAGGCCGATTTTAGTGCTTTATTGCCTCGACTATACGGCGGAGGTTTTGTTCGGTAAAAAATTGTTTGAAAAAAGAAGTGAGAAATATTTTTAAGATATTTCCAAACTGGCTTCATTATTATTATGCAATATCCTTAATACCGATATTTATGTGAATATACTGAATATATACATAAATTATACATAAAAATTGCTGTAATACTACGAAATGAAATTCGATAACAAAAACAAAACTCAAAATTTTATGGGCAGTAAACTAAAAAGCTCATAGATGTGAACTAGTATGTGTCATGATAGCTCAATAAAAATTAAACCTATATATTCGATATTATAACTTATCAATAAGAAAAAAATTATCAAGATTGGTTAATTTAATTTAAAGATCAATAATAAATAGTTCTAACAATGAAACTCAAGTTTTAACTTGTGTTGGCCCTTCCCGAGTGCCATTACTTTCTTTTATTCAAAGATATTGTTATGCAAATAATAAAATATAATTTATATATTTTATATGTAAAACTGCTTTTTGGTAGTTAGTCGTTAATTCAATTCATTTTTCTTTAAAAGGTCATAAGGTCTGTTGAATTAACATTATGACACTAAAACTAACTTTCGCGTTTGTTATTTCGATAGTATTCAGTAATCTCTTACGCGTTCAGACGGAACGGTCTAGGTAGTTTATCGGAACTATAAAAATGCCGGATTGCTTAGTGGCGCATAGTTTTAAATGTGCAACTTCACACGATTCGACCGTGTACCGGATTAGGAAATTTTGCCGGATCCGGCCAAATTTACATTCGGATACACTGCAAACCGGATGCCGGACACGATAAAATATCTTTTCGGGTATTTGAAGAATATAAATGGGTATTTGGGATGTGGTAGATAAAAAATCCGTATCCACTGCTAATTTTGCCCTGTTCTTTTTAAACAATTACTTTTTCGTATTTAAAACCAGGCCAGACATGCCCATCTAAAATTTTATCGTAGAAGTTCACGAATAAACTCAATGTTTTTATTTCATTTGGTTTCATTCAACTTGTCCAATTAGCATTTTTATCAAATTTCAAAATGAATTCGGGGATGCCAACCCTAACAACAGACAACAAAAAAGTCTAACTCACCATCTTCGTTATTTATTTATTTTTATTTTTGGTTCTACTATATCACTTATATCAATAAGAGCAACTTTCCTCTTACTACTTTGTTTTTTTTTACAGTAAACATTTTTACATAATGTTACTGATAATAAACTTTGCAGTTAACATAATCATAAAAATCTTTAAAATTGGTCAACCTACTTTATCAAACATTTTCTTGAATTGTAAATACCAACTCTATCGTAAAGAAGATCTTGAATAAGTTGGTCAAACTTATTGAAGATAAAATTGTATGCTACGAGGTTTGTTCCAACAGACCAAAGAACCACTCTAGAACCGACCGGGAATTAAATGATTTTAGACGACTTGACTTCAATCAAGATATAATGAGGCGCTATCAGTTATACATAGAGATGGCAAATTCGATTCCTGATGAATGTAATAATTTTTTAATTTCTTTTCTTGTTTGTGTAATTTCTAAATTTCATTTGTATTTGTTTTGAACTCTACTAAAAAAACCGACAAGTAATCCCCACCTCACCGGAAAAAGTACTACTTCGTCTGAATCGACCGTGAGTGGGGCAAGATAAACATAGAGAGTAACAGAAAAATGTGACAGCAATTTTTTTCCAACGTCGATAAAGAAGTTTTACTTCAATAAGAGATAAATAAATAACAAATACCTTTCCGAAATTTAATACATGAAACAGAGGGTACACAAAATTGAAGTGTATTGAACATAAACCATGGGACACACGAAAAAGGATGTTTTTTACATTGTATTTATATGTAAAAATCTGTAACATACCTAAAGAAGCATTTCTATGTTAAAAGATATAAACTGTAGAAACGCTTAAATTACATAAATTTGAGAGGTTTACAAAATCATTAAACTTATAATTTGATGGGTACATAACAATTTTTTACCTATGTTTCGGTTCGTTTTTACAATCAGATAAAATATACATATAGATTTAAATTAACTTAATCAAAATTATCTGAATTATTATTATTTATCAAAGTATCACATACATATATTGGATTTAAAATTTATAGATTCTTATCATTTTTTTTGAAGCAATAAATCATTAACCTGAATACATACTGATTATTCTTTTTTCTGTAAACTCCAATATATGTTATGGTACAATTTGCTTTCTGCATAAAATATTTAAATAAAGGCGATGATATGAGCAGGGCATGATTGCACCGATGGTCAAATCTATAAGCCGGGTCGAAAAGGATTAGTAAAAAGGTATGGGCAGGTATTTAATAATTGAGGATTGTCACTATCATGATTATGTATTCCATTAAGTCTTGAATATGCTCCCCCTAGTAGATACAATTTCACATTGCAACCCCTTTTTGTGCAACTCCAACATTCTTCCTTAGTTTTTTTGAGAACTTTATATAAATAGAACTTATATTGTTGAACTATTAATAATTTTTTACCTCTTTCACTTATACTTTCCGTAATCTCCATCTCTTGGCACTTAATTAAAATAACTGAACTTTATTAAACTTCACAGGTGAATGAATAATAAAAACTAATAAAAGTTTGGACATTTCCGAGCTATTTATACAAATTCGAAAAATATATAACTTAAAGGTCATCTAAAATGGTTTAAGGGATAATTTGGTTGTTTTGGATTAAAAATTATATACCTGTCTGACACACTTAATGATCTTGTGATTCCTGTGTTAACAATATTCTTATATAAAACGTATATCTAATATTTACAAATTGTTAATAAAGAAAGTGTACAAAGATGGTTTAAGGGATAATTTGGTTGTTTTGGATTAAAAATGATATACCTGTCTGACACACTTAATGATCTTGTAATTCCTGTGTTAATAATAAGCATATTTTAAAAATTACTTTTAATTTGAAATATAATAATATTTTTGTAATGATTGTAAATTTTATCAACTCAGAAATAGGTATATAAAAGATTTTAAAAATGATGTTTAAGGGACGCCTATGGATACATAAAGTTATAACTATATTTGGACTGCAATTGGTATGTTTTTACACCTGACCGGTGACCCAAAATTTTAGACTGCAATTCGGCATTTCTAAAAATTTAGACTGCAGTTTACCGACACCGGGCAGGGTTGCACCGAACCGATGGTCATTAAATTATCCTTATCTATTGGGTTTTCCCTAATCTGTAATGTAGTTAGAAGTCACCCTTCTATAAGCTATTAATAAATGTATATATAACTAGTATATATTTATTTGAAAAATACAGTGTTCTTCGAGATCTTCAAATGTATTCATTTGAAAGTGAATTATTGTATTATAAAAATGGAATTTGTTTTAAGTGAACGCGGAAAAAGCAATTTAATTTTAAATTCATATAAATATTATAGTAGTGATAAAACTGCTATCGGCAGAAAATGGAGATGTATAAACAGAACTTGTACAGGAAAAGTAGTGCTAGATGAGTTTGAAACAACAATTTTAACGCAACCAAGTGCCCAAAATCATTCACCCGTTAAAAATTTGGAAAGAAAAATTGTATCAGCAGCTGTGAAAAGAAAAGCAGTGGACGATATCACAATAAGACCATCTAAAATTATTAATAGTGTCCTTCGGTCTTCTCCGATGATAATGAAAATGACGACAAACGATATTTATAACATTCGCAAGTGTGCATATGCCGCAAGGAGATCTATAATGCCTCCTTTACCGGGAAATATGAGTGATGTTCACGAGTGTTTAAATTCTGTAGCTTTACGAACAGTAAGTGGTGAAGATTTTCTATTGGAAAACGATTGTACTAACAATATTATTATATTTTCGTGTAAAACAAATCTCATGTTTCTTTGTACTTGTGACAGGATTTATGTAGATGGCTCATTCAAATGCTGTACGCAATATTTTTACCAATTTTTCACCATTCATGCAATTAAAAATGGCCATTATGTACCGTTAGTGTTTTGTCTTCTACCAAATAAGGAAAAAGCCTCGTACAAGGCTATATTTGATATTATTTCAAGAAAATGTTTATCACTTGGGTATACATTTTATCCAGTTGAAGTAGTTGCCGATTTCGAAAAGGCTATTCACTCGGCAGTTACAGAAATGTGGCCTAATTCATCTTTAAAAGGTTGCAGGTTTCATTTGGCACAAAGTTGGTGGAGAAAAATACAAAATGTTGGATTGACCGCAGTTTATAAAGACAAAGAATCGGATATAGGAAAATGGTTAAGACTAATGTTTGGTTTGGCATTCATACCCTCCGAAGAAGTAATTAATGCATTTTTCTTGGACATATGTAACCTGCAACCGCAGGATGAAAGAGTGCAACTATTTTCAGACTACATTTTAAATAATTACATTTTTGATGCGTCTCCATTTCCACCAAAAATATGGGTTTCATGTGCTGCAACTTCTGAACTTACCACCAACGCCTGTGAATCATTTCATTCGAAATTTAACGAACAATTTTACAGCCCGCATCCTAATATTTTCAACTTTTTGGAAGTTTTAAAAGATTTTCAAACTAATACCTATGTCAAGATAAACAGTACCCACCTCCCTGTAAAAATAAATAACAGAAAATATAAATTAAAATTAAGTTATATCGATTCAGTAGTCAATAATTTTAAAAGCGGCATTATCAGTAGATTTGACCTAATACAACGTACATCCCATCATTATCATCACGTATAACATAAGAATGTATATAGTTTTTTAGTTTTTAGTTAAGTACTATAAATTTTTGTAATCACTTAATAAAAAACTACTTTTATTCATGACTACATTGTTTTATTTATTATTATGTATAAATATGCACGTATTAAAATATTCTTCTGAAAGCTTTATACAAAAAAAATAAAAAACTGTATATTAGAAAAAAAAATCAAAAAATAATTTTAATAGTTCATCTGATTCTTCTTAAATACATTAATTGTCTACATACATACATATAAATCATAAGTGGTTTGTATAGTAAAAATAATTATTATTATTATTAAATTATCATTAACTAAAAAAAATACGTATTAAGTAAATGTATGACAAAGAAATTGAAAGTGTGTTCTAATATATTTCTAAGAAAATTCTACAATAGGTACGTAAGTACTTACAAACGCAGGTAAACGGATTATACAAGGTCGACGGTGCAATCATGCCCTAAGATTAACAGGCTTAGTAAACCATCGGGGCAATCGTGCCACACCGGATGATATTACGTTGGGAAATGATATAAACATATTTATCTTTACTACCTTTGCTAATCCGCCCCATTACGATAATCTGGTATCTCACATTTATGTATAAAACTCTATAGCAATATTTACAATTTGATTAGGAGTATTGTATAGAAAGGGTTGTAATGTAACCATATTCGAAATACCAGTACTTGTTTGTCGCGTCTTTTTAACATTTGGAGGCGATTTTTACATTTTTATATATTACAGTTTATTTTTTAAGCTTAAGGCACACCTTTTTTTAATTTCAACTTTTTTTTAAATTATTTGTTCTGTTTATGAGATCTCGAGATATTAGCATAAATCAGGGTTAGTTACAGTGCTAAAGTTTTCATCAGAAGTTTTTGATTCAAACACATTTAACCTTATTATTTGATTTTAAAGATTTGCTTCTTAAGAAATTTTTTGTAGATGGAGTGAACTTACACAAGAGGGACAGTAAAAATCGTTAAATAAGATAGCACTTTTGTGCTAAAACACAAGCAAGCATGCATGTAACATTTCATCGCATGCCGGCTTATTATTACATACACTACTTATTATTATATCGAATTACAGTTTTTGTGTTTTAATTGTTTCTAAAGCTATAGTTTTTATGGGACTTTCTGGCGATCGTGCAACACCAAACAGTGTTACACTATTTACAGTAATAATTCATTTTGTGAATAATATTGGTACATAAAAATATAATATTAAAAAATCGTTAATGGTGTAACGGGATAACCGAATAGGGAAAGGACCTTTATTATTATTATTATTATTATAATACAAGCTAAGAGTTGAGGAACTAAGTTCCTATAAAACTCTTTACATGCAAGATAACAAATTACAAAATTACTAGCAAATAGTGAACTAAATATTACCTAACAAAATTTTAAAACGATCTACATTAGTAGCAGTAAGAAACAATTTCATCAGTTAAAGCGTTCCATTCGTAAAACACACGATTAGGAAGAAAATACTGGCGGCAAGTAGTCCTGAAATTTTCCCTACGGAGTTTAAGGTAATGTACTCTCAAGCGTGTAGGTATCATCATTCCGTTTAAAAATATGTCTCACAAAAATATTATTTAACTACAATTTTGTAACAATTAAAAAATGATAATAATAATCAAAGGGAGCTCTTAAGAATTATTATTATTTAAAGCTTAAAAGCATCATTGTTAAAGGAGAGTTCCATTTATCTTTATTTTGAACATGCGATAGGGCTTAATTGCAAAAAAATGGTTCTTCTGACACCGTTAAATTTTAAAATGACTTTAGGACTTTAATGTAAAATTGTAAACGTTAATTACTTTTTAATAGTATTGAGCTAGTTTTTTGCTATACTAGTCATTAAGAAAATTATTGCAATACGCTGAAGAAGCTTTAATCCAGGTAGAAATTTTCGGTCAACAAAGTGAGGAAATTTTTGTGGAATCTGATGGTTTTATTGAAGTTGTAGCGCCTGCGCACGTCTCATTTAACGGTCAATATATCAAAATCAGTGAAATCTTGGCGTTAAGAAAGAAGCTTCTTTAAAATTCAAGGTGAGCTTTAAAGAGTAAGGTATACATTTATTTTTTCTCACCTTTCCTAACTACTTTCAACTATCAAGATTTTTAAAAATTATATCTCATATTACTTTAACAAAAAAAGGTAAATGTTAAGAGATATATATACAAAAAAAATGCATCGGCCGGGAATCGAACCCAGCTCATTGAACGGATTTTCGTTACGGTTTTTTACTATTACATTTTTTTCAGTTCGGTCACGCAGCAACTTCCCTATCTCATCCAAGCCTGCCGTAAGGAACTTAGTTCCAAAAGATAATTCAAAAACGGCACAATCCGATATAAATTTATTGGATGTAAGAAAAACTTTCCACTAGTAAACAAATAAACTCTTGTAGTAATACTAAACTAATAGTCTGAAAGACAACTCCCTACTTATGTTATGTAGTTTCGTATCGTTAATAATTTTAATCTCTTTCTTAGGTGTTTTGTACAAAATCATCGGAATATTCAGTTATTAATTTAATTAAATAATTGGTATGATAAGTATCTGCCAGTAAAATTAATTAAATCAAATCAAAATTCGTAGTTAAGTAATGTTACATGTTTTATTAAGTTATTATTTACGTAATTTAGCCAAACGACTGCTTATTTCATTTATTTATTTATTTAATTATTATAATTAAAAATAACAAACTTATTAATTTTACTAATCCCAAAATGTTTATTTTGCAAATCAAGATAACTAAATTCGCTAATTGTTTGAGCATGGAATATTCGAATGCTCTATAAAAAAGAAAGTTCAAAGCTCGGTTCGAAGTTATGATACTTAACAAGTCAGAACCAGTTTTATAAGAAGTAGTGTCATTCAAAAAGTATACTAAATCAATGGTAAATATTACATATACTTAAGCAAAAGGAGCTAAAGTGTCAGTTTACGATTTAAATTTCAGATTTAAATCTAATAGAAAACCACTTTAGAGCGAATTCAAAAATGCGTTAATGTTTCTCACATATCTACCCTCAATCATAGTGCCTAGAATGGGTTATAAGTACCTTAAAACATTACTGATCCTCCTTGGTATGAAGCGCCTTGGACCTCGCCAAAATATTTGTCCCCAACGACCACAGACTAAACCAAATCTGGTGGTTTCATCCCGAAAAAAGAAAGTATCTGGAAAGTAACCTAGGTACTTTTAATGATCTGCTGGATCGCCAGTTCTCTCTATGAAGTGTCCGCCGTATTAAAAATTCTTCTTAAATGAGTTCGGACACCTAATAATGTTATGCCTTGTTACCGTTTGAACAAGTTTCCGTTTGAACCAGTTTCATAAGGAGTAGTGTCATTCAAAAAGTATATTAAATCAATGGTTAATATTACATATACTTAAGCAAAAGGAGCTAAAGTGTCAGTTTACGATTTAAATTTCATATTTAAATCTAATGGAAAACCACTTTAGAGCGTATTCAAAAATGCGGTAATGTTTCTGACATATCTATCCTCAATCATAGTGCCTAGAATAGGTTATAAGTACCTCCTTTAAACATTACTGTTCCTCCTTGGTATGAAGCGCCTTTGACCTCGCCAAACTATTTGTCCCCGACGACCACAGACTAAACCTCGGACTAAACCAAATCTGGTGGTTTCATCCCGAAAAAAGAAAGTATCTGGAAAGTAACCTAGGTACTTTTAATGATCTGCTGGATCACCAGTTCTCTCAATGAAGTGTCCGCCGTATTGAAAATTCTTCTTAAATGAGTTCGGACAGCTGATAATGTTATGCCTTGATTCCGTCGTACATAACTTGATAGATTCCAATCTTCTCTTGCATTCATTATCTTATGACGTCTAAAACGCGGGGAATCCCTAATAATGTATTTTAGTCTATATTGAACACCTTAACAGAAATAATTGCAAAGACGAACTTGACAACTTCTTAAAAACTCTAAATCGATATGAACCACCTTTTAAACATTGGTATCTTATATTCTAAGAAACAGTTTTTGTAAACTAATTTTTATTTATATAATGTTTAAATGTAAAAAACAACTATGATAAATATTTCTTTTTAAAATTTATGAGGGGGTGCAGGAATTTTAGCAATATATGTGGATTAAATACATAAAATTATTTGTTAGGTTAAACTTTTAGTTTTAATTATCACAAAAAGTTAGAGATCCAGGTTGGGTCCATGTCGAAGTTAAAATTTTTTCAATTTTTACTTAATGTTATGTTTAAATTTTAAAAATTCCATGAATTCTAAAATTACTAAAATATACCAATTAAGTAACTATTTTTGTTTTTTTGTGTTAATAATAAACAGTTTTATTTATTTTCAATGATTCATTGTAAAGATTTATTGGATTTGTATTTGTTACTGTCTCATTTATTAGAAAGTTTTTATATTTTCGCCGTATTCTCTGCCTCTTTGTCATTCTCTTTGGCATTCCGTGGAATTTTGTAATCGAATTTAAACCTTTTTCCCGACTACCTAGAGCTCTGAAATTTTGAGGATAGCTAAGAACTGGATGACAATGCATGTTTCAAGTGTGTTTAGGCATATACATAGATTTCGAAATTTATACTGAATTGATATGAAATATGATATAAGTTGTGTATACATATTATCATTTTGAAAGTTTTTACATAAGTCGTTCATAGCCTAATTGAATAAGCGTCGGATATGAGTCCAGGTGACAGTTCTGTTATGTTATCATAATGGGATCGATTATATACGTGAGAGAGAAGTTTTTTTTTGTTCTACATGTGAAAACAGTTATTATTATTTTAATTGTTAATAAAATAAACTAATTTAGAAAGTTTTTTAGACTGTACTGTGGACTATGCCGTAATCTCGGTAAAGCGCTATTTGCCAAAGGGCAAGTTGCACTTAGTAATAATTTAGAAGAATTTAATAATAGTAATATGACTTATCAATCACCAAAAAAAACTTTCTACTATAAAAAGTTCTTTTTATAAATGTTATTATTGTTTAATCAAACTTGTGTTATATATTTCTGTGAAATTTTGTTTATTTGCTCCGACAGAAGTTCAATCTGAAATTATTCTATTCCAAAATTTTATCTTATCTCATATAAATAGTAAAAAATTTTAAAATTAAATAAATACTTTCATTAATTTTTTATGAGATTGTCAATAGTAAATAAAGGGTAGAGAGGAAAAACTATGGTTAAAGAGACTGTCGCGACACCCCTTGCCTGAGCCCAGTAGGGTGCTAATAAAAGAGCAATAAAAGAGACCTTTTCGCCTACCCTCACCGCATGTGGTTGTATGAATTCACGATTTTACAATCTATTGTTTATATTTAACAAATATATGTGTTTAATTTTTTATAAATTAAAATAAATAAATATCAGAAACGTAGAATACCTTAATACTACAAAAATGCTTAATTATCAAATTTAAATCCAAAACAGCAAGGGATAATCTCATAATGAGGTGTTGAAAATAGATAAACTTTAACAATTCCAATAACAATCAGATTGAAAGAGATTTACACTAATTAAAATGCTATTGCATTACAAAACATCCTAATGTTTTTTTAATATCAATTTGTATTGTTCGGTAATAACAGAAAATATATAAAATGTTAGCCATTATTCACAAACAATTATTTGTGTCTTGTTTTACGTACGGTATACATCATCCTATTGATTGTTCGGTAGTGATAAAAAATATATGTGTTTGTGTATGATGGAATTCCTCCGCAGTTCTACAGCTTTTAAGAATCACATAAAGGAAGTGGGTTTGGTAAATTTTTTGATAGTACATGGATTTGTTTCACGTTCCAGGACATGTGTGTGTGGGAATAGAATCCAACTTGGCCAACAGAAAAGGCAAGGAAGAGCACCAAGTTATCGGTGTCGCAGACGGGACTGTTGTACTGAAACGTCCTGTAGGACAAATTCATTTCTAGATTTTTCGACACTTCCTATAGTTCAGTTGCTGATTATTTTAGTACTGTGGATTAAGGAGTATCCAGTCACAGTAATAGTAGCGGAAACTGGAGTTTCCAGGAAATTTGTGGGTCGTTGCCTTCAACATTTCAGAAACCTTCTTTTTCACTGGATGCTGGAAACCGATGAGCAAATAGGCGGTCCTGGACACATAGTGGAAATTGATGAAAGTGCTTACGGAAAACGAAAGTATCATCGCGGACGTCTGCAAAGGACACGGTGGGTGGTTGGAGGAATAGACCGACAAACAAAGAGAATTTTTCTTACGTGGCTCTGATTCGTGGAGAGGATATACTGGTTTAAACCACCTTGGATACCATCACTATCAAGTCAATCACCAACGACATTTTGTGGATCCAAACAATCGACTTATTCACACCCAAAATATCGAAAGTAAATGGTCATTAAGAGGAATCTTCGTCGACGATTGGGAAGGATGTGCATAACTAGATTTGAAACATATTTGGTGGAGTATGTTTGGCGTAGTCGGTGCACCACACATGAAGAGCAATGGACGGATATTACCAATGCGATACAACATTTTCACCCACTGATGAACTAATCACTTTTTTACATTGACAAGTAAGTACTACTAGTACATACATTTGCTAGAGGTATTTTTTTGCATGTTGGTGAGGGGTATATTTATTACTATTAATATTTAGATATGCATTTTTGGGGTATTTAAGGTTCTTTTCTATTTTGATTTCTTTTTGCATGTTGGTGATGGGTATATTTATGACTATTAATAGTATTAATATTAATTGACAAGTCCTGTTAGATACAGGCGCTAAAGGTATTTTATGTTATATTGGGTGTTGTTTGTTTCCAGTGTAATTTAGAATATTTTGGTGTCATATCTGTAAACTACAAAATTTTCCGTAAGTATTATATATGGTTGAAATCAGAAAAAAAATATCTTTACGTTTCTGATATTTATTTATTTTAATTTATAAAAAATTAAACACATATATTTGTTAAATATAAACAATAGATTGTAAAATCGTGAATTTATACAACCACATGTGGTGAGGGTAGGCGAAAAGGTCTCTTTTATTGCTCTTTTATTAGCACCCTACTGGGCTCAGGTAAGGGGTGTTGCGACAGTCTCTTTAACCAAAACTATTTCAAATAAATGGAATAATATTGCTATTTATTGGTTACTTAAGTATGCTTTTCGACAACAGCTGTATTTTTAACAAAATACTCTGTAACATGCTTAATTAGTCTATGAGCTAGAGCCAAAGTTTTGCCGTCATCCTTAATGTGAAATTTCTCCTTTGAAATATTTTTATTCAAAATTTTCCATAGATATAGAATTTGTTTCTATATCTATGAAATTTTCCCAGTCGAAGTTGTTGATACGACTATTCAAAATCCCGACGGGTGGATACCTGGGTGGATAACAGCTCGGATAACAGGAGGTGGCGGATAGGGGTAAAGAAGGCCAATATTTGGACAAAAAATTATCATCGATAATATGTCCGATATTGCATTTCAATGTAATATCTGGTTGTAAAATTGAAACATTAAGGTTTTAACAAGTTTATCTAAATGACAGCGTATTTAACAAAAAGTATTATTTGAAAGACATTGGTTTTAGAAAATTTTAATTTTTATAAAAGCAAAATTTAAGAAATTAAAGAAGTTATTTGAAGGTGTAAACAAAGTGTAATGCAAAAATGTTGTTTCTGATATTAAGCTATTGATGTCATCCATAATCATACGGTAAATGGATAGAAACTTAACAGGAAAATTGTTTAAAACTCGTAAAAACAAAAAGCCAAAAATTAAATAATAGAAAAGACATGAAAAATTATCAGTAGACTACTTGCTAATAATTTGCAAGGAACAATTATGAACTATCGTTCAAAAATTATACCAAGTCGACTTTCTTCCAATATTTAAGAGGTTCAAGACAAACAAGGAATATGTTCTATCATTTCTATCCTAATCTATCATTTTTAGTACAAAACCTCAAAAATTAGCTGAATAATCTATGTTTGAAAATAGAGAGTACCTACTGGGAAAAGATTCCGTCACTTATTTTGCAGTATATGGAAATACCTGATGATTTAAATAAAAACGACTTCAAGTAGCGACATCGAGATAAAAATCAGAAGCTATTAATTCAGAACATGACCAACATTCATTCCAAAATTTATTTAATTTATTTTAATATTGAAGCTGTTACAAACAAATTAGTTACGACATTAATTTGACTATTTATTCATTTTTCGAACCTTTGTAAACTGGAAATCAATTCAAAATCAGCTTTTTTTTGACTGGCAGGTTTTTCCTTGCACACTTTAAAATTATTTGTTATTTTTCTGCATATATTTAATCATGTAAATAATTTTACAATAATGAGTACGTCATTTTTATTTGCTGCAGGTCGTATCAGACAACTAATGTATTTTATATATTTTCCTTAATTTATCAGCGATAAATACATTTATCAATTGCTCACCAACCTAATAACAAAAGAAACATTTTATCTTAAAAATTTCAAATACTGTTAAATAATGTACAACCTTTATTTTTGATTTGGGAATGGGATCTCAATCATTTTATCTCATTCAAACATATTGTAATATTTTTTCCAGCTTGTAATAAGTAAGTTTACTTTATTTTGCTTTATTTAAAGTCGATAATAAAAGATTCTCCTTTTATTATTGACTGAGCTAATTAATGCCAATTATAATAAATGTTCAGGGGCGTCGTCAAAACGAGATCTATACATATATCACGCGCATCACATGGAAACTACTGATCCGATTCGAATGCGGTTTTCACAGATGTATTTGTCTTCTTTCAACTTAACATCTGATGCATAAAAATTTTTCCCTTCACCCTGTTAACGGGAAATTTTTATACAACAATCAACACGCCACGCAAACGACGTCGCGGGTACAGCTAATACATAATACAGTTGTATGCGTCTAAATAAACATTCTAACCAACTGCATTGTCATTTGCTGTGCTTTTATTATTATGTAGCATACACATTAACAGACTTTCAAAAATAATTTTTAAAATTCACAAAAAAAATAATAAAAATAAAGAAAATCGACCTAGATGGAGAGGTTGATATCTGAGCAAATGTCGAGGTCAAGGATGAGATAGAGTTGCCGCTATGAATTAAATATACAATGATACAAAGAAAAGATAAGGCTCTTATGCGTTCTTTGTGCATTATAGCGTAAATTATTAATTATTTTAAATGGGTGTATCTTTTCTGGGTCAGTTACTGTCAACAAATCAAAATAAAAGTACCTAACAGCAAAGGCACATTAAAAACTTTACTTAGTAACGATCTTGTAAAACTGAATTGTAAGAAAAAATTTCTTAGCTGAGGCAACAAAAATTTGCAATCGATGAGATATTCAATTAGAGTTCTCTTAGAAAAGGGGAACCAAAGACACAAAAAACGTTTTGATGAACCGTCCGATATTTAACAATTTGTGCAACTAAATACAAAGACATATAATATTAATGAAAATGAAACTATCACTTAAAATCTACACTAGTTTATTTCACTAACGAGACATGTTTCAACGCAAAGCATTTTCTTTAGGCAAATGGTATCGTAATCTATTAACAAGAGTAGATAATTAATACTGATTATTTTTTTCACCTGTCAAAATATCACAATTTTGTGATTTCGTCCAATGGAAACGCTTAATCTTCAATGTTTTATGCTAAATCTAGCCAATCATTCCGGTTTATATTGATAAAACCACTAGTGGTTTTACTAGTATTGATAAAATTATAGAACTGTCAAAAATTCAATAACAATATTGAACAATCAATTTTCTTGTTTATAAGTACCTTACTATAAATCAACATTCATTTATATTATCTAAATATTCTGAAATATATTTTGTTTTTATTATTATCACAATTCAATTCATCTAAACAATAATGAAAAATCAAATATGTAGGTACTTTAAAACTAACCTGCTTCCTGGTTCTGCATGCATTTAAAACTTTTATATGCCTACAGGCAAATGTGGTCTTGTAGGTAAACTTTAAATAGATATACCTAATAATTTTTATTCTGGTAATTTTCTCTTTAATAATATAATTGTATAAATAGGTATAAAAATAAATATTTATTCAAATTATAACCCTGTTTTCACGACGCTCAGGACAACTGACAACAGTGACAACTGTCAATACTATCTAGTGTACAGGATAAGTTAAGGGTAACGGCATTTCGTTTGTGTTAATTATGAAATATAAGTTGTTCTAGGAAGTTTTTTAAATAAAGTAGTTTTTGTACAGAATGGTTCAAAAAATAATCTTCTTAAATACCACTCGTCCTGTAATATTTTACTAGATAAATTTTTATTTTCCAGACTCAAACTTTTTTATTTTAGGCAAAACTACTCAAACAAACTGAACATTTCAGTTTGTTTCCGTATTTTTGCCAAATAAAAAAGTTTTCGTGGAAACTAAAAATTTATCGATAAAATTTTAAGGACTCGTGGTATTACCTTTGATAATTGGGTTGTTACCCAAATGCAGAACTTACAGAAACATTTTATTTATGTGATTAATTAAACTACGACGTGTACAAGTTAAAAAAAAATTGGGATCACTAATAAATAGATAGCAGTTAATTTAATTAGAGTGGTAATTATTTTATAGAGTGTACGAGTCCAGAAGAAATTTACCTGAATTTTTAAAGTGTACGACTTAAGAAGTGTATACGATTTAAGAATGAATCAATTTCTTTGTGACAAAATCTTTCAAAACAAAGCAAATGAACCACTGTCAGTGAACTGTTTATTCACCATACTTGTATATCTGTAGGTAGGTACTTATCCTCACGTTTGACATGATTCATTAGATACCTGATTTATACTAAATCTGAGCAAAGGTACAAATAAAATGATAAGATAAGAAAAAATGCGTAATTTTGCTTAACTGTAAGTCATTAATAATATTGTTTCAGTAAAACTCCGAAAGTTTTTTTTCAAGATATTGTTTTAAAGACTGTAAACTAGTTGATATTATACTTATACTGTTTTTTTTTAAACATAACGTTTATTTTATAAATTGGAATTATATTTTGTATCCAAAAATTTAATTTTATTAAAAAATTGGTTAATCTACATCTAATTATTTAAAATGTATTTACAGAAATAAGGAGGACTTGAGTATAATTTACAGTATTTACACAACAAAAAATATTTCAACCCTTCTAGGACTGTAGATTGTAGAATTGTAAAGTTTGCAGATATTAGTAATTATTTATTATTATTTTCTAGTTACACCACTGTACATTTCTCTTTCCAATGCTATTAATTCCATTTAAATCATTGACTTGTTTTTTAGCAATTTACTTTTAATACTTGTAAAAAATTACATTTTGATACACCAAATTCGTAAACAAGGAAATAATATAGGTACTGTGTAGGAAATAGCACATATCTACCACTTTCTCTTGGTAATCACCGTAAAAACAAGAGTACAA
This sequence comes from Altica lythri, assembly GCA_964028335.1. Classification (NCBI taxonomy): domain Eukaryota; kingdom Metazoa; phylum Arthropoda; class Insecta; order Coleoptera; family Chrysomelidae; genus Altica; species Altica lythri. The sequence continues at coordinate 48,494,182 of OZ034802.1, read as the reverse complement.
AAAACTGACCTAATTTAGTTCGAAATGTTTTTAATCTTGTAATGGCCATTTGCGCAGTAATATTTAAGGGTTAATTAATTTTGCGTAAATAGAAATTTTCATTAACAATAAAATGTGTAAAATGGACGTTATTTTAAAAACCGATGAAGATAATTAAAAACAACAAATTAGTTATTAAAAAAAATGTACTGAACCACTTGAAACTAACACATCATCTATTATCTACTATTTTTTTACAAAAATTAGTATTTAAGTTTAAGATTAGAACAAAAGTAACACAGACGAAAATTTTAATAACTTATTAAAATTATATATTGTTGTTAATGAAATAAAAGCAAACTAGCAATAATAAGTAGTTTTAGTGAAAAACTTCAAAACAATTTGTTTATAAGAATGTAAATGAAACAAGTAAATATAGTTCTCAAATATTAAAAGAAAATTTAATAATTTTAATTTTGTTCAAGTAAGATACTAATTTATTTATCAAAAAAATATTTTGGTAAAATCTTACTTTATCTATAAAGTTTTATCGAATTTGTTAACATTTACATTTACCTTTTTAAAATAAGTAATTTATAAATTTATTTTTCACTATTGTTGTTATAAATAAATTTGTCATTCATACTTACTTCTTTTAATTAATCCTTCTTTAACAGTGTATGTAATGTCTCTAAAGCTCACATTAACTACTTGACCAGTATTTCCATTGGCAAACTGGTTTACATAAGAATTTTCCGGAATAGTAAGCAATTCCAATTTGAGCGAATCCGGCCTTTTGTTCACATTCACTTTTAGTTTCGATAAATTCTGAGTACCGCTCTGCTCCATACTGAAATTTTGACATTCGTTAGCAGTTTCTGTCCTCACGTATCACATGCGTTCACAAGTTCGAGCGTGTAGCGTGTACTGAAAACTAAACTAGCGGAGTAGTGTTTTAATGAAAGTACGGAGAAAACTAAAAGCTTTCGGGGGGCGCGCTGATAGAGACTGAACCAGGCTTTGCGGTTATTTGATATTTTATTGAAATTTCTTATCTGTTTTAAAGATTAAGCGTCGCGTTTCGAAAATTGTTATTGTATTCTTTTTTCTTTTCCGACATTGTTGGATAAAACCCGTTTAGGATTATTTATTATTTTGAGATTTTAATACGTTTATTATTTGCAATAATATTGCAATCAGTCTTAATAAAATAATTAATTGGTTTATAATAAAAAATTGAAAGTAGCAATAATGAATTTGAGGATACTTTTCGACTCTTTCACTATTTTACTTTATATAATTATTCTTGCTATACCCAAAAACTAAGGAATAAAATTGGATTAAAACTAGTGCGTTGCATCACATTTTTGATTTATAAATACTGTTACTCCACATTTGTCCAAAATATCACCTATATAGTATAGTTTTCCCAATACAACTATCGACAAGCAGCACTTTACAACTAAAATAAATATCTCTCCATGGGCGTGCTACAAATTATTCATACTATTCTTTTAATTTGGAAGTAAAATAAAATTATACCAATAATAGTAATATAAGTTGAAAGGTGGATCTAATAATTTAGAAAATTATTTAAAAAAATATAGGACTTGAATCCAAACATATGCACTATACAATAAAGTTTATTTTTTATAAAGCTGGTATAATAAATCATTGACGTCGAATCTTAATCCCTTAAATGTCTTACAGAGTGAACAAATATTTTTACCTGCATGTCGACGGGTAGCTTTTATGCTTCCATGCAAAATAATACCCACTGAAATGGTCTTAAACGCACACACCCGGTAATTACGTTATGATATAATATGTAAATTTATTTCGATTTCAACAAATTATTTTAATTTTAAATCTTTCTCGTTCTTGTTTAAATATTTCTGAAACAATTTTTGCTCATGCTTTCAAACTGATAAAAAACATTTATTATTACCAGTTTTTAGAACACAGGCAGTACAAAAAAAATGAAAAATCATGTGTGCTATACTAATAGATAGATGTGTATTGGGTTGGCTGTTAGCTTGTATCACTGCGACCTTTGCAGATCTATTGTGAACACCCATTCTCTCCAGAATAGGATTAGAGCACCTTGTCCAGCCCTGCTCTCTTAATGAGACTTAATAGCCTTGACAGTGCCCTCTCTGCATAGCAGCCCGTTTCTCATCTGCCAATACCAGATACCGCGTCCTTGTAAGATCTTCACATTGGCATGAAATGCGGTTTCCTCCTCCTCTTGGCAGTATCGACAGATGTCTTCATCTGCTAAGTTCAGCTGACTCATGTGTTTTCTGAGCCTACAATGTCAAGAGACTAACAATCATTCTGACATAATTTCGCCTTTGTGATAGCAGCTCTGCAGTAAACTCCGCCGAGTGGCCCTTTATGAAGATTTTGGCTTATCACTTGCCCAGTGATTTTTCCCACCACTCCTGGGCCTTCTCTAGCCTCCATTTCTCAATGGCTGACTTTCTGAATGTGTCAGCAACTCCACCGAATGGTTCCGGGCCAATAATTGAATATTAGCTCCCTCACGGACCAATTCATCAGCCTGATCATTGCCTCGAAACCCTGAGTATTCTGGTATCCATGCCAGTGTTTGAGAATTTTGACTTGCGGCATGTGCAGGGCCCTAACGCAGTTTCACACCAGCTGTGAGCTTATTTGTACCGAGACTATCGCCTTTAGAGATGCTTGGCTGTCTGAGTATATGACTACGATTTTACCCGTTATACTCTGACTTACGATCTATACTAATGTTTTAGTTTTTGGGTATTCAGATTTTTTTAATGTAAAATATGTCGTCTTCAAATACCTCCTAGGAAACAGATTCAGAATACGGCAACTACTACCTACATTAATATTTGTATATATATTTGGCTAAAAAATAGTTAAAGCAATAAATTTTACAAAACATGGAGATTTGTTTTTATTATTCTTGCAATATTTGTTGCCAAAGTATAAGTTAACCAATGTCATAATACATTAATTAATTAGTTTGTAATAAAAAGTATACCAGTCGCAAAATCAAGGATAACTGACAAAACATTTTTTTATTTTTTTTTATTTTTGACAGTATAATTTTATCGACTGTGTACACGTACTTTTTTTGCTTATAATACAAGGATTTGTTGATATGCCGGGTATAAATTATAAATAGGTTACCTCTATATTTTTTAAATGGCTAGACAGATTTCTTTTAAATTTAATAATTATCTGCGTCATGTCAATTTGAGGGTATATAGACGTACTAATTTAAGACGACCGGTTTATCCAAAACTGATTCCAAGTTTTACTCGTAAATTGTAAGAGAAACCAACAGTTATTTTATATATTTTTGAATTTCTATAATTTTTAAAGTTTTAAAATTAAATGTTTTTTTTTTTCATCGTGATACACCTTAGTAAAACAATTTATACGTGTCCAATTAATTATTTGCTTTTATTTATTCTCGCACAAATAAACATTTTGTCACTTTACAAAATACAAGTAATTAATAAATGAAAATTACAAAACATTTTCAATCACGTGTATTAAATAGTATCTACTCTGAAAAAGCACCAACATTTTGCAGTAAAATAATTTTTTTTCATAAAAAATTAAATTTATAGAAATTTTTGAAGTTATGCTTCTATTCGTGCACCCGGCCTTGTGTGAAATTTAAATTTCACTATGGCGTGAGTAAGAGAGAGACAGAAACAAATATAGGTATATTGGTCGGTAAAAACAAACCACATTTTATTAGTCATAACTATAAGTCCTTTGAATATTGTTTAAACATTCAGTACATTGAAAAGAGTTAGATATACAAAAAACAGTATGACCTAATGTTTTAGTATCCTAGTGACGTATGTGTTTGACAGATTATTTTATTATTCTGTCACGTGAGTATACATATTAAGTTCCTTTCATTATATGCACAAAATTATTGTAAATATTAAAAAATTTCTTTCATACATCGCATTATATATGCGTATAGGTTACTTCTCCGGGAATTTTCGATTTTTTATGACTTGGCATAAATATTTGTGCAAGGGGTTAACAAACTAGTTACCTACGTGACTTCTTGAAAATTTTCAATGTAAGGCTAATTTTTATATCACTCTCTTTCTTCGATCTTTCTCTATTAAAGAGGCTCCCTCACCTTGTTGCCAACCTATACGCTGGTCAAAATATTTGTTACTGCTCACGTTGGCGGCACTTTTTAACCTTATACTTTATACGTAATAAATATTTTTACATTATGATCGATAAGGGATATTTTGTGACATACCTACTATTGGAAAGATGAAGAGTTTTGTTAAACGATGTGACTTTTTTTTACTGTACATTGCATTTTAACCAATAAAATGGACACGGAAGTTCGGATTTACAGGTATAGTATAGTAGGTCCATGCTTCAAGCATATAATGATTTTGCTAAGACATTTCCATACAAATTATTTATTAAATTCCAAACGTTTTGCGGAAAACGGTCCTGTGTAACTAAATTAGCATGTCAATGTCATAGTCAGAAACTTTATTTATAAATTCAATAAGCAAACTGCAATTTTTAAGCTTTATCTTTGTTATTAATTACGTTTTTGTTGTTGAACATGATTTTTAAAGCGAAGAGCAGTGAATTGAGAAAAAGTATAATTACGTACGTTACTTTTCCTCTCTATATATTATTAAAAATCTGGTGTGGGCACCACACGACCTTCCAAACAGTAGCATGTATAATAACAAGTAGTGGGTGGTAGAATTGGAGTGGCCAGTTTTTGATAAAAGTGTCACTATCTCGAAAACTAATGAAAATATAAAAAAAATGTATTTTTTCAAAAATGTCGGAAATTACATGTTCTTTCCACAAAGTATAAATATTTTGCCAATAACTATATAAAAACCCAATATTTTCAAAAAATTCCATTTTTTGATAAGAGTAAACGTCCACTTCTGGTCGGCCGATTTTACTCAAAATCTATCAGATTCCTCCGATGGTGATTATAAGTAAGGTTTTATAGTTTCATTCCGATCCGATTAGCCGTTTAGCCGTAAATGTGTTTACAGACACACAGACAGACAGACAGACATTTTTTATTTTTGGGTTTTTTAGGCTCAGGGAACCCTAAAACGCGTATTTCCGCTAAAAACCCTAGATCGAAATTTTTCGCGATCACAATACCTTCCTCTAACAGCGTTGCTGTTCGGAAGGTAAAAATATAATACATACTTCTGTGTTATATGAATTTTAATTGCTCGTAAAAGGTTCACTCATGCAAACGGTACACAGTTTTGTGGAAAGCGACTGGTTGGTTCGTTCTAGCTAAATAAATAATTAAAAAAAATATAGAAAAATGAAAAGAGCGCCACTTATTTTTTTTATCCAATGGAGACAAAAGATAAGAAACTCATAAAAAAGATAGAAAAGAAATATATAATTTAGTTAAAGTAATTCGGTAGACTATTATTGAGAAATTTGAAATTTCACCCTCTATCTAGTGACCGAAAAATAAAAATAATAAAAATAATAAATATACTAGGTACTTACTATTCTTTTTGGTTAAAAAAAAATTGTTTACAAGAAAATTTAGTTAATTTTTTTTAAATGAAAAGTAGTTCTTGGTATAAAATAAAACAAAATCTAAAATTTCCAAAAAATAGGTTCTTTTCACAGTTGTACAACAAAAGTTGCATTTTTATTAGTTGTATTTTTTTTATTAACAGAAATAAATAGTAATAAAATAAAAACTTACAATTGGCTTCAAAAATGCTTTTTAGATAGGCTCACTAAATTCAGCCCCTCATTAAATCTTTTTTTAACTTTTGAAATTATCAAATGAGTTGGAGCTTATTACTATCATTTTTAAAAAGATCACGTTAAATGTTTGAACAGTGAAGTTGACACTTGTTTATAATATAAATATTAAGCTTATTAAAAATTAAACAAAAAATAAGCAATGTGAAGTAAAAACAAACGTTTTTTAGATATGAACAATCATAAAAAGAGATTTATTGAACCGTATTATTAACAAAATAATCAAAATAACAATGGAGGGGCTAACTTAAACGCTCATTTTTTATTACTTTTGGTTAAAATAAACAAATGGAAAACAAGCAAATGTTTATAGAAAACAATAAAGAAAAATAATTAACTAACAATATATTTAAAAAAAATATTTGGGAGACAAAACTTAATGAGCCTTTTAGATAATTCAAGAAAAAGGTATCAGCAGCTCTCATAGATAATAAGTAAAGATGAAAAAATATTTCGACTAATCACTAGTTACAATTAACAAAGATTTAAAGGAGGTAATAATAATAATAACCACATCAGGAAAATTATCACGACCCTTCAATGTAACACTGGGCGCACAAACTATCACGTAAGTTATAAAGCCAGTAAATTAAAAAAAATGACTATTGATTTCTCGCCAGACCAAAATGCAGTAATCGGGGTATTTCAGAGGAAAAGTATCACGTACCAGTAAAGGGGCTAGCGGTTAAAAAGCGGTTTAAAGCAGTTCAAAAGCGGTCTAAAGTGGTTGTGGTGGCTAAGTGTAATTAAAAACGAGGTTAATCTGTCAGATGACGTTACAGCTGACGTAGGGTTCAAAGGTCAAAGGTACCAGATCTATATAGTCAATTGTTTGGAGTGGTGGGGGTAAATTAGCCAAAAATGACCAGAATGGACCTTAGATTTTCTTATGGAGATTTACATGTAAAAATGATCGATTTTGGCCCCGAACTGTCATAGCCCCTTTACTCGTACCTTACAGGGATGATCAATCCACGAGAGATGACTCTGATTGGTCAATCATAGAGGTGCACCCAAAAAGCATATATATATATAGATACTGCGTAATTTTAAAAAGTTAAAAAATTTCAGTAAACAAGGCCTAATTATTATATATACAGAAAATAATTTATTTGAAAGAAATTATTGGATTTTTTAAAAATCCTACAATATTAATTTATATTTGATGTATTTTTCAATATATGTTTATTTTATTTAAAATATCGTTTTATGTCAGCATTATTTTTACTGTTCTATTTTATTCATTTAACCAATTTTGTTATCCAAAAAATACAGTTATAAAATGGTAGTTTACGTAACAAGTCCTGAAAGTGGTCTTTTACTGGACGAGTAGGCAAATTGCAGGGCGAGCCATAGGTGAGCCCTGCAAGTCTGCGAGTCCAGTAAAAGCACTTTTGGGACGTATTACGTACAATATTTTTTTAGAAACGGGCACTGTTGTACCATAAACTTCATATTATTCAGTTTACATTTTTATAACAAGAACTCTTTATTAACTAATTGTAACATTTTTTTAAAAAAAACCTTGCTTGGGTGGCCGCCTTAACAATTTCATCTGGCATAATTTCATCTTCCTTTAATTCACAATCAAATGCATCATTTTAAATATCCATTTTATAATAAACTAGCGGACCCGGCGAACTTCGCACCGCCTAAAACTAATGTTTTTTCCAATTTTTTTTTTTTTAATTTTTACGATTAATTTTTTGTATTTTTTATCATATTTTCTCGTTAGTTACCAGTTTTTACTATGATTTATAGTACTTTGTAATTTATCGGTTAGGTATATTATATATTAACTGCGCCACCTAACGGTGGCGTCATAGTTCTTAGATAATTAAGTTTTGCTCTTTTAAATATATGAGATATCAACTGCGCCACCTTAGGGTGGCATCATAGTACTTAGTTATATAAGAATTACAGGTGTAAATTTATACCAACTCAACTGCGCCACCTTAGGGTAGCGTCGTAATGATTAATTTCGTATTAAATGCGTCCGATCGCTGCAAAATTCAAAGTGCTATAGGGAAAATCGCGGCCTCCGATGCGCTATTTATAGGCATGCTCCCGCCGCCCCGGCCGGCCAGTACCACCGCAAGCGCTACGTCTCGCATGTTTAAATCTGTAATATCTTCGAAAATATTTGTTTAAATCTTGTGCTGTAAAGGACCATATAGATCTATATTAAATCAAAAATGTATTTAAGCTATTTAATTGAAAAACAATTAATGCTGTATTGTTTAAAATCGCTTCGAAAATTAGTCATTATTTGTCGTAAAAAGTAAATGACAAAAAAATGTTATTGTGGGATATCCATAAGAGATAGACGTATACTATCGCGGAGTTTTCTGTAGACCTTTTCAATGTGTACAAATAATTATTACATTATTTCAATAAATCTCGTAGGGTTCAGCCTGCGATTGCAATGTAAGCGGAAAAAAATTGATAATTAACGACATCACATTAGAAACCTCAAAAATAACAGTATTTCTCCACTATTTAATGGATGTTATTATACATATAAACCTTCCTCTTGAATTACTCTATCTATTAAAAAAACGGCATCAAAATCTGTTGCGTAGTTTTAAAGATTTAAGCATACAAAGGGACATAGGGACAGAGAAAGCGACTTTGTTTTATACTATGTAGTGATTTCACGTTTTCAACAAAACGTCCAAATATGTCAAGTTATTTTACCTTGCCGAAGGTTACTTTCAAGATGCAAAGCGACTGTTGTAGTACCATTTTTGGAGTGAAGATGGGGCACTTGCGAATGGTTTCTACTTTCTTAAGTTTACATCTATAAGGATTTGGTCGATTCATACAGGGGATGTCTCTTCATTAGTGACTGAAGAGACATAACCTATACTACACTGATAAGCTTCAAAAAGAGCAAAACACAGTGTCTGTAGTTGGTTTTGCCTTTGTATGAGCTGATTAATATCCTTATGCTTCTGTCGCAGCATCTACCGGTGTCTTCAGTAAGGAAATCTAACGAAACACCAATCCAGTTTAAAACTGGATTTATTATTGACAGCACGGCACTAGATACGTTTTGTATCATCTCTTACATCTTGTTATATAAGACTGTCACAAACGCTCTGCTCGTTTTATGTTTTTATAGTTTTAAATATATACAAAACTCGGTTACCTTCCATAGAATTGACCGCTATCTTAGACTAACTATTTTATTGTAAATGCGTCCGGTAAAAGCTTTTTTATAATTCACGTTCACAAAGTTTCTATTTCGACACTAAAAACAGTATCGAAATAGATTCATTGTAACACTGTTTTTGGTAACTTTTTGTTGTACACAATTGGTTGTACTGCACTGATTGTCAACGAAAGAGTTCAGGTAGTAAATCAAAAAGTATGTTGTACTAACTACATTAACTACATTATCAGCGTTATTTGCTAAATTCGGAATATTTTATACAAATTTGACAAACATTCAAATTAAAAATCATTAAAACTGACAAGTGTCAAAAGTGTCAAGATTGCCAACATAAATAAATATTTCAAAAAACTCTCATTTTATATATTTTTTATACTTTTAAAAGTTCATTATAAAAAATAGTATGTAACACTCGAGTTACAATGACGGTTTGTAGTACTCGTTCTTTGCGAAACTCACCGCTTCGCGGTTCGTTTCACAAACTGAACTCGTACTACGAAACCTCTGTCATTGTAACACTTGTATTACAATATACTATTACCGGACTTGTCCGACAAAATGACATTTTCTGACCTAAAAATAAACCGGAAAGTACTAATTTCTGGCCGGTTTTAAAAAAATATATTTTTCCGGCTTATTGCTCTGTCAAAGGTAGCATGAAAAGTTCCGCTTTCATCGGAATTTCCCGAGTACCAGAAGCCTTTTTTATATATACAATGATTGTTAGTAACTTAAGTTTCTTTGATATTTCGTTTTAAATGTTACAGTAGTTTTTGTACTTGACTCTAAAATATTGATATCTTAATTTAGTTACGCAGGAGTGGTTACCACAAAAGCAATGAATTTAATAATTTATTTACAGAAAGGACTTAACTTGATCTGAATATATTGTTGCTTTTTTAAATAATCAAATTTTCAATAATTAACACCTTCTATTTGTAGTAGATTGACGAAATAAGTATTTGTGCTAAAATAATTAAAAAAAAAATTGAATAGTAACGTATAAACTGTTTCACTAAAGTTACAATAAAATTTAAAAATGATAAATTAATGAATTACAAAATAAAAAAATAAATACAAACACGATGGGTTCCATTTGCAATTTAAAAGTCATCATTATATAGCGAATATTACAAATTTAAAAGAAATCCTTTAAGCTGCTTAAAACTTATATAAATGTAACCCATTTTCTCATTTACCCGGTAAGCTCTTTTTTAAACATAAATTTTTAATTGAAGATGAAGATCCTTTAGAAATATCAGTTTATGACTTGGATAAAAAAATATTTAAATGTTTACTAAAAGCCTGTAAAGGCAGAAGTATGTTCTTGGTTTTAAAAAGGTGCAAACTTTTTAACCCGATATGCTATATTGATGAAATTTGGACACATTTTTACGATTCAAAAATAAAGCTGCATTCATTTGAAACACTCTAGTTCTTTTAAACCTATAAAAATTTGTGTTCAAAAATCTGCTATAAAGTTCATAGTTTTTTGGTGGTTGATTTTCTGCCCATCAACAAACTCCTGTTTTGTCTCTTTAAAACCCCCGATATTGATATTTAAGCCCATCACAAAAAAATGAAATTTTTATTTCCTAATATATGTGATACACTAAAACAACAAGAAATTTAAAAACAGAAACCAATTGTGGGAGAATTTCGAGATATTAACAATTTACTACATCCTATTATTTCATCTTTTTAAAGTCGGTTGAAAAAATCGGCAATTAACGAACTAACAACAGTTTTTTTCTATAAAAATTATTAAACATATTTAAAAGATTTAATGGGACTACGTCGCAAAACTGCTATACCAAAAAAATATTAAATCTCTACATTAATTAAAAAGTTATGCGTGAACAAACAAACTTATAACCTCGTTTTTTTTTTAATTCAGTTTCAAAACAAACCATTATTAATTAAGATTAGATTAATGGTACATAAATATAGATTTTAATGTTAAAAAGTATTTTTTATAAAATTTCTTAAGAATTAGCAATTTTTAGTTAATTTTTATTCTCGGTTTTGAAAATTTAACATTTTACATTTTGAATTTTTGGGCACAATAATGTCAACTAATCTGTTACAAATAAATCAATTGTTTTTAAATAAAAACCAATTGGTCACTTGATTGCTTCCTGATGCAAAAATTACTCCAAATTTCCTATTCCTATGGCAATTTTAGAGAAAAACACTCGCTTGTGTCAATATCGTATAAAATCGCCTCAATTTTAAATTTGTAAAAACATTGAGTATAACACAAAATATTTTTAGAACAATCTTCTGCTAACAATTTGTTTGTTGGCCTTTTGGTATAGAAAAATGAATTTCCTTTATAAAATGGACCGTTACATTTTGACCCAAAATATTAAAATTAAAATTAGAAATAACTTTGGCTTAAAAATATTATTCCTGATACTTTGTTTAAGAGTCGTTTTGGAACACAGAACTATAAAAGTTTAACAGTTGAAGATAGATATAAAAACGGGCAATGATGTAAATATGGGTTACCCTATCTATCATGGTAAAGTTTGTCCAAAGGAACTTGAAATGCCACATTACAATTTTAATAAGGCAACTTGAAAACAAACGTCATTATGTAAACAAATCTAGGTGAAATTCCTATTTAATTTTGCTCAGTAAAATTAGTAGTGCCTACGTAAGCTTTTAAAAACCGACCCTACAAACTCGCAAGGTTTTTTTTTATAAGAAGCTAGGTACCTACTAAGGAACTAAGGGGTGATGATGTGAGATAGAGTCGATTACAAAATAAACGCGACAGCTCTAGTAAAATTAGGCAATGTGGGGATATTTGCCGACGATCTCCGATCGGCGCGCGCCGCAGCGCCTCCAGAGGAGAATTCTAGTACTATTCAGTTGCTAAGTGGATTTCGTGAGCGTTGTTAGTTAGTCCCAGACCCAGCGGCGTCGTGAATTTGTGCTTCGTTTCAGTTCGAGTGTTTTAAGTTTTGTAGAGTAAGTACCGAGTGTATTTTTATTTTTTTCATCGCAAAAATGGGAAGAAAGCATTACTCGGCGGATGCCTACCAAATTATTAACTCCGTAAGTAAATTTATGAAAAACGAAGCCAAAAATGGGCTACAAATTCAAATCAATAATTTTCGCCAACGAATTATGGCAGCTACGGGTGTTTCTAAGGATGTCATCCATCGAGTAAATAAAAAAATAAGTGCTTTAGAAGTAGATGATGTTACAAAAATGTCAACATCAGTCGTCATTGACGACCGTCCCTCGACATCAACTTCAAATGATTTAAATTTAAGTAATTCTCAAAAAAAGAGGGGTCGTCCGAATTCTAAAACATTTATTAGTCAAGGGCAAGGAGATCGAATTCGATCCATTATTAACAACTTTTACACCATAGAAAAACAACGCCCAACGATGAAGAAGGCTCTACAAAGAGTGAAGGACGCCCAAGTAGGTTTTGAAGGGTCATTACAATCCTTTAGAAGGGTTGTAAAAAAATTAGGTTTCACCTGGGACAAAACACCAGACAATCGACAATCACTTATGGAAAGCCACGATGTAAGGTTAAAACGCGTAGAGTTTTTGAAAAAAATTAGAGATTTTCGCCGCGACGGTAGAAATATTATATACAGGGTAGGATTCAAAAGTAATGAGCCTCATTTAAAGCCGCCCTCAGACTATCAGTAATATTGACAGTATCCGTACTGATGGGATACTGACAGTAATTTGACTGTTGCCCTCACATTATCAGTATTTGTTCAGTATTCGTTCAGTATTCCTTCAGTATTGGTTCATCAATATTCGATCAGTCAATTTTTAAATTTTTTTATTTCATTTTTGTCGCCTCGACTGGGTGTTGATGAGGGTGTTCTGAGTGCGAGAGAAAAGATCGCGGCTGCAATGAATAATAAAGAGAAAGCTTGTATTGCTATTATTTTAGCAAATTTAAAATTTAAAAAGAAAAAAAAAAGACGTTGGGTGAAAAAATGGTTGTTAAAAAGACAAGAGTTTGGACACTTGAACCTTTTAAACTATGTTAAAGAATGTGACCCTAACGACTACCGTAATTATTTCCGCATGAATAGTGATACGTTCGATGAGTTATTAAAAATGTTAACACCTTATATTGAAAAAAAAGACACTCATCTAAGACCAGCAATAGCTGCGGATGAAAGGTTGGCAGTAACACTACGGTTCCTGGCAACTGGCAGAACATTTGAGGATATGAAATTTTCAGTTATTATGGGAGCAACGACCATAAGTGAAATAATAATGGAAACCTGCAAAGCCATATGCCATGTTTTGAAGGACTATATTAAAGTAAGTACAGTTTTACATTTTTTTTAAAAATTTATTAAAATTATCAGTGAAAACAAAACACAATGAGTTTACATACCAATATCAAATACGTACAAAAGTACTATTAAAAATAAAATACTACTTTTCATATTATTTAAAATTATGAAAGTAATTTTGAACATCTGAAGACTGAGGCTGAGGGTATAGAGGCACCGCCGTCGCCGCCGGCGCCGGCGGCTGCTGCACTGATGTATATGTTGCATCGGCTTCTGGGCTACAAATATCTCTTGGTAAAGTCCCCCAAGACTGAAAGGTAGTGACTGGTGGTGGTGGTGGTGATGACAAGCTATTAGTTGCCGATGATTGGAAATTCATTATTGGTGGTGATGCCAAGCTATTAGTTGCCGATGATTGATAATTCATTATTGGTGGTGATGCCAAGCTTGCCGATGATGAACAATTTATTTGTACTGAGTTTCTCTGTAAATTTCCCAATTCAGCCTCAAAGAAAATATCATTAATTGCTTTTTCAGCTAAAAGCCTTTGTTCTCGTCCTAAGTTTTTTAGTTTTTTCGACCACACCTTTGTTATGGGATAATCGTCTTCCTTATCTGTAGATAAAAAACTGCACGCTAAGGAAAGAAGTTCTTTGTTTTGATTTTCTTGAGAAACTTTTGCTTTTTTTACTTTTGAACCTGAAGGTTGTGGTGTACTTATTGCAACCTCCCTTTCAGCAACCTGACTTGCTTCAATCTCACTTTCAGCAACGTCCTGCAAAAATGAAACATATTAATGTAGGCAAATATTTTTTTTCAGGTCCCACAGACGGAGGAAGAGTGGAAATCTGTTGCGTTCGAATTTGGCTCACGATGGCAGTTTTGGAATTGTATTGGAGCCGTTGACGGGAAGCACGTAGAAATAAAAAAACCAGAAAATTCAGGATCCAGATATTATAATTATAAAGGGACTTTTAGTATAGTGTTGATGGCAATTGTAAATGCTAATTATGTATTTATAATGGCAGATGCGGGTACAAACGGGAAAGTTTCTGATGGGGGAGTTTTATTTAATACAGATTTTTGGGAACATCTGGAAAAAAATAACTTCAACATTCCCCCTCCATCAGAGTTACCAAATACAAGTGAAACTTTTCCATACGTATTCGTGGCAGATGACGCCTTTCAGCTAGGGGAGCATTTCATGAAACCCTATAGTCGTGTGGTGTTCACTAAAGATATTCAGATTTTCAACTATCGACTATCCCGAGCGAGAAGAATAGTTGAAAATGCCTTTGGTATTCTAGTGAACAGGTTTGCAGTATTGCAGAACAAAATTATTTTGTCTCCTGAAAAAGCGACCTTAATTACTTTGACGTGCTGTTATTTACATAACTTTTTAATTAAAAAAAAAACGAATTACATCCGTAATCTGAGTGACGATGAGATACAAAAACTGGGTGACGAGCATAATCTTATTCCTTTGCAACGAGGAAAAAGTAAAAATGCGTCACGGTCGGCTAAGGACATCAGAGACCGTTTTAAAAATTATTTTAACAGCATAGGACGAGTGTCATGGCAAGATGACAGAGTTAACTTAAAAACATAATTACTTTATTTCATAGTAGGTACATAATTTTCATAGTTATAGGTATGAAACCCTATGCTCAGGGTTTAAACATTATGTGTTTTAAACAGTTTAAAACATGACGTTAAAAACAGGGTGTCTAAAACTGCAAACTGATTTAAACATGTTTTTTTTAAACTGTTTTAAACATTGATTTTTAATAAAAAGTAATTCTAAATTAAAAAAATTTTCTTATAAAAATATTTCAGTCATGTAAATCTTTGTCTATCAAAAATCCATGGCGCGACATGTCAGAACCTATTTGATGAAAAAGATTGTCGAAGGGGGAGAGGCGAGAGATTACAAATAAAGATAGTTCAGAGATAGTTAAAACATCGCGTCCACGTCCTGCCATGCCGCCTGCACCCGCACCCAACAATATAATAAAAACATGAACACTCATTTTAATACCTACTATACTGTTTACATGTTTTTTTTTAAACTGTTTAAACCAATAAAAAATATGTTTGTTTTAAAAAACTGTTTTTTTTTCACAGTCCTGCCTTTATGATATTATAATTAGGTACCTACTATAAAGATTGTAATAAATTCTTAAATTTCAAATAAATAGATTGTAAATAAATGATTTTTCTTACCTCTCTTGTGTTTTTTTTTACAACAACCGTGCTTTTGCTGCTATCTGGAGTTTCACAATCAGCTAAAAATTTCAATTCCTCATACATCCATGAAGTCGGCACATACACGTCTTCAGCATCAGCACCCGATCTGATTGAATTTTTAATTTTTTTCAACTCCTTCCTAAAATTGCTCCTCATAGTATTAATTTTTTTTTTAAGTCTTCAAGTGTCCCATTTTTATTTATGTTTTGGTACACTTTGCATAACTCAATATAAGCGTCCCTTTTTTTATCGCGGTTGCTATATTCTTTGAGGGAACTATTCCATAACACTGGTAAATCACGATATTTATGAATTAATTCGATCATTACTTCTTTTTTCGATTTTTCATCGACATAGTCGTCGTATATTTCGTCGGTACACAAAGTAGACATAGGTGCTTCTTCCATGGCTCCGTGCTTTGTACTGATAAGATACTGTCAGTAGTGCCAGTGCATCCCTCACACTATCAGTATACAATCAGTATACTGACCACGCCCACAATATTGATGAAATACTTTTGAGTTGCCAAAAGTATTTCAGTATGTAATCAGTATACTGACAGTACATCAGTACTTGCCCTCACACTATCAGTTTTACTGACAGTATTTGTTAATACTGTCAATATTACTGATAGTCTGAGGGGGGCTTTATTCTGAAGCGAGCGTACTTCGCCGCGCGCTCCGCTTGCCAGGGACGGTGGTGGGGGACTGTTAGCAACACAACGCAGCTTAGTTCAGTTGCCTCCGAGCTGGCGGAGCGGTAGGATCGGTCTGGAAGTGAACCCCTGTTCGGTGGTCCGTGACACGGCAGAATGGAGAGTTCGTTAGAGCAACGCTACGCGATAAAGTTTTGCTTTCGGTTGGGCAAGTCTGCTTCCGCAATGCTTCAACAGGCGTTTGGGACTGAGTGCCTATCCTATTCTCAAGCGAAAAAGTGGCACAAGGCCTTTCGGGAGGGCCGGGAAGAGGTGCCCGACGAACCCCGGTCTGGACGCCCGTCGACGGCCCGAACTGACGTTAATGTGCAACGAGTGCGTGATTTTTTGGACACGAACCGGCGTTTGAGTCTCTATCAAGTATCAGTGGCTTTGGACTTATCGGAGGCAACGGTGCAACGCATTGTTACCGAGGACTTGAAAATGCGGAAGCTCTGTGCCAAGTTCGTTCCGAGAGTTTTGACTCAAGAACAAAAAAACAATCGAGTCCTCCGAGGTCCCCCAGCCTCCCTACAGCCCGGACGTGTCACCTCCTGACTTTTTCTTGTTTCCGCGCTTAAAATCTGCGCTGAAAGGAAAACACTTCGACTCGATCGAGGATATCCAAGCTAATGTCAAGGCAGCCCTTAACGCCATCCCGGAACAGGCCTACGCGGACGTCACCGAGAGTTGGAAATCCCGCCTACAGAAGTGTATTGATGCAGAAGGGGCTTATTTTGAAGACTATTAGTTATTTGTACCGATTTGATTAATAAATTTGTCTTTCTGAACAAAGGCTCATTACTTTTGAATCCTACCCTGTATACCGATGAAACTTATTTGCATAGTTCGCATACCTCTACAAAAACATGGATAGATACGACCAAACCAGACCAAACATTAAAAGCGCCTTATAGCAAGGGACAAAGGCTAATTATGGTACATGCAGGAGGAGAAAAGGGGTTTGTGGAAAATGGACTGTTAATATTTAAGTCTGGAAAAAAGACTGGAGATTATCACGATGACATGAACACGGAAAATTTCATGCGTTGAGTGAGAACACAACTCATTCCCAACATTCCAGAAAAAAGTGTGTTGGTGATAGATAATGCTAGCTATCACAATACAATGATGGAAAGACTTCCAACCGCCTCATCTAGAAAGGAAGTCATGTTGAATTGGCTAACGGACAAGAGCATCCCTCATACAGTCGACATGACAAAAGTCGAACTCTATGAAGTAATAAAATCGCACAAACCCCGCTTTCTAAAATACGTTCTAGATGAGGAAATGAGAAAACACGGACACTCTGTTGTAAGATTACCACCATATCACCC
Organism: Altica lythri; assembly: GCA_964028335.1. Taxonomy (NCBI): domain Eukaryota; kingdom Metazoa; phylum Arthropoda; class Insecta; order Coleoptera; family Chrysomelidae; genus Altica; species Altica lythri. Next base: position 48,476,659 of record OZ034802.1, on the reverse strand, counting down.
AGAATTAAACCCTATAGAAAAAATTTGGGCCGCGGTCAAAAATTGGGTTGGAAGTCATAATATAACATTTAGATGTGGTGACGTCGAAAATCTTGCAAGACAGAAGTTCTCCAGCATTACCACTGAAGAGTGGAAAAGAGTTTGCGAACATGTACATAAGTACGAATTAGATTTAATGAAAAAAGAGCATCTATTAGACACTGCCCAAGATTTAGTTTTCAATGTCAATACTGGCAGTTCCGAAGAATGGAGCTCAGAATGTTCAGATAATGATCTTACATTTGGCGACCAAATTGACGAAACTGACAACTGAACTTATTTTTAGTTTTTTTTGAAGATTTTATTTTTAGTTTGAATTAGAATTTTTTTTTAGTTTTTCAGAATTTTTTTTTAGTTTTTCAGAATTTTTCTTTTTAGTTTTCCATAATTTTTTTTTTAGAATTTCTTTTTTGTTTTATCAGAATTTTTTTTTTATTTTTTTTGAAGAATTCATTTTTAAGTTTTTATTTTACAATTGACTTTGTTTCAATTTTGTGATATTACCTGTGATATTGATCTGTGATATTTTTTATATATTTATTATTATTTATTTTTATATACTAACACTCGTAACCTCGCTAAAATTTATACCTCACCCCTCTATCCCGTTGGCGAAGAATGCTCATACCTCCCCGTGGTCTTCGCTGGGTAATAACAATTTAAAAGTAAGAATTGTTATGAGCTAAATTGAGCATAACTTAATTGATGAACTTAATTAAAAATGTATATAAAACTTTTAACTAGAAAGAAAAAATAAACATTTAAATTGTTTAATTTGCGTATTTTTTACAGAATTTACAAATCCAAATAAAAAAAAAATTCACCAAAAAAATTAAAATTGTTACGCCACTGGAATCTATTTTTATCGAAAGACGGAGGAGAAAGCGTTCGCTACAGCTACAGCCATCTTTACAAAACCTCTCGAACTAGGTAATCGGTAGCGTTCGAGTCGAAGGTAAAGATAGGTGGGAAAAGCTGAGCTGTCGCGTTTATTTTGTAATCGACTCTACAAATAGTGCTGTGCTAGACAGCGCGAAATACATTGTCTGAATTTGAAAATTCACTTGGTGTGAGCTCCAAAATTTTATGAAGTATGTATAGTCAAATTTATGATTTTTCGTATATCCATGTTTATTTAACAAAAATCAAGCTCACGTCAATCAATATATAGAAGCATGTGTTTTATAAAAATCATAAACTTGTTACTTGTGATAATAGCCAATTTATATAGGTGTAAACACGGTTTCATGGTATTAATAAGAGCCTTGTTTTCACCACTTTTTGTTTTTCTTTATTTTTATATCGATTTTCACTTAAAATCTACTTACATGGTATTAAAAATGCCAAGAACGAAAAAGTGATAAAAACGCAAGGCACATACGAATTTATAAATATATAAAGACTAGATGGTACGAGCTGTTAAAGGAAAATAGACAAACAGTAAAAACTTTCGCGGTATCTCGTTCTACTTTGCAAAGATTAGTAAGACTTTACGAGCTATGACTTGGGAGAAAAACACTTTTATCTAGGAATCATTTGGTTTATTATCTAACTACAGACCGTTTTTTGAAGTAAAACTTCTTTAGGCGCGACTAGGGGTAACTCAGTAATTCTAACGGACGTGACGTCATATTCTAATGTAACGCAAAAAAGCTGATACAAAAAACCTAACACGATTCTGCCTAATATATTAAATAAAAGTTAAATCTGTAATTGTAAATATAGGCAACATAATATACATATTTTGCTGACCTGTCAAATTGACAGCTTGTTAACCAAAATACATTGTTGGTGAATGGTTGTACGCCTAAAATTTGTGTATAAAGTATTTGTTTTAAATATGAATAAACAAAGTGGATTTATTAATAAAGAAAGTGATAAAAAAATATTGAATGAAAATGAGTGAGTACTCTATATGCACACATTTTATTTTCCTGTGAATCGTTTAAAAAATTAATGTTGAAATCTCCACAAAGAATAAAAGATATAAAGTTATTTGTACAGAAAATTAATGCACTATAAAGTCTATCTATAAATGTATTGAAATTTCCAAATGGGGACCTATAAATATTTAATATACAACAGGTGGTTTGAAGTATTTTAAAAGAGATACTGGAGATTTCAATATCTACTTCAAGTGATAAATTAGTCAAAAAATCGTGTTTCATAATTTCTATGGAAGATTTTGTCAAAATTAGTACACCGCCATGTGATTTATTAGTTCTATTGAAGTAACAGTAACAGAGTAATTATTAAATCGTATGTAGCCGATATTGTCATTATTGGACCATACCTGTATGTATGGTCCATATTGCTTTAAGATTAGGTCTATTCTATTAGTTTTGTTAGAAATTGATTGACAGTTAACATTTAAAATACGGAAGAAATTATCAGATTTTTCATGATTTTCACACACACAGTTCTTTATGTTTCTACTGACTTCCTTGCGATACGTACGTCAAAACTTTTGATTAGCTAACCTAACCTAACCGTTAATTTCTGTCAAAAATTTTTAAAACGTAAAAGTGATATTAATGAATTTTAGATAAATTACAAAACAAAATAGTTGTCACTTGAATAAAATGGCGGATTCTTAAGAATATTCTTCTCTTTCATCAATAAATAATAATAATAATAAACGAAAAAATCAAAAACCTGTAGCTAGTTAACTGCATGGGCCGACAGGATTTTTAAAAACAATTTTATTTTTTAACAGAGAACTTTAATTAGTAATGGACAAATTGAGAATGAATTTATTTCGTAATTTACAATATTTATAACCTCGTGTTTATCTAAAAAATGCAAGCTTGCTTTTCTACTCTTCTTTGTTCGTAGCGCTGGCTGCCACGTATAACTCCTCCACCCTTAGATGAAGGCTTCGGGTTCTGGGGAAGACGAAGACTTCTTTTCTTCTTTCTTCCTCCTATGTTTCTTGATGGGTTTGTACTTCCAGACCAAGTAGCTGAGGGCTAGGATAATGATAAGGGAAATGACGATCCATTGGATCCAATTTGTCGATGTCAAACTGTAATAATATTACCTCTGAGAACTTGAAGGCTTTTTTCAACTAAAATGGCAACTTGACGAAATATCATCATAACATAAATATCTATAGCAACTAATAAGTTATTAGTAATAACATATATAAAATAAATTAAGTATTAGTATACATTCTCCCCCAGTATTTTATTCCTGATAATTTAAAAATTGTGTTGGTTTTCTTATTCTAGAAGATCTTCTTAAATTTTTCTTCAGTTCTTCATCCTGCACAGTTATAGGAGGTGCTGACGTATGAGTTGTAAGATTGTTAGTATCAGAAGGTCCAGCTTCATTATAAGATCCTATTTCATCAGAGGATCTATCTGTAACTTCCTTAAGTACCTACCATATTTTCATCTTGAGATGGTTCATTTGAAATAAGAGTGACATCACCTCTAGGAGCCAAATACCTAACGTTTACCGTTGATTCAGTTCCATTTTTATTTTTAACTAATGCGTAATTTGGATTTACTTCCACAACTTCGACCTCTTCAACTAACGGGTCATATTTACTTCTTCGAATGTGCTTTTTCATTAACACAATTTCCTTCGGGTACAGCCAGGAAGGAAGAGAAGTACCTTGAGATGCTTTCCGCTCATGTCTGAACATACGCTTGTGTGGAGTACAATTAGTAGATGTACATAAAAGTGTTCTAATAGAATGAAGTGCATCAGGTAAAACAATTTCCCACTGCGTAGGTTCCAGATTTCTAGTTTTTAGTGCCAAAGTAATATTTTTCCAAATAATTCCATTGTACCTTTCAACTTGCCCGTTTCGTTGTGGGTTATAAGGAGTAGTTCTACTTGAAGATATATTGAATGATCGAAGAAAATCAGTAAATTCTTTAGAAGTAAATGAGGTTCCACAATCTGAATGTATGTAAGAAGGTAAACCAAAAACAGAAAATAATTCAATTAGGCATTTTATAACTGTGGATAAATTCACATTAGGACAGGGAAAAACAAAAGGAAATCGTGAATATTCATCAACAATAGTCAGCATATAATTATTCTTTGAAGAACTAGGTATAGGACCTTTAAAATCTATATTTAATTTTTCAAATACACTCGTTGCCTTAATTAGATGAGAAGAAGAATTCGATAGAAATTTTGGTTTAATTTCGGCACAAACCGGACAAGAGTTTGCTTAATATCGTCTAAAGAATAAGGAAGATTGCGCGTACGGATTAAATGATACATCTTTGTAACTCCTGGATGACATAAAGACTGATGAAGTTTAAATAGATTAGTGTCTATCATTGCACCACAAATTCGAGAAAAGAAATCAGTAACTAAGTTTTCCCTACCTGGACGATAGATAATATCATAACTGAAACAAGACATTTCTAAACGCCATCTAAGAATTTTTTCATTTTTTATTTTACTAGAGTGATTTCTTCTAAACATAAACGATACAGATTCTTGGTCTGTAATAAGCTTAAAATGTCGCCCAATTAATAAATGTCTCCATTTACGAATAGCCTCGATAATGGCATAAGCTTCTTTTTCGATTGCTGAATGATTGCGTTCAGAATTTGTTAAAGGTTTAGTGAAAAAAGCAACAGGTCTACCATTTTGACTTAGGGTAGCTGCTATAGCATAATCTGATGCATCTGTTTCTACTACTAGAATCTCATTATTATCAATAGTACAAATAAAAGCTTTTGCAATCTCTTCCTTCAGAGTTTCAAACTCTTTTATTATTTGAGGTGAAAGCGGGAAAGATGCATTTTTAAAATTGTTAATTTTTTTTGAAAAATTTGGAATCCACTTAGAATAATGAGAGAACATTCCCATTGCTCTACGTAGGGAGCCAATATCGTCTGGTGGCTTGAGATCTCTAAGAGGTTTTAAACGATCTTGATCTGGACGCAGCGTTTTGTTCTCAATAGTATAACCCAACAAATTAATTGATCGTTTCGAATAGCTACTCTTATGTTCATTCAATGGCTTTTAAATTTTTGTCGTGTTCCTGTTGATTTTCTCCACATATTGTTACGTCATCTAAATAAGCCAAAACTCCAGAAAGTTTTTCTTTAGTAATAATCCTATCGATTACCCTCTGAAAACTAGCTACTCCATTCGTAACTCCGAAAGGAATTCTACGAAATTGGTATAGTTTACCACATGCTTCAAAGGCAGTGTAAGGTCTATCATTTTCGTTAATAGGTATCTGATGGTAGGCACTCTTCAAGTCAATGGTACTGAAAACTTCATATTTGGCAACTTGAGCAACTAATTGTTCAATATTAGGAAGATGATAAGCATCAAGGAGTGTATATCTATTGATAGTTTGGGAATAATCAACGACCATTCGTTTCTTATGATTTTCACTAGATACAATTAATACTTAAGCTCTCCAAGGAGATATACTTTCTTCTATAATTTGTTCTTTCAATAAATTCTGAATTTCATCATTTATAAATTTTTGATCTTGAACAGAATGGTGGCGGGATTTAGTTGCAATAGGTGTACAATCAGGACTCAAATTAGCAAAAAGCGAAGGACATTCTACCTTAGCTTCCATTAAACAGCAAATCGAAAGTGGAGACCGGTTACCTCCAAATTGTACATTTAAAGATGAATGTTGATTTAGAATATCGTGACCTATTATAGCATCAGAACATAAGTTAGGAAGTACTAAAATTCTAACGTTTGGATAGTGATGACCTAAAAGCCTTAGATCAATAATGCAGTAACCTTTTACTTTCAACGAAACAGTAGTAGAAGCCATAGATACTTGTTGTGAACAAGAATAAATCTTAAGATGATTTTCTGTCGCAAAATTATAATCTAAATAACTGTCAGAACTTCCAGTATCTATTAAAGACTTAGTAATAATTCCATTAATATGACATAAAACAAGAGTTTTTGTTAAAGAAGTAACAGAAATGACAGACGTAGCAAGATAATGCATAGAAGCTGCAGTAGATCGTTTGTTAGAACTACTAGTAGTATATTAGGTGATTTATTATTACCGATAGTTTTTGACTTCAAACAAACTATTGCAAAATGACCAATCTTCTTACAGTAGGTACAAGTCTGATTTTTCGCAGGGCACATAAAACGGGGATGATTAGATTTTCCACAAAAAAAGCAAGACTTGATAGATGCAGCTAATGAAAGAGAATCATTTTCATTTTCTTCATAAGGAAGAGCATTTAATGAAACTGGGGATGTCTTGTACGATTCTGCATTTTTATAAGCTTCATCTAAAGTACGAGATGTAGAAACAGCCTCTTCTAAACTTAAAGTCTTGCTTTCCAACAATCTTTGTCGAATTTCAGATGATAACAAACCATTAATAAAAGCATCTCGGATGTATTCATTTTTATTCGTTTCAGCATTAACAGATTTGAAGTTACAGTTCTTACTTAGAAGTTTCAATTCCATCAGATATTGATCAATAGTTTCTCCCAAATGTTGCTTTCGTGAAATTAATGTATGTCTAGCAAATACTTCGTTCGATTCTTTCACATAATAGCTTCGTAACAATTTTATAGATTCATGGTAAGTGGAGCACTGACTAATAACATTGTATACAGAATGACTAACATAATTTATAAGCAATTGTAACTTCTGTCCATCTGTTAATTCCGTCGCAGTTTCGGAAACATTAGGAATAGACAATAAAAAATTTTCAAAAGTAGCAAACCAATGATTTCATTCTTTTGAAGCGGTAGGGGAATTCGGATCAGTTTCGAATTTGTCAGGTCTTAGAAATTTATCCATTACAGCAAAGTAATTATTTGTTCTTTTTTTAATTTAATTTTTAGTTGAATAAATTGTAATAATATTACCTCTGAGAACTTGAAGGCTTTATTCAACTAAAATGACAACTTGTAAATATCATCATAACATAAATATCTATAGCAACTAATAAGTTATTAGTAATAACATATATAAAATAAATTAAGTATTAGTATACACAAACCATCGATGTCTTCTGTTGACAAGGGGTTGATAGCCAGAATATGATCCTGAAGTTTATGGATGTCCTCCAGAGGGATATTTTCTATGGACAGGGGTTTCTGTTGTCGAACATGAAGTTCTCACACACCGTTGTGGATCTGCGGTAGGATAAAGGGCTTTCCAAAAGTCTTGACTTTTTGGTTACCAAATTTGAACCTTGAATATTCGATGCTGCAATTTTCGGGAACATGGACCAGGGCTGTCTTGTGAATTAAGATGTATTGGTCAGCTCGACAGTGGGCTCTGATTTTCATTTCTTCTGAAGTAATGACTACTAAATATTCGTCATTAATTTTGTTAAACATTAGAAAAGGGTGCTGGATTGGCACTTGGATGCAGGAGGGCTTCTTGTCTTGAAAAAGGGCCATAACACAATCAGGGGTGTTGATTTCCAATTGAATTTGTGGGCAAATATAGTGTTCTTCGACTTGGATACAAATTTCTTCCATGTATTGGTGGGTATTATTGATTAGAGCTAAGTAGGGTTTTTTGGGGATAATTATAGTATCATTTTTTGTTGGAATTGGAAATAATTGAAAGTATTGGAAGATTTTGGGATATAGGATAGGAACTTCTATAGCAAAAATTATGTTATCAGTTGTAAAATAACAATTTGTATGAATTATTGAATACCAAGAATTTATATTTAAATCTAATATTTCATCATTTTTATAATGTTTACGTAAATCCCTTAAAATATCTTGTAAGTTCTGAGGGGTTAAGATATCTGGATGTACAATATGTAATTGAGCAAAAGTAATAGCATTCTCGAGGTTTTCTATAAAATTATATATCATATTTGTATGTAAAAGTATTTGATCAAGTAAATTTGAACATAAGGAAAATTTATAAAAACTGTCAGTGACTTCGTCCATAACTATTTTTTGGTCATTAAGAAACTTTTCAATTCGTTTTTGGTTAGTGATAATTAAGTCTATAGTTTTTGAATATTTATTTACTAATTCTTTAGAAAGTGATAATTTAGTATTAATGTCCTGTACTATTTTTTGTTGATTATTTTTTAAAGTATTAATTGCTTTTTCAATTCTTTCCCCATCTGAGGCGTCAAGGGTTCCAAATAGGAATTTTGAAATACTACCACCTAAATTAATTAATCCACGTTTAGTTCTTTTAATTTTAAATAAATTTATGTTTTGTAATTTAATAAGTAAATCATTTACTATGGGTTTCATATGTTCATATTTGTTTTGTAAAGATAACAATTCTAGACTATTCTATTATCACGATATACTGTATTGTTCAAAAGTTTGAATGAATTATTTATATTTTCTCAGCGTTTTAATATTAATATCATGTAAGAAAATATGCCTTTTTGTGACTATGTTTACTGTACCTAATCTAAATGGTAAAATACCAGGAGAATCGCTGATATCAGTAAAAGTTATTTCTTGAGTCCTAATCCTAATCTGTATCACTAGGTACAATGGGATTATTATTGTCTGAATTTTCATTATCTTCCTCCTGAAAAAGACAATGAGGCTTTTTTAATTCTTTAACATGAACTTCATATAATTTGTTTTTCCGATTTTTAATTTCAACTTTATTATTTTCTAATATTTTAGTTATTATATAAGGTCCTATAAATTTGTTATTTTTCTTATTTCTATAATAAGGATTTTTTTTACCATTTGATTAACTTTAAATTCTGTATTTGTATCTCCTTCTACGTTATGCTTACTAACTACTTTTTCTTTATCTTTAACTAGCTTTTGATTAACATTACTATATATGTGTTTCAATTTTTCTTTATGGTTTTCAACGTAACTCGAAAATAATTCTTTCGAATTGAAAACCTCGTCGGGATTACGAGAATTAGTATGTCCAAATACTAACTCGAAAGGTGTAAAGCCTGTAGCACTGTGTATTGAGCTATTATAACCCAAAACAGCATAATTTATTAAATTGTCTTCGTTAGGATGTATTTCTTTTAAAATACGTAATTGTTCTATCAGGGTTGAATGGAAACGTTCCACTGGTCCATTTGACTCATGATGGCCAGGTGTAGTAAAGTGAATTTTGATTTTGTGTAAATTTAGAAGTTCACGAACTGTATCATTTTTAAATTCGGTTCCACTGTCTAAAATAATTTTATGTGGAACACCAAAACTTGTAAAATATTTCATTAGTGCATCTCAAACATTTATTGCGTTCTTTCCTTCAATAGGGATGCATTGCGCAAATTTTGAAAAAGGATCTAAAATTGTTAGATACTGATTTTTGTTATAATGAAAAATATTAATGTGTAAAATTTCAAAAGGTCTTGATGCCGTTTCAACTAAATTTAGTGGTACGTAGGGTAATTTACGTGCGTACTTAGTTTTTTGACAAATGTCACAAGAATTAATATAAGTGCTTATTGATTTTTTCATATTTGACCAAAAGTAATTTCTTTTTAAATAATTTAATGTTTCATCTATGCCCCTATGATTAGTTTTTCCCTCATGGTGATTTTTTATTAGCATTATTTGTTCCTCCAAATCTCTAACTGTATTTATAATTTTTGTACACATAGTTAATTTTAAATAATCTTTTCTAAATATTTCTGTGTAAATTACATTAAACTGTGGAATAAAGGCTCTTTCGTCAAAATACATAAAATATGATTTATTTGGACTTAAATAATTTTTTAAAAAGTCTATTATTAATTTCCGGTTAGTTTTTTATGTTAACTATTCCTTCATGAGATGTCACGTTTTTGTCATAAGCTATTTGTTCAATTAAACCGATACCTTCTTTTTGATAAACAGGCAGTTTTACTACTTGTTCTGTATTACCAGGAATTATTAATTTTTATTTACTTTCGGAACATTATCAAAATTTAAAGGAATTTTTATTTTTGGAGTTACCAATAATTTTGTATCAATATTAATTACAGCTTTTAATTTTTTTAAAAGATCCATTCCTATGAGACCTTGATATTTACTATTAAAATTAAAAATATAAAACTTATGTTTCATTTACATTAAAAATATTATTAATTGGAATAAAAACTACTTTGTTATGAAAGCTAATATTATGAGATGCTTGTATGTGAAAATTTTCATTTCTAATAAAATTTTTGAATATACTGAAAGCTATTTCCGAATTAATTAAACTTTTCGAACTGCCAGTATCTACTAAAAATTTGGCTTTTAATTGTGGAATATATAAAAGGCAATTCGTTTTCTGATAACGGATTAATATTTATTAAGTTTTCTGGTGTATTGTCGAAACCATAGGAAAATTTTCATTTTCGAAAACTTCCTCATTATTGCTGTCAAAATTTTCATAATTACAGTCATTTGTAATATCGTATGTATCTTCAAAATATTGTTCATCTGAATTTTGTTCTGCGTATTCATTTTCAAAAGGATTTTCAAAATATATAGGGTCTATAGAATTTTCGGTCCCTAAATTATTTAGTTCCATTGGTCTAGGATAGGATTTTTGAACATTTGTGTTCCTGGAAGAAATTGACATTGGTTCTGGTTTATTATTTGGGTTTTGTCCCGTTGGTTTAAATACATTGACAGGTTTTTTGGGAGTACCAAAAACTTGTCTATTACTAAAATATCTGGGTTGTGGCATATTTTGCCTTGGTTGAATATTTATTGGTTGATTTGGAAATATTTGTTGTTGCTGAGGTGTAAAAGGTCTTTGATTAAAATTTGAAAAATTATTATTATTTTGCGAACTACTCGTACCTGGATTTTGATAAGAATTTGAATTCTGTCTGTTTGAATTATTTTGAAAATTTCTATTTGTTGAAATATTTAAATTTTGAATGTAACCATTCTGTTTTTGACTTAGAATAAAATTTTCTTCTTCGATAACATACGCAATAGCTAATTCTAATGTATTAGGATTTCTTAATCTGACTAGATCTTGTATTCGACCAGTTAAACCTCTAATAAAAGTTTTTAGAGCTAATTCGTCATAATTCTCCGTTTTAAATTTTCGCTCTGCTACTGTTAAAATTAAAGACATTAATTTCGAGTTTATTGTGCTTCGTGCCTTTAGTATTCTTAGGCCAAATGCACAAAACGATTCATTTTTAAAGGGTATCATTATAATTAAATCTTGAACTAGACAGTCCAGATTTTTCTGATCCCCAAAACTTAACCCAAGTAAATTTTTTAAATCTAACCATGCTCTGATTTCTGGTCTAGAGCCAACTAACATTAAGGCGTTGCCTGATAATTTTCCTATTACCGCTCTTAATAGAAAACTGTTAATAGGATCATTTACATTTGCTACATTTTTATATTGATTTATTAAACATTCACAGTGTTCAATAAATATTTCTAGAGTACCTCCGTCTCCGTTAAATACAGGTATTGTATCGATGTACAATTTTAAAAGTTGATAATTTACTTAAGTTTCGTTAGGCATGTTACCTTCAATTATATTTAAATTTGAAATACTATTAATTATTTCCTCAATCTTGAGATTTTATTTATTTCAAAAAAACTTAAGTAAACTATATTTAAAAATATTAGATTCAATAATATTCTTAAATGCGATCAAAATTATCCTTAGTCTTTTAAAATATTATTTTCTTTAATATCAAAAAGACTGAATTGTAAAATTACTATATTCGTTAGAATTTTACAACTGATTCACAACTTGGCACAAAAATGAAAATAGGAAAGGAATAAAAAATAGGAAAACCTACTTTTCGTAGAATCCAGTCCTTGCTCCCCTGTTGTTTGGCTGCTGGAACGTATTCGTCGTCTTGGCACCCAAAGGAAAGTCTTTTTCACAAAATTAAAGTTTCTGCCGTAGGAACTTCCCGTAAATGATTAAAATCCACGACGTAACTACCGTTATGCACACGAAAAACGCCTCGAAAATATCCTACTGACTGCGCCAGTTAACTGTAGGCATGGGCCGACAGGATTTTAAAAACAAATTTATTTTTTAACAGAGAACTTTAATTAATGATGGACAAATTGAGAATGAATTTATTTCGTAATTTACAATATTTATAACCTCGTTTTTATCTAAAAAAATGCAAGCTTGCGTTTCTACTCTTCTTTGTTCGTAGAGCTGGCTGCTACGTATAACTAGCGCTACGTGATGATGATGATGATGATATACAAACTGTGCACTGGTAGTCAATGTTTTTATGATCATTGACATCACAATTCGTTCCATTACATTTAACTTTATTACATTTTCTCGCTTATTTTGTGCACTTTTTAATAATCATTTTCTGGTTCAGAACGAAATTGTCAATATTATACGGGCGCAAATCTAAAGGAAAAGACTTTATGTACCAAAAAATTATTATTGAATCATACGCATATTCCCTATTCCCATTAATAAAACAAACTGTGAAAAAGCATTTCTTTACTATTATATTACATATTTTTAAATATCCGAACTTACCTTTCTTAGCAAGTGTGTTTTATTAGTTGCTTCACATACAAATTTTGTTAGGTATTTCTTTTTCTGAAAACATTTTGGATTTCTTAGCTTTATAGCCGATCTCTTGTTGTTTTTAAAAACGTAATTAATTTATTGAATTGACTTATATCAGTATCGATCTTCGTAAATAATGTCAATGTGGCCTTTAGCATTCAGTAAATCGACCAGCGTGAGGATGATTTTCATGTTTTTGACTTTTCAGAAAAATAAACAATTAATACTTTTTTAGAATATTTGCCTATGCATATTATCTTTGCCTTGCACCTTGTTACAAAGCAATTATTTCGTGTGCAGCATTTGTCTTTTGCCAAATTTCTGATTTCGGAAGGTGTATTTTGTATATCACTATCACTATTTTACTTATCCTGCAACTAAATTTGCAAAAACCGTCACACAACTATTTAATTAAACTTTGTTAATCTTTCTATTCTTTCGACTTTTAATTGTTTTTAAAATGCAATAATGGATGTTTTTGCCTTTGAAATATTTTGTACTATTTAAGAGTCTCACCAGCACTGAAAACATAAAAATGTTGCAGAATTTTTTTGCATAGTTTAAAGTCCAGAATACATGTTCAAATCAGTGGAACAGTATACCTGTGTAATTTTTTTACCCATCACATTAACCAAAACAACAATATTTATAAGCTTCAAGGTTAGATTCATCTAAAGTACTTCCTAAATTGTTGTTGACGACACCATTTTATTAACTCTTTTTTTTTCTAATTAAAATAAAGATTTATAATGATTATTCGTATGGTATTTTACTGTATAATTGTAATTATAAATTACTTTAATGTGGATTTTAATTATGCATATGGGGTATAAGTATTAGGTAGTACCATACAATCATTTAATCAGTATCTTTCTTTGTAAATGTTATGTGTTTATTATGTTACCTGAAAAATACATTTTCAGGTGCAATTACCATATTACTAACAGATCGTAACCTAAATACATCTTTTACAAAAATCACCGCTTTTCATTTGTACTTTACCATGAAAGTGTCTAGATTTTTAATACGATCACTTTGATTACTCTAATTACAATTACCATACCTACACAAAAAAGGGAAATTATTATTTAGTAGTAGGTAAAATTTCTAGCCCGCCAAAAATTTTAAAGACAGGTATGAAAATCAATGGCGTTCATTGGTCGTAGATAAAGAATACATATATTTATGGTGCCTGTACTTATCAAATATCTTTTTTCTAATGGGCTGTAAGGAGGATGAATCACGAATCACCATATTGTTTCTAAATTACTTGTCTACGCATAATACTGCTTAAAAATTCAATTCTATAACAAAATTTATATGATCATCTATCCATGATTCCGTTAGCGCTGCCGCAACAAAAATGGGTTTAGAACCTACCATTATCAAATGGATACCTACCATCTATGATAAACACTAGGAATATAGCTACCTACCATGGAGATCAACTACCACTAAAGCAGTAAAAGGCTGTCCTCGTGGAGGAGTTTAATCGCCTTTATTGTGATCAGTGGTAGCTTAAACCTTATAAGTACTTAGTGTTCGGAGCAAGGACTTTTAGACAACCCTACCCAAACGACACTCATCTGCATCCACCAACAGAAGAAAATCAATCATTCTTCCTTTTTTTATGAATAGCGTGACACTTTTATTCTTAGAAGAGATAAAATACTTTAAAGTTACAAGGACTATGTTGACCTGCTCTAGGGTTGTTGAAATCTATTGGTCATATCTAACGGTTGTCAGACCCCTAATTACCTATGGTGTGATAAATTGGTGGAACAAAGGGTATAGGGTATCAACGGGATCATGTCGTAGTCTCGCCTTGGAGGTAAGTCTAGACCTTCTGCCCTGGCATGTACAGATGAACACCAAACTTATTATTTTGATTGGCCTAAAAAACCAAAAGCAGTGTTACAGGTCCCAACATTAGACTCTTAATAGCCCTCTGAAACACTCCTTTAATCTTTTAAGCGGAGTCCAAACAAAACAAAGTCCAAAACAGCCTGGTACTGTAAACGCTCTCCTAAGCAACATGCTTAACACAACAAAGTAACTTTGCTGGAGGTTATTAGAGCATAAACAAGTTGTCGGAAATGAGATTGCTGATAGTCGTAAAAATAAGAGCTACTACTGCTTTTATATGACCAAAAGATTTCTGTGGCATCTTAAAATGCCAAATTATTGATGAAGTTCGTAATTGAAAAAAAGAAACTCAGTGGAAACTATTGGAAAAACACTACAGGTCAAAGACAAGCAAAAAAGTTAATACAGTAAATAATTATTGCACTACTCTAAATTACTCTGAGAGCATTAGAAACCCTAACTGGGACAGGTCTTCTTAGAGCCTGATCAGCTTACAAACGTTCATTCTAGCTGTAGGGTATACATGGAAGAACATTTAGGTCGCAGTGTGGTAAGGTCACCTGGGTCTATCGACCCCACTTATAATGTACAATCCACAATTTACAATTCATTAGCAAACAATCTTTTAAATTATGTGACAGTACATTAATCAATCAAATGCAAAAAGACAGAAAGCTAAAAATAAGTAATGAGTAATTATAAAGCACCCAACAAAAAAAAATACAGAAAAAAAATTCATGACAATCGAAACAAGTATTATATTTATGCATGTATGTATAGATATGTCTAATGATCTACATAGTTTAAGTTTAATTGCAAAAACAACTTATTTTTGTAATATACTAATTATTAATCTACAGGTACTTGAAATAATGAAATCATTTGTTTTGTTTAAAAAGTTTAATTCATCTACTTCTCTATTTATCTAAGATCCTTAAATATAAAATCGATCTAAGACCAAAATTCCTATCCCTGGTGAATTAACAAAATGACACTGAACACTAGTAAAATCAAGATAATAAAGTGGATACAGTTCTAATTACAAATTTTAATTCCAATATTTCAACAAGCCACTTGAAATGATAAGAAGTATAAATAAATTGTCTTGGCAGGTGTTTAAAAATGTCGAGAAAAAAATCAGTTGTTAAGGTAAATCAAGATATTGGTGTAATTATAAAAGTGACTGACAACTCTAGACTGAACAGTTGAAAGTCCAATATAAATTTGTATGACTCTATTTTAATATTGTCTTGAGTAGTTAGTGTAGAGTTTGCGATATATATATATATATGTATATATATATATATATATATATATATATATATATATATATATATATATATATATATATATATAAACAAAGTGCCAAGAAAACGCGTATTAATATAAAAATAAAGGAGGATAACGGGAATCAACGCAACAAGGATCATGGTTACAAGTAGGAATGGTAACCGCAGACATGCATGTTTCTGGCTCATTAGCCGTCATCAGTGCGGCATAACCAAGAAGAGTATTGCACTTGGCTAGCAAAAGTGTTGGGTACTTGGGAGTCCGTTTCGCCAACGTGGCGACGCTGGTTGCTAGCCGAAAACCCATTAGCATAGCTGGCCGTGCGTAAGCACAAAATGGCGATAGGACTCCTGTGTGAGCGTTCGTTGTTTTTGTGTTTCTTGACACATGTTTCCCCAACATTCTTTGCTCCCAAGTACCCAACACTTTTGCTAGCCAAGTGCAATACTCTTCTTGGTTATGCCGCACTGATGACGGCTATATATATATATATATATATATATATATATATTGGCCAAACGTTGACTGCAACTCCACGATTGACTTCACGTTATATATATATATATATATATATATATATATATATATTGATATAGATTTTTCTTCTGGGCACACGTTGCCTTAGTAGAGTTTTAGGAATGTGAAATGCCATTTACAAATTGGTTGTCTTGATTAAGTAGTTTTTTTGTATAGATATGTTAAATATATATTATATTGATGAGATTGTGATTGAATCAGGAGAAAAGAGTTGTCATTATTAAAAAAGTCTATACCTAAACCAAATGAATGAAATTTTATTTTAAAAGTAAATAAAAAAAATATTAAACAAATTAGAAAGATAAAAATAAAGCAGGAGCAAATAGGAATAGAAACCAGAACGTGGAAAGTAGAGGAGCTGAGAGAAATATTTAGGAAACAAGTACCTATCGAGATAGAAGGTACCTATAGAAAAGCAGAAAGAAGAAGCTAATAAATAGAGGACTGGATAGAAGACCAGACAGATGAAGAAAGTAAGTTATATTTTTTATTGTATTGGAAATGGAACGGAAAATTTAATTTTTTTTACTAGCAAACAATTTGGTGCCAGTATTCACGACCAGAAGTTCTATTAATATCTATAAGAGGGTGTTCCAGCATAAGGGAGATCCATATCAATATATATCTTTTCTTAAAGGGTTTCAGGTATGGTTTTACAAAACGTTTTTGTTTTTACAGAAAAAAATATCTCCTAATTGAGTACACATTATTTTTCCGAAATAAAGAATTTAAACAGTGTGAATTTTAGGTTATAATTTGCTTCGTCAAGTGAGGTAGTGTTTTGTTAAGACCAATTAGAAAATTTTGTAAAACAAAGTTTTATCAAACAATTTACAAAAAAATTAATTAAAACTCTCAACTTTTTTTGGCATTTATTTAAGGTTAAGTCTTTTAATCGATGTTAAAAATATAAGTATTTTAACTTTTTTATTCTTTTATATAACAAGCCTTACTTCTCAAATCTGTTTAAACTTAGTTGTAGTGAGTTTAATAACAATTATAATAGGAAATAAACATGGGTAAAATAATTTCAACTGCAAACACTCAACTAAACATGTATGTACACCCATACTAGATGAGCGCCATAATCTTCGCTGATGGTAGCACAGGACTGTAAAACTAAATCAATTTATCTTTGTTTCGTGGGGTTGGTAGTTTAACTTTAATCTTCATTATTCCTTATATGTTTTTGATGGGACTAAGATCTGATGAAGCGGCTGGCCTTGGAATTGTTGTCATTTGATGTTCAAGCTTGAGTATGGGCCAAAGTTTGGCATCTTGCATTATCCTACTATAATAATAATAATAATAATAATATGTTTATTTGTCAAAATACAATATGTTTATTTGTCAAAATACAATAATTACAAATATAGTTGAAGAATACAAATAAACTGTAGAAAAACCACGAAGTAAACAAGTTACTTGTGTGTGGCGAAAATATTTTAATTAAATTAAGTTACAAAAAAATTAATTAATATATTAAATGATTATACACTACACCTACATAACATACATTACATTCATACACTCTTTTTTTATAATCTATATGAGTTTCTCATTCTTCAATTTTCGATGAATTCGTGCATAAGACTACGTGGCATGTTCGAAATAAAACATTTAATTGCATTCCTGTACCGGGACAGTTTGGCTTCTTGATTAATATCTTTTGGGAGTAAATTAAGTATTTTAGGTCCCAGGAATAAATAGCTTTTTTGTCCTATGGTTTTATGCATGAATTGAGGAATAAACTGTTCTCGATTACGTGTTGGGTAATTATGGGATTTAGTCAGTTTTGGCTTGTTTTTAAATATATCAATGGCTACATTTAAGAAGAAAAGCTGTCTAGGATCAAATACACCACTCTCGATATATAAATTGTCACTTGGACAGTCGTAGCCCTTCTGAAGTATTAATCTTAAAAATCTCTTTTGAAGTACTTCGAGTTTAACTAGGTAGGTTTTGGATACACTACCCCATGCAACTATTCCGTAATTAAGGTGGGATTCAACTAAACTTTGGTATACCATGATTTTTTGTTTAAAATTAAGGATGTTGCAGATTTGTCTAAATTTATATAATATACAGCGTAATTTTTTTAATAAGTAATTTATATGTTGGTCCCATCTCAGATTATGGTCTAGTATGATGCCTAGGTATTTTGTTTTATTGACAGGTAATATAGTGCATTGTTCATCAACAAGAAGATTGTAGGTTGGAAGAGCATTACTATAAGAGCTGAAGGGTATATATACTGTTTTATCGAAGTTAATAGATAATAATCTATGATCAAACCAGGTCTTTACTTTTTTGAGATCTAATTGAAGTTTTAATTTTAGGTCATACCAGTTACTACTCTCACAGAAAAGTACAGTGTCATCTGCAAAGCTTATAATTTTGCAGCTTGTGTCCAATAGAAATAGATTATTTAAATATATGTTGAATAGTATAGGCCCTAATACTGTTCCCTGAGGAACACCACATGTTATAGTTTCTTCCTTACTTGTTATGTCGTATATTTTAACTTTTTGTTTCCTACCCGTTAAATAACTCTTAAACAATTTATGTGCAACGCCTCTTATGCCCATATCATTTAGTGTATCCAGAAGGATAGCATGGTCCACAGTGTCAAAGGCTT
Source organism: Altica lythri (assembly GCA_964028335.1). NCBI lineage: Eukaryota > Metazoa > Arthropoda > Insecta > Coleoptera > Chrysomelidae > Altica > Altica lythri. The sequence goes on along the minus strand of OZ034802.1, from coordinate 48,457,854 downwards.
TTGACAAATCAATGAATACACCAATTGAGGGCCTAGCTCCCTCTGGATATTAAGCATGCGTCCTTTCAAGAAGAAAATCATTTAGAATGTCACAATACTTTTCAGTATTAACGGTACCATTAACTATAAAATTAATATTTTGGTGGGAAATTTGAACAGTAACAGGTTGTTTAGATAGAAATTTTTTATCCCCTTTATTGTCTCCCATACTACACTGTTTCCGAGTTCAGTCAATTTTTTTAACATTTCGAAAACCATTTCTATAAAAATATTCGTTTTGTTTTTTTAGTAGCGACATCTATACATATAATAAAACTGTAGAAATATATATTTAAATTTTGAACATTGGATCTAACAGTTAAAAAGCACATTAACTAGTAGGTAGAACGACGTCGCGGGTACATCGATATAGAACCCAAAAATGTGGATATTTTTTTTTGTCTGTCTGTATGTTTGTGCGCGCCTCACACGAAAACTACTGATCCGATTCGAATGCAGTTTTCACAAAAGTATTGGTCTTTTTTTAACTTAACATCTGATATTATAAAACGACATCGCAAGTACAACTAGTTATTTCATAAATTGTAAACCTGTTTACAATTAACAATATTTTACAAATAGTGTTGTCATCGAATTTTCGTGATTGCATATTATCAACATAAGATACTGGATGCATTACTTTTGCCTTCGAATATTACAAAAAATATATATCTTAAGATTCTAAAAAATAATAAATTCCGGACACTTTCTAGACGAACAATATATCGAAAATTGTCTCATATTCCATGATCAGTTGATAATTTTTATGATTTTTTATACACAACTAAATTTTTGTTTTTCTTTTGAACTGTCAACAAATCACACATTTAAAAATTTACATTTGTGAGCGTATGGTCTTTTAATATATATCACATCAGATACTTACTTTGTTTCTATTATGGTATAAAATAAATATTTGCATAGTATTACAGTCATGTTTGATGTGTGAAAAATGTATCTATTCAGTAAATTTACATATATGTATCCGTATTAATAATCTTATTATACAGATTAATTATAAAGAAGCCGGTAGGTATGTATTCAAATTATATCACTTCTTTTTAAAAACATGTAAAAAACCCATGCGCCTGTAATTTCTGTATTACAGCCTGTATTAAGCGCACCAGTTTTAACTCTTTAGTGGAACAATTTTAGTTTTACTTTTTGAAAGTTTGAGCATTCCTTTATGTATAAAAAAACTCCCGACTATCTAAGAGCCTTATTTAGGGCCTAAGCTGAATTTGAAAATTTGCAAGTTTTTCTGGGCTGCATATGGAGGTTGTAAGTAAATTTTAGATGGTCGAAAACAATTAAAATATAAACTTTATTTTTTTCTACTGTTTTTCAATTATTGCTATTTTTCCAACAATAAACATTAAATTTTTATTTTGTAACTAACGAAATATTGTGTAAAAATAAATAATATTAAGTTTTTGTTAAATAAAAAATTTAGCACAGGGTTTGCGACTGGCGCATATCGTGATTATGAATATTGGGCATATCCTGAAAGGATTCCAGCAAAAAAATAGCTTCTATGGAAAATGTCCATTGTGGTCTGCATTTCGGCAGATACCGACTGGTCTAATAAAAATATGTATAAAATAAACCGATAAGCACACTTTAAATATTATATATTATAATCTAGAGTGGATCGGAATGTCATCCAAATTTATAGGCAGTCTAGGTAGCTTAAATCAGATTAAAGATGTTTATTTAGAAAATAAACTTTGTATATTTTTTATCTCATCATTATATTTTCTCTTTTTTCTCATAATAATGTATATACAATACTGTTTTACATGATTTTTAGTCCATGTTATGCTGATGATAGAGTTGGTAATGATAAGATAGAAAACAGTGGTCTGGATTAATAGTCCAGTGCTTTACAGACTGTACTATCCAAACTGATATGCAGTATTTCACAGGTTCTCATACCCCAACAACCATAATATGTGGGAAAATCATTTTGGGCGAAAAAATAAAAAAAACGAATTTTTCTCGGCGTTGTACCCAGCTATATCGATTTTTTGTCCCCGTGTGCACCTATATTTCAAATTAGAACGAAATCGTTAAAGCTGTTTTCGAGAACCTATCACAATACATGCAGGCAGTTGCTCGCTTAATATTTTAAGATTTAATTTATTAAATATAATTTAAATGTTTAAATAAACCTAAAAAATAGGACTTTCTTAGATATGTCAAACTTACCAAAATTTATAACCCATGATTTACAACACTCGCCTGCGGCTCGTATTGTAAATTTCATCTTCGTGAATAATAACTACCATTATACGCTCGTCAAATAATATACCTTTAATAAGTGAATAAAATGTCGTTATTTTGTTAACAACAAAAGAAGTCGTTCTCCTATTCTATAAATATTTTGATATGGCTACAATATATGTAGATTCGAACTAGTGAGACAATATTATGTATATTTTATGGGTAGGTATATTAGATCGTGTGAATCAATTTTGTTTCCGAAACTGAATTAAGTATTTTGATTAAATCATCAGATCCAGTTCTCAGGCTTAAATTAACTCTTTAACTTTTTAACCTTCTGTAGGCGGGATTGGAATCGCCGCAGATAGGTATCTATCTGAATAATGATAATAGTAAGGGGTAAATACCCAAACAAAAAATAAAACATTTTATTTTATTTATGAGATGCAATCTTTATTTTATTGGATTCTTTTAAAAAATATAATTTTTATACTATATTACACTATTCTTACTGGTTTGTCTTCCATATTATATAAACAACGTAATTAATAAGCTGATGGATGTAATTAAATGATCAATAAGATTATAATTGAAATTTACATGCTATGATTTTAATTTTGAACATTGGATCTATCAATTAAAAAGCACATTTAATTGTTAGGTAGAAAATAAGTCGAAATAATTAAAAACAGGGTAATTTTAATTTATGATTTTAAACCATGATGATATCGTTTTTTTTTCAAATAAATTATAATTGCTTGTATGTACAAACACGTGATGTTTTTTTTTAATTATTTTTCTATTTTACAAATAATTTTGCATTCATTATTTTTTAAACAGCCATACGTATTAATTAAAAATTAATAATAAATGTATAGGTACAATATTGAACTCATTATTTATGTCCTCGTTTTCGGTGCGTGGTCAGCAAATGTTTTTACGGCAACAGGTGTAACGACGTGACCAACGGTTTTTGCTGCATTCTACGTAAAGAAACGGGGGAGTTTTCTTCGACGGGTTTGCTTACACGCTTGAGGTCGAAAATTCTATAAAAAAAGGTTAACAACAACCTCTATATAAATAAAGACAATAGAAAGAGATAGGAAATGCCTAATAAAAACTTAGTTTCTCGAAACGAAAAGACTGTTAGAGAAACGAAAAACGTTGTGCTAAATTCAAAAATAGGAATAGCGATCCAGTCACATAGCACGGGGAAACTTGAAGAGATTCAGAAAAGTTCATTTATAAATTAAAATTAATTTTTTTATATATATTTTTTAATGCATACATACTTTTTATTAAGAAATACTTTTTTCTGTTAAATAAATTTAAATAGAAAATTACTATAAACATATTTTGTGCAATAATTTATATTATACGACACATTTATGAAAAAGATTCTTTGCATGACGTAAACGAATGATTTAACAAATTCAATGATAATATGGGCGCACCCGAATTCCGGTACGGTCAGACCCAGACCTTTTTATTTTTTGGGGCTGGGGATAATTAATCCCTTCAGTAGAAAATCTTCGCGCAAGTTGGTTTGTAAGCAAATAGAATTTTAAAAAATCGTGGACTTCTGATGAAGTTCCTAAGTGACTGACTTTCGCTCCGCGCATAGCTATGTGCTAAAATCGCTATGTGACTACGGAATAAAATCAGTCACATAGACATGCAATGGTCTTGAATTTGATAAATCTCTAAGTGACTTACTTGTCCTCCGCACATAGCTATGTGCCGGAATCGCTATGTGACTACGGGCTAAAATCAGTCACATAGAGATGTGATGGATCTATACTCGGCGCGTTTCTAAGTGGCGGGCACATAGCTATGTGCCTAAACTAGCCCAGTCACATAGCTATGTGCCTGAATCGCCAAGTGACAGTTTACACTGTACTCATACCAGAGATAATATAAACTGTAGGCATCGAGAGTGGGTACTTTTTTGTTGAGTGGTGTAATTTGGACTTGTGACGTTGGTTGGGGAGAGTAATATTCAAACAGTGCGTGCCGTTCACGTGATCATTCCATCTTTTGAGCGGCTCGGGTATAGGCTGTAGCTTTTATCATTATTAGTTATAAAAATTTTAGGTTTATTTTTAATTTACCATGCCAATAATCAGCATTATTTTTTATATTGTTATATTTTTTTAAGGGGATTTATTTTCCGGAGATTTTTTTTCCGTGGATTTTTTTCCGGGGATTTATTTTCCTGGGAATTTTTTTTTCCGGGATTTTTTTCCGGGGATTTTTTGTCCTAGATTCCCCTATGATACCTCTATCTGGCAATACCACATCTCCATTATCTACTTTTCCATTTTTAATGTTTAAGGTTTTACACTTGTTTAGTTTAAATTCCAAGTGTATATCAGTACAAAAACTCTGCTGAAAAACTTCCAAACAGTTTTACAACGGCAATGAACTATTTGAACTCACCTGAACTGCTAATACATTCCCTTATATAGTAAAAACGAATATTCTAGTATTGTCGAGTAACATGATACATACTAGAAGAAATGAGATTATTCTGGAATACACAACCTAAAAACAGTCTTTTATCTAAAGGTCGTTTCCTTATTCGGTTATCCATGTTAAAATACTGTCCTATCATGGTATGTGACAATACTTTCTCAAATTTTTTTTAGGAAAATAAAATCAATTTACATTTACAAAAAAAACTATTTAAATTTTGACGAAATAATATTATACTCTATGGGATTTTTAACTATTTAAATCGAAACTTAATTAAGCGGTATTTAGAATTAAATTAACTATAAATTAAAATAAAAAAAAATTCGTTATATTTAGATAATATTATAAAGAGGAAAGATTTGGTTTTTTGTTTATTTGTTTGTTTGAAGTGAATAGGCTCCGAAACTACTGGACGGATTTGAAAAATTCTTTCACCGTTGGAAAGCTACACTAATGAGATGAACATAGGCCATATTATATTTTCAAAAAAATTAGGGATCCTTACTAAAATGACCTTAATGTAACCAAAAATGTCCTTAAAATACTATACTATTGATTATGGAATGAAATAATGTACAACGATTTTGAAGAATATATAATTATCTACAGCATATGTCTAACTGTTATAGTTACGTCACAATAACTATTTTTTAAATTTACTAAACCCTTCCGGTCTGCCACTACATGAATTGGCGTTAAAAATCGGAATTCCAATCATGCTTTTAAAAAATTTAAGCCCTCCCAGCATGAGCAATGGGACGAGGCTACTTATAAAGGAATTAAAGGACAATTGAGTTGTAGCAACCATTATAACTGGCCCAGCAGCTGGTCAACTAGCTCATATACCGAGGATACCGATGATCCCAACTAATCTACAAATTCCATTTAAACGGCTTCAATTTTCTATCATAACATCTTTCGCTTTTACTAATAATAAGTCTCAAGGCCAAACCTTCCAATTAGTAGGGATCAGCCTACGAAAAGAATGTTTTGCTCATGGCCAACCGCCTAACGCGGGTCGGATCATCTAAAAATCAATTTATTTTGCTGCCAGAAAATAAAACAACATGTAATATCGTTTACAGGGAAGCGTTGACCCAATAAATTTAATGGCTTTGGTTTGTAGATGTAAAACTTTTCACAAACATTAGTGCAAATAAATATAAACTAATCAAATATTTAAAAAAAAACTTATTAATAACAAGAAAAAAACAAAAAAAAAATGAAAAAACAATACTAAGAAAAAATCAATTTTTAAAAATAAAAAAAAAATATATTTAAAAAATATACTAATATTATTCGAATTTTAAACCTTTTTAGTAAGTGTGTAAAAAAATATTTTTCTTTAATCCCCGTGCAAAGCCGGGTCGGGCTGCTAGTTCGTTATATTTAGATTAATACCTACACAAATAATATTACGACCAATGATTGTATTTAAAAAGAGTTTTCTTTATCAGATTAAAAAATGCACAGCAATAATATTGTGAAAATGGATTAAACATTCGACAAAGCAATGTTCTGAGTTCGTTACTCTTCCTGGCATTCACCACTCAACTTGTATAAAGTAAAATGAACAAAAATAAATTTGCATGATTTACAAATCATATGTCATTATCTCCTTTTCAATCTACTTAGGTATACAGTGCATATATATTTCGTTCTACTTTTTATGTTCATTAAAAATGAAAACTTAAAGAATAATAGTTATTTATTATACAAGGGAAAAAAGTATTAGATTTTAGCTCGAGGTTGTGTTGTCTCCCGACGCGAAGCGGAGGGAGACAAAAAACCGAGAGCTAAAATCTAATATTTTTCCCGTGTATAATACACTATTTTTTTCTGTGACGACGATTTAATATTTTAAATAAAATCAAAAAATTACTGATGCAAAATTTGAATTTTAAAACTAGTAGGCTTTTGTCCTTATAGTGACAATTAGACCTGCGTTATCAATCAACTATCTGCCAATTTGATTCTGTAATTTGATATATATCCGGGTAAAAAAGTAATAATTTCATAAAAAGTGACGTTTTGTGACCCGTTAACAGAGATAAAATGTCAAACTTTTTTCTCGTCGCAGAAAAAAATAACTTTTTTTTTAAACCGGTCAGAAATTAGTACTTTCCGGTTTATTTTTAGGCCAGAAAGTCTCATTTTGTCGGACAAGGCCAGAAAATAAAAATGAGTCCGGACTATTACGATAGACCGGTAAAAGCTTTTACCGGACTCATTTTTATTTTCTGGTCCGGTCCGACAAAATGAGATTTTTTTACCCAAAGATAAACTGGAAATTACTAAATTCTGACCGGTTTAAAAAACAATATTGTACGTAATACGTCCCAAAAGTGCTTTTACTGGACTCGCAGGCTTGAAGGCCTCGCCTGCGGCTCGCCCTGCAATTGCCCGCTCGTCCAGTAAAAAACCACTTTCGGGACTTGTTACGTAAACTACTATTTTTTTAATATAAGTGTTTAACAATACTCTAATAACTTTATGAGTATTTTTATAAACGTTTTCTACCTTTTTATAGCATAAACAGCTTTATTTGGAATAAATTACACAAATTTATACAAAGCAGGATCAAAATATATACAGTAAAATAAGCTAAATATCAAACAAACAGCATAAAAGGACTTTCTTTAAGTTCAAACTTAAACAAATAAATTCCTAATTGCAATGTAGTTTTTAAAATAACCGCAAAATGCAAATTTATGACGAAAGTAATTGGATTAGAAACAATTCTAATATTCCACACTCACTAAAAAAAATTAAAAACCTTTTCCTATTACAGCGACACCTCTAGGTTTATATTAAAAGTATTGAACTTAATATTGAATGGATTCTGTTTTTCTCATCTATAAAATGTGTATTAATGTATTTAAATCTTATAGAATAAACAAATGACAACAAAATTTTTATGGAATTGTGAAGTGAAAAACAAGAAAATAACGTAAAAGCAGAAAAATGGGAAATTACACATTTCGTTTCCTCTTGTTTCTATCGAAGTAAATTAGACTAACTTTACATAGATGTCGCGATAACGCATATTTTACCATTACATACATTATTTCTGCTAAAGTAAAATTTAAAAAAAAAAATTATTTTGTAATGTACAAGATTAATAGTAGTTTACGTAACAAGTCCCAAAAGTGGTCTTTTACTGGACAAATAGGCAAATTGCAGGGCCAGCCATAGGCGAGCCCTGCAAGCCTGCGAGTCCAGTAAAAGCACTTTTTATTTATAAAAAAATTGTATGCACCTAGGCATATGATTTTGATTTTCTCGCTATTTGATTCTTAGCTATTAAATCTAGATTGCGAATGTTACTATCTCAAATCTTTTATAAATTGGCATTGGAGCCGACTTCAAAGAAATCGAAATCCTATACATAGTTGCTTACAATTTTTTTAATAAATAAAGATTTTTTGCTTTTTAGTGAATTTCTCTTTTTGAAGGCGGTTCAATTTTTTTAAAAAACTTTTATGGCTATATAATTAAATAAAGTTTATTTATTGTTTGTAATAAAAACAAACTTTTCTCCAAAAAAAATATTCCAAACTTGGTATATGGATGCAAAATAATTAGGGAGTAAGTTTGAAAATAAGATTCTGTTCTGAGATTTTTAACAGTTTACTTCTTGTTTTTAGAAAAATTCCGTTTATTTTGGATATTTTTTTATAAATCTTTAAATATAAGTTTATGAAACTGATTTTTTGGAACGAAGTTCCCTTTCGGGCGTTACGAACAGTTACGACTGACGCTAGGAGCTAGCCAAAAAAAAAATTCATACCAAAATTTGTCACGACACGACATACGCATGTTGTCTCTCTCTCTCATAGATAGATATACCTATCTTTATTTAAATATGAACCCTAATATAATAAATACTAATAAAAGTACAATTAAAAAGACACTAATTTAAATTAAAGGAAGTACTGTAGAAAAAAATTGGAAAAGAGGTTGACCTTAAAGGCCATCCTTGCAACTTCCCGCTAGTTTTAACCGCAAAGCTATAGTCACGTGACGTATTTTGACGTTTTTGACTTTTTTTGAAATGTTTAAAAAGCCATAACTTTTTAACGCCTTATTCGATTCTGATGTTTAAGATGGCATTCGACGCAGTTTTTTGAGACCTAAAAACGTTACCGGGAGTGCAAAATCGGTTAGTCAAAAAATCTCAAGTTATTGGAAAAAAAACACTTTTTTGAAATTTTTCGACAACGATATCTCACGAACGAATTAACCGATTTTAATTTGCAAAACGGCATTCGACGTGGCTTTTAAAGCTTGAGAGCTGATTAGGTTATGAAATTGATCGATGCAATAGCCAAAAAGATATGCCCAAAAAACATCATTTTTACCAATTGTTTTTTTCGGTTATTTTGAAATTTCTCGAAATCTACCAGCTCGAATCGGTTCAAACTTACAGGGAATCTAAGTTAGATGGAACTCTTTCGAATGCTTTTTATTTCATTCCGATCGGTTAAGCCGTTCAACAGTTATAAAAGGTTTACATACATCCACACACACACACACACACATCCACACGTACATACAGACATACAGACACCCTCGTAAAAATAGTCAGGGGACGTTCCTAAGACCTCAAAACGTTGAGATCCGATGAAAACTCGATTTTCGAAAAACGGGATGAAACCAATAACTTCCCGATTTTAAAAAAAAATTTAATTTTTTTTAGCGGGAAGTTAAAAATAAGTACCTATAATAGTATTATATTTTATTTCATCCTGTTCATAAACATTTCAAAAATAGTTCTTAACTTGACTAGTTAGGTACCTACGTCAAATTTCCTTAACTGTCAGTTACTGTCAAATATTTTAATTTTAAAATTTTGTATTAAATTGTTAATTCCTGTTTTAAATTAAATTAAAATAAAAAGTATTTCTAGGTAGATGTATATCCTCTAAACCTCTGGTATTGTATAAATGGACACTTTTGTGTTAAAAATAATGGATTTACTATTTTTTTTTTCTATTTTGCTTTGAACAGTGTAGTAGTGTCGCGACTAATAAATGCTTATGTATGTATAAACTCTCTGTTGTGTTTACAAATTACAATTCCTTCACTAATTAATCGAAAGGAACTTCGATCCATCCGGGTGTCCCTTGACACCTCTCACTTTTTTTTTTGTTTCAATGTTGTTCTGACGCTAGTTCACTTACTAGCAACATTAATAATTTTTATCATATATCTTAAATATACGCTTGTTTTCTGCTCATTGGATCAATGTTTAAAGAAATAACATATGATTATCTAATTAAATCATCAAATGTTAACATATTTGTGATAATAAGTGTAATTGATTGTACGTAGCTGGTTAGAGTTTACCTTCATTGAAAATTAATTATTATCAAAGGATAAACTGAACTTTATAACAGCATTTATTAATCTCAAAATAAATGTAATACAAGAGAATCCTTAAGTTTTATAAACTGTTTCCTATACTATCAACTTCTGTTTTGAAAATTTATTTATTCTGTATACAAAATTGTCTAACCTGTGGCCTTTCTTTTCCCCTTCGTTATACCACAGTGTTAAACAATATCCTTTAACAAAGTTGAATGTGAACGTGTCAAAGCTAAACATTACCAATAACCTGTTGGCATGACAACGGTAGTGACGTCATTGCCCAGTCACTCTTAGGGAGGGTTATATAGGTCAGCTATTTGTAGCTGTACACGTTTGGAATTCCACAAAATCTTCAATGAATATAAGTTATTTCTGTTTTATGGTTTAAAACAGTCAATGATCAGTTATTGCTAAAATTATGAATTAAAAAAATACAGGTAAGTAAGTAGGTAAGTATATTTAACATATTTATCTGTTGCTTTGTAGGGTAAGAAATGTTGATTTAATATTTATAATAAGTAATGGATACTAAGAAAATTAAAGTAGCTAAAAATGTTTAAACAACATTGGAAGATACTACGAGTCGTGACAGAATTTTTTCCAAAAGGGAAAATCGTGGAAAAAGTAAACATGTACAACTATTGGTGATTTTAAAATAACTTTTGAAATGTTAAAAAAATGTTTAAGTATTTTTTAACAGTGACGATATACTTATCTCTAATTTCTGTTACTATTTTTCATGTCTATACACTTTTTCTGGTACTTTAGAAATTACTGCAAGCTTCCTAACATAACTACAAGAATGATATAACGTTTAAAGTTGCTTTCGTCTCATTATTATCCTTTAAATATATTTCCAAGGATAATTAAGTGCTGTAACAAATAGGCCACCAGCTCAATTTTATCATTAGATTCTGATGACGGATCGCTAGCTTACTTATGCCACCAGATCAATTGAGATAAAAACTTTTTTTAAAAAATTGAACCGTCTCAAAAAAAAAGATGACAAATGCACTAAAAAGCCAGAAATAAAATTTTATTTCTTAAAAAAAATTAAAAGCAACTGGGCAACTGATTTCTATTTCCTTGAAGTCGACTCCAATGGTTTATACCTTGGTAAAAGATTTGAGTTACTAACATTCGAAATCTAGATTTAATAGCTTAGATTAAAATAGAGGGTAATTTGCCATTGGAGCCGACTTCAAGAAAATCGAAATCAGATGCTTAGTTGCTTTCATATTTTTAAGAAATAAAGATTTTATTTCTGGCTTTTCAGTGCATATTTTTATTTTTGAAGGCGGTTCAATTTAAAAAAATATGTATTTTGTGGCATTGTTAGATGTGGGTGCAAATTAATTATGTACTATCTTCAAAACCTTCCGAATACCGTGCAAGAGGTACTGAGTACAATCCACAACAATCCCGACATGTACTAATCTGACTTTTAGGAGTAAATTATCTAGAGACGTAGAGACACCATGCACGTACGGTAAAGGAACACATCGTGATGAAACCTGGACTTAATTATCTGAAATCACCAAACCGCAGTAAGCAAGCGTGTTAATTAAATGCTCATTCCTTCTCCTTCTGAGGAAAGGCCTTTGGCTTCAGATTGGGACAGTAACAAGCTAATTATTATGTTTCTATGTTATACATTATTATTAACATATTAACGGCAGAGTAGATTTTTGTAGTATTTTCTGGAATATCTTTCACAATGATGACCAGACCGTAACCAAATTTCGATGGGACCACACGGACACTCTACTCTATTAAATGCAAAAAGAATTTTTTCAATCAGATTATAAATAATGGAGGTATACGGTAACATACATAGAAAAATATATGGTCAAATTGAGAACCTCCTTCTTTTTTGAAGTCGGTTAAAAACTGAGATAGTAGTCCCTTATTGTTTATTAGCAACTTTTCGTGACATCCATACGGTTGAACGTATGCACTGCACTAAATGTGGACAGCCTAACAATTCTTTGGAATAGAAAAACTACCTACAATAACTACAATGAGAACATAAATTCAGTTTACTTTTTCTCTCTCGTACTGCAAGATCGGACTCAAGTTAGAGCGCTGACTCTAGTTAGTATATGTCTATTTTTCAAATGGATTCTATAGATAACTAGCAATATGGAAGTTTGTTTGGTGTATTACTTTAGGGTCTCTATACCAGAAATGACCAATAAACTTAGATCAGATCAGGAATTTGAATTTTACTACATTATTGCATTTATTGTACTTTTTCGTTGACAAGCGATGTTCAAACAATTGTTTTTATTAAATAAGATATAGCATACTTTAGCAGTCATTTAAGGGTCACAAAAAGTTAACTCGAGCAAGAGTCTACCATCAACAATTGAAAAAACTTTATTTCACTACGGTTACGTTTTAATTATTTATTGCATATCTCTCACTTAAACAACTGATTCTGTTATACGTTTTACTCCTTGAATCACCTTCATTTCAACTTTTTCGCGTGCAGCAATTGCTTTATAATTTACATTCCTGATGTTAGTAGACAGAAAAGCCTACAACTTTAATAATACCTGATGATAAAAATACTTAAATTTCTTAATAAGAGCAATATAAATTTCTAAATAACTCATTTTTTTAAATTTCTTTTATTATCAAATAAAAATAAAATGAATATATTTCTTATTTTACATTACACTTCATCTTGATTTTTTTGTTTATTAGAATTGAGATGAACCATTGCTTCTCCATCTATAACTTCAGTCTTATTATTCTTAAAACAAGGAGCACTTGCGCTCACAACCGCAGCGATAGCAAACAAAACTCCCCCAACAAGGAATGGAACAGTATAAGAATTTGTAATGTCATACAATGTGCCAGCTATTGGACTGCCAACTAAGGATGCTGCTCCCCTAAATAAAATAATCATTCCAAAAGCATTCGTAAGCTTTTCCAATCCTAGAAATTCAACCAGGATAATTGATGTTAAAGAGATATATCCCGCTGAAAGGAAATAATAAATACTCATTAGTAGAAATAAAAATATTATAAAATAAATCACTTATACATAAATAATTGATACTTACCGACAGCTATTCCAAAGAATACTGAAACTGTAACAAATGCCATGTAACTATGACACAAAGGAAACGCAGCTGTTGTAATGGCTCCAATCAGTAGGCAAATATTGTTGACGTGAAAATTATTTATTTTTGGAAAATCTGCTAAAAATCCTATCGCTATACGTGCAATTGTATTGGTAATACCAATTACAGAAATTAACATAGCTGCTTGAGAACTTTCAATGCTCTAAAAATATTAACTTGTAAGTTATCTTTTATTTAGATTTTTAACACCAAGTTTTATTAATACTGATGGCACCTTAAACAATATCATATATATATATATATATATATATATATATATATATATATATATATATATATATATATATATAATCGTGAAACCTTATAATACCCGAAGGTGTAAGGTAATATTTTATTTTATTAGCTATTGTAAATAAATCTTGCCCAGCTCCTCTTGTCTCTAGCTCTGTTCTTTGCCTCATTCCAGCTCGTGTTTCTCTTCTGTAGACACTCGGCTACTACGTCGTTCCATTTCTTTCTGGGTCTACCCCTGGTTCTTCTCTGCGTTGACCTTGCCAGCCAAACCTTTTTTGTTTGTCTATTTTCGTGCATCCTCATGATGTGACCGAACCATCTCAGTTGTTGTTTTTCAATGCTTTGTAGTATTGGTTGGACTCCTAGATCTTGTCTTATGGTTTCATTGCGTATTCTGTCTCTTTTAGTTATCCCTTTAATACCTCGTAAGAATTTCATCTCTGCTGTCTGTATTTTGCTTTCTTGTTTCTTAGTCAGTACCCAGCTTTCGCAACCGTATGTTAGTACTGGCTTAAAAATTGTTTGGTAAACTGTTAATTTTGTCTTCCTTGAAATCTCTTTTCTTTTTATTACTGTGTTGTTTAGCGAGTAATATAATTTAGTAGCATTTTCTAATCTTGTATTTATTTCAGCCTCATTTTTCCCGTCCCTTTGTATTTTTACCCCCAAATATGTGAAGTTATCGGTCTGTTGTATCGTTTTGTTGTTTAGTTCTAGACTTGTTCTAATGTCATTCATTCCAATTACCATTATCTTTGTTTTTTCAATATTTATTTTTAGATTTCTTCTTTTTAGTGCTTCATCCCAGAGTATCAAGTTTTGCTGGAGTTCCTTTTCGTTTTTAGCAGCTATCATGAGGTCATCAGCATAGGCGCATTCTGTCAGATATACCGGTTCTAGGTTTTTGTATCCAATTGGTAACTTTGCCTTTTATTTCTTTCATTGCGTCATCTAGCACGATGTTAAATAGAGTCGTACTTAATACACCCCCTTGCCTTAAACCTTCCTTGGTTCTAAATTCTTCGGATTCTAGATTATTTGTTCTCACGTAATTTCTTGTGTTTGCGTATAAGCTGGCAATGTTTTTCCTTAGGTTTATATTAACTCCTCTTCTTTTTAGGCTGTCCCATATTACTTTCCTTGGTACACTGTCGAAAGCTTTTTCCAAATCTATAAATGCTGCATATATATTACTTTTGTGGTTTTTCTCAATCATTTGCTTGATGGTAAAAATGTGATCTTGTACCCCTCTCCCTTTCCTGAATCCACTTTGTGACTCTTCTAGTTGGTGGTCTATTATTATTTTTAGACGGTTATCTAGTATCCTTTCGTACAATTTGGAGACTATACTTAGTAAGGTGATGCCTCTATAATTACTGCAGTCACGTTTATTGCCCTTTTTGTAGATCGGCAATATTACTCCTACTTCCCAGTCTTTGGGTATTCGCGACTCTATTGATATTTTATTAAGTAGGCATGTTAGTACTTCGAGGCCGCTTTCCTCCATATTCTTTAGCATCTCTGCTGTTATTTCATCATGGCCGGCTGCTTTTCCCCTTTTTAACAGTTTTACTGCCTCTGCTACTTCTTCTAATGTGATTGCGCAATAATTATGTTCTACTCTTTCCTCCTCCTTGTTTTCATCTTCTATTTTCTCATTGATCGGTTTTGTATTCAACATGCTCTGAAAATATTGTTTCCATCTAGCCATTATTTCATGGTCGTCAGTTAACGTTTTCCCTTCAGTGGACAGGATATATGTGCACCTCTCTTGTTTCCCTTTCCTCACCGTTTTCAGTATTCTGTAGAACAACTTTTGGTTTCCGTGTCTATCTTTCTCCATCTTATTTCCAAAATCCTCCCAGGATTGTTGTTTCCCTCTTTTGACTATTTCCTTCACTTTTGTTCTTTGTTTTTTATATCCATCGTATGTTTCGTTGTTCCTGTTCCTTAAATAATTGTGCCATTTATCCTTTTTTATTTTGATCTCAGCTTTTATTTCCTCGTTCCACCAATTTGTTTTCTTCTTTGATTTGTTTACATTTGTTGTTCCACATACTACCTTGGCCGTTTCTAGAATTTTTCCTTTTGTAATTAACCAAAGATTTTCTATGTTAAGTTCTTCCATGTTGTCTTTAATTTTTTCCATTTCTTCTTGTAGTATTTTTGTGTATTGTTCGGCTTTTAACTTTTCTCCCAATTTGTAGTATTTTATGACTGTCTTTGTAGTTTTGTTTCTTTTCCTAATCGTCTTATTATCTCTTTGTTCGTTTTTTGTTCTAATTTTAGACATTATTAGAAAATGGTCAGTAAACACTTCTGCTCCTCTTCTCACTCGGGTATCTAGTATTTCCTTTCTATGTGCTTTATTTATTATAACATAATCTATGATAGATTTTTCATTTCTGCTTACTACCTCCCTAGTATACTTGTGTATATCCTTGTGTTTAAAGAACGTATTTGTTATGATAAGATTATTAAGGAGGCAGAAATCAATAAGTCTTTTCCCATTGTTGTTCTTTACCTCTTCACCATGAATTCCGATTGTTGTTCCTGATATCTCATCTTTTTTCCCCACTCTCGCATTAAAGTATCCTATTATTATCAATCTGCCTGCTTCGTCTTCTGTTAACTCTGATAGCTGTTCCCAAAACTTTTCTTTTATGTTTTCACTTTCGTTTTCTCCTGGTCCGTACACTACTAATAATGTCGTTGTATTTTGTTCCTCTATATCTAGTTGGAGTTTTAATATTCTTTCCGATACTGCGGTCCACTGTCGTAAGTATTTCATGTTGTCCTGTCTGATTAGGCATCCCACTGCCTCCGCTGCTCTCTGGTGTTGGCCTACTCCACTATAAATAAGTGTGTGTCCGCTATTAATCAGTTTTTCTCCTTTTCCTTTTACTTTTGTTTCTGTTATACCTAGTATATCAAGTCCTGTTTTATTGAACTCCTCCTCTAATTCATGCTCTTTGTTTGTCATGCTTCTGATATTCCATGTACCGATTTTCCAAGTCTTGGTTTTTGCTTTGTATTTATGTTTTTCCAAATCATTTCCGGGTTCCTTGCCATTGTCTTTCTTTTTATAAATGTTGGTGACTTTTTTTAAAGGTTTTTTGCATTTTTTGTTTTCTGGTCCTCGAACTTGCTGCCATTTGGGGATCTTTGGCTAGCGGTCCTTTTTTTTGTCTGTTCACTATCATTCCTTGCAGGGCCATTGTTCGTACCTAAATCTTTTACTCCAAATGTTGAGTTATCGACAACTAGTTTGTTATATTTCAAGAAGGCTTTATGTCCCTTACTTCTAGCTTCTTTTAGGTGGGGAATTAAAACTTTCCTTTCTTCCATAACTTCCTTAGTAAAATCTTCATCAATCCAGATGTTTGTTCCTTTGAGGCCTTCAGCATTCTTTAGAATTTCCATTTTCTTGTTCCCGGTTTTTAATTTTAGTACTATTGGTCTTTGTCTGTCATGTGCGTAGTTTCCAATTCTTTGGAAAATCTGCTAAAAATCCTATCGCTATATACGTGCAATTGTATTGGTAATACCAATTACAGAAATTAACATAGCTGCTTGAGAACTTTCAATGCTCTAAAAATGTTAACTTGTAAGTTATCTTTTATTTAGATTTTTAACACCAAGTTTTATTAATACTGAAGGCACCTTAAACAATATTAATAATAAATAAAATTTAATAGGACTTACTTCACTCTTGGCTAACTCCACTATGTATACGAAAGGTATATAGAAAGCTGTCATACCAAATAGATTCGATACTGCTAACACTAAGAACACACGATCTTTTAGAAGACTTGTATCTATTAAATCTCCAAGACAGGAACTATCTAAAAAGTATACAAAAGCATAAAATTAACCAATATTAATTTATTTAATAAAAAAATAATATAATTTTTTAATTAATAGTGTAATACGTCGCAAAATTACTATACGCGATCTTTCGTTATTTTTATGATTTTATAATATGGCTTATATCTGTTTTTCGGGATATACGAATTCCTAACCGTGGTCATAACAATTGGGGATTAGTACGTAATTCGGTAATCCTATGTCCGAAGTCCTAACTCAACATTTTCTACCTGATCTTTGCGACTACTTTAAATTTCTTAATCGGATTGAAGAAAAGAAATATTTCACCTAATTAGTACTTGAAAATAGTAATATTATTAGGAATTTCCAATAGAATTATAAACTAGATTTTTGGATTATAATAAAAATGAAAGGGGAAAATGCGAATTCGGTATTGGTTAAAAACTTGAAACAGAGATATTAACAAAATGTTTAAGGGTTTCATGCAAATTTGATTTAGTTGTTTTTGAAACTTTCGAACATTTATTAAACGAGTAATCATTAAGTTCAATTAACAAGTGACAAGTTAAAAAAATCTTTCAGTCATCTAATTGTTCGTATTCACGGTAATTCTATTATTATTTATATTTACGGAAAAATTATACTTTATTACCGTTTCTACTATATAGTTTATCTTCACCAAAAATCTTCACTTCAAGATTTTAACGTGCGGTACTTTTACGAGTAAAATCTAATTAATTAATGAATCGTACAAAAAACAAATAATGTAAAATTTTCCAAAACACATTTTGGTTAAAGAGTCTGTCGCAACACCCCTTACCTGAGCCCAGTAGGGTGCTAATAAAAGAGCAATAAAAGAGACCTTTTCGCCTACCCTCACCGCATGTGGTTGTATGAATTCACGATTTTACAATCTATTGTTTATATTTAACAAATATATGTGTTTAATTTTTTATAAATTAAAATAAATAAATATCAGAAACGTAAAGATATTTTTTTTCTGATTTCAACCATATATAATACTTACGGAAAATTTTGTAGTTTACAGTTATGTCAGCAAAATATTCTAAATTACACTGAGAAACAAACAAGAGATAATCTCATAATGTGGTACAAAAATACTCAATGATTATTAAATTTAAATCCAAAACAGCAAGGGATAATCTCATAATGAGGTGTTGAAAATAGATAAACTTTAACAATTCCAATAACAATCAGATTGAAAGAGATTTACACTAATTAAAATGCTATTGCATTACAAAACATCCTAATGTTTTTTTAATATCAATTTGTATTGTTGGGTAATAACAGAAAATATATAAAATGTTAGCCATTATTCACAAACAATCAAACAATTATTTGTGTCTTGTTTTACGTACGGTATACATCATCCTATTGATTGTTCGGTAGTGATAAAAAATATATGTGTTTGTGTATGATGGAATTCCTACGCAGTTCTACAGCTTTTAAGAATCACATAAAGGAAGTGGGTTTGGTAAATTTTTTTGATAGTACATGGATTTGTTTCACGTTCCAGGACATGTGTGTGTGGGAATAGAATCGGTGATGGGTATATTTATGACTATTAATAGTATTAATATTAATTGACAAGTCCTGTTAGATACAGGCACTAAAGGTATTTTATGTTATATTGGGTGTTGTTTGTTTCTCAGTGTAATTTAGAATATTTTGGTGTCATATCTGTAAACTAGAAAATTTTCCGTAAGTATTATATATGGTTGAAATCAGAAAAAAAATATCTTTACGTTTCTGATATTTATTTATTTTAATTTATAAAAAATTAAACACATATATTTGTTAAATATAAACAATAGATTGTAAAATCGTGAATTCATACAACCACATGCGGTGAGGGTAGGCGAAAAGGTCTCTTTTATTGCTCTTTTATTAGCACCCTACTGGGCTCAGGTAAGGGGTGTTGCGACAGACTCTTTAACCCACATTTTGTTTTTAAAAATTTGAAGACTTTTTTATATTTATTAAATTCAAAATTAAATAATATTTGTATGCAGTTAGGAATTCGGACATAGGATTAACGGAGAGGGTCTGAGACCGGTAGCTCAGCTGGGGGTTGATCGTAATGATCTGACCATAGTTAGGAATTCGGTATTACCCCTGTTTTTAACTAACAAGTGAATTAGCTTGAGAAGCGCTTTATATATTTACTACAATAAAAACTCTTCCTTTCTATCGATGTAAAACTGGTGAGCGATAGATAAAGAAGTATGTTTGGGTTACCTATGCTATGAATAAAGAAGACCTGATAGAAAGGGCGATTGAGTCTAAGGAAGTAAGGGGTGCAGTGAGCAGAGTCACGCAGGTAATAATGACCAGAAATAGCCAAAGAGTCAGCACCAATTTTTGGGTAGGTATTAGAAGCAAGCTGAAAACTTGTCACATACATCTCCTATTATACTCCAATACACAACTGCAGACCTGGCTGGTAAGTAGCGGGGCTAATTTAATATAGGTATGTAATTTTTTAATATTCTAGTTTAATGTTTCAAGAATATAAAAATAATTAACCAGGCGGTTTATTTGGGGTTTTAACATTGCTAGACGCATATATAAGTATTTTGCAAATAAATAAGAAAATATTTTTGAGGCAACTTAAATTTTAATAGGGATTTCCAAAAAGATAGATCATTTTATTGGGAATTTCTATATGCCAGGTGATCTAAAAAATTTAGTATAGGTGCTACTAATTAGCGCTATAGACATGTAGTATGACAGAGAACGTTTATCGGCAGCTGTCTGCGTTCTTGCTTGCCTCAAGTTTGATGTAGTTTTGCTAAAAACAGTTTATATAAAAATTATTGTGTTAGTTTGTTGGTTATGAATTTTTTGTTACTTTTTATCACACAAAAATTGTTTTTTAGTTAATTTTAGTATAAATCTAAATGTACTAAAGTACTTAAATATTTGACATTAGTGCAATAGTATATTGTGTGGCAAGGGCTGAAACAAGACGATTTCTGGCTAGGGCGAGAGTTGACTGCCCGAGCGAATCGAGGGCTGTCTTTGCCCGGTCAGAAATCGTATTTGTTTCATCACGGGCCACACACTATATTTTTTATATCACATGCATTGAAACAGCGAGTTTTGATCTCTGTAGCCAGTTGAAGTAAGACTATTTCAGACAAATAGCGTGGTAATATCTTGATAATGATTTGACGACAGCTGTCAGACGATTATGATTTTATTCGCTTTTGTTTGTTACAAATGCCATTCTGACAGACTTGAAATAAAGACATAAATAATAATTAAATGAATGTGCCGGGCAGAAATAACGTTGTTTCTCTCCTAGGGCAGAAAAAACTGTCAGTTTCTGACTGACAGTTGCATTGGTCTGAAATTGTCTTGTTTCGACTGACAAAACAGGGATCAAAACAAGCTGTTTCAATGCATGTGATATGAAAAAAAATTTTTTTTCAATGAATAATAAGGAACATTTTTTTAGAAAATTAATTTTTTAACAATTTATATGGTTTTATACAATTCATCTCTTTGTCGCTCCATCTAAAATTTAAAAAATTACTCTCTTCTGTGACAGTATTCAAATTCAAAATTTATACATAAATGAAATATTTTTGATATGTTAAAATAAATAAAGGCTAATATATGAAAGTAAGTAATGATTACTAAAATATATGTATAATTAAAAAATCGGACTTACCTATTGAAATAACATAATTATACAAAAATGAAGCACAAAAATATAAATTTAATTTATTCACATCAGAAATAAATTGTTCTTCTAACGCGGCAAGGAAGAACGCAGAAAGCTGCCAATCAATGCTCTCTCATACTGCAGTTTGTCTGTAGCGCTATTCATACATAATTTGTTAGATTACCTGGTAGATAAAAAGTCCCAACAAAATGATCTGTGTTTTTGCAAAAATCTTATTTTTTGGTTAAAAGTAATACCCTATTAAAATTTGAAGTTGCTTTAAAAAATGCTTTTTTTTGTAAATTCCACATTGCCCTAAATATATTTGTGGAAATAGAAAATTAATATGTAGTGGTTGAGTTAGCCCCACACCAGCTAGGTCTGTAGTTTCGTGTTGGGGTATAACAGAAAAGGTAGGTATGTGACAAGTTTCCAGCCCATCTTAAATACCTATGCAAAAATTGGTGCTAACTCTTCAGCTAGAAAGAGCAGGACGACAGAAGATAGCAAGAAGTAAATTAAGAGGGAATGATAAAGTAGTGTATATAAAAAGAAATTTGAAACAATTCTAAATCAAGGTTAAATGGAAAAATCATAGGTACCTACAATACTAAGACGAAAGAGTGGTTTTAGTGGGTATACGGATACCACACTACCTAATTAGGGAAGAATCAGAAGCTAGGTGTGCATAAAGCAGTTCCACTCTAGCCGACTCCTACCTAATGTTTCTCAACTAGAGGCGGTCTTAGGTAGGGGAAATAAACGGTACAAAAAATCTCTCTCGCGCATTGATAGCTGACTGGCTGGTGATTACTTCCCAATATTCCATCAACAAGTCAAGCTAACAGTACGAGAGAGATAGCATATCCCAAAAAAATTCTCTCTCACACACCAGTCTCACATCGGCAGCACGGAAGGTTGTCTCTAGTATTATATGTTAGAAAGAGTTACTAGGCAGATGAAGGCAATACTAAAACAACATTATCTGTAGTACAACACTGTTTAGTGTTAATAAAAATAAAAGATAGTGCTTTAAAAAAAAGCAAATAGTTAGTGATCATATCTATATTTTCTAGCGTTTGAAGGTGTGTAGAGTATTTAACATATCGGCTATTCTTTTGATAGTAAATTGTTTTGTACATTAAAATAAATTTTCATTTATCTGCATATTTTTCATATTGCGCGTTTAAGATAAATTTAGTTTATCGGATACTTACTTTCAGCAATAGGTGATTTTGGTCTTCCTGTAAGACTATGCACACTATTTCTAAATTCAGCTAAAGAAGATTTTGACTGAAACTCTTTCAGATTTTGGATAGATTGTGTATATAAAACATCTTTTCTAGCCATTGGTTGTAAACTTTCTTTCCTTTTTGTAATAGACATATTTGAATTGTAGACTGAATTTCTAATACTTCCCTACAGACAAAAAAATATATATTTAGGTATGAATTCTATTCATATCAAAAGAAACATAAAGCAATAAAATATGAAAACAATTTAAGGAGGGTAAAATGATTAGTTTTATATTGTTGACTTGTACTATCATTTCAAAAATCTTTGTGTTTAAAGAGAAATGATTTTAATAGAGTAAAATATTATATATTTTAAATAAAAAGGTATAAAATATAAATCATAATAAAAAAATGGGGAAGTGTCACTATAAATCACTAAACTAAAATTGAATTTAAAAAGATTTTTACTTCGCTACTACGACCCAGCATAAATGTAGGCTTTGCTGATGGTTTTTCTTCGATTTTAACTTCTGCTACTTCATATGTTAAAGGTTTCATTAAGGCACCAAAAAATGAACAGCTTATAGTAATTCCAGCTAATGCAAGGAGAGTATTTTTCCATCCATACGCATCCAATAAATATGCAGCTAAAGGAGCGAATGTAAAGGTTCCTGAAGATGCAAAAATATGAATATCAAATAATATACTAAAGAATATATCATATTCTCCTCAATTTAAGTAAGTATATGAGTTCGATAAGTATAACCACAATTTAAAATATATTTATACAACGCCTGCTCTGAAAGTTGACTTTTCGAGCGCAGTATGTCATCTCCGAAGTACACAATAGTCGCATACTTGACTATATGTATTTCATAAACGCACATGTTTGGTTATGACTATGGAGGGTAGAGGTAAGGAGAACTGTCTCCGTGTATTGAATGTGTCCGTCAAAATGTGTTAAGTAAGGGTGGCGCTACGATCGTAGTAGGGTAAATTTTAAAAAAAGCGCCATAATTTCTTAGAGTAAGATTGATAAATTACCAAGGAAAGACAAATTTTCCGCTTTATTATGGCTCCCTTTTTAAAATAATCATAATATAAGAAACATAAGATAATAATAAACTATATAAAATGACATTTTATTAATGATTATTTTCCAACAATAAGTGAATAAATATTTAAAAAATAAATTTATTACATAATATGAGGATTAATAGCACAATCGAAATGACAAAATAAAAACTAATTTGAAAAGTATGATAACAAAAAAAGTTCACAAGCTTGTATTCAAAATTTTTAATAATTTAACGCTTAAAATTTACGAAACGAATTTAAAATACAATAAACTGAATTTTTTGGAACTGCTACATTCATTCTGTACCCTACATCTACTTTAGCGCCATGCTAGTGGAAAGTTTCCGAACTGTTATTTACCTCTAAAAGGTGGACACATTTTAAATCTTTTCCCATTTAAGATCTTTCGCCTTACCTCTACCCTCCATGGTTATGACCACATAACAACACGGATTCCGCCTAAACTATCTGTCGTTTTTATTTGACACTCGATCAGTCCTAACCCTTTTTTAATTTATGTCACAACTGTCACAACGCAACTGTATTAAACGCAAAAAGAAAGTGTAGGTAATTAAAAGAAGTGTACTATTTAAAATAATGGTCGATTTAACAAGATGTTTAACTCCACCTGAACTAGTTGAATCAGCTAAAAATGCAACAACAAATTTATTGCCAGATGTGTCAAAAGAAAAATTATTTGTTATATTTCTCTCAAATTCTACTTCCAGAGCAGTAGTTGTATAAAGTATTGATCCTAACACTTGCGGAAATTAACTTTCCCGCACTTAAACTGCTTGCCCGAACTCCGCTTCGCGTCGTTCGGGCATCGGCAGTTCGCGTGCGGGAAAGTATAACTTTCCGCACTTGTTAGTATAATAACTATTATTATATTTCTCTTCGAAAAACCCAACCTAAGTTCAGCAAATCAAGTAAATTATCAGGAAAGTATTCATTAAAGACATTTCTTTTCTTGTGGTTTTTAAATTTCGACAAAATCTTTAATGAATTGTTTACTTACCTACTCCTGACCCGCAAACTGAAAGACCAGTAGCTAGAGATCTTTTAGATTCAAAGTAATATCCGACCATAACCACTGCAGGTAAATACATAAACCCGTATCCTACCCCTCCCATAAAGCCATACACTAACATCAATGTACTCACATTTGGGGAATAAATAGAAAGAGTTAAAGCACATGAGGCTATAATACAACCTAAAAAATAATGGATGTGAATATAGTAGAAATATAATTATGAACAAAAGTTTACCTGTAATACACGTTACCCTACATCCAAACCTATTTGCAACAGCACTTACTATTGGACCCACTCCTAACATAGCCCCAGCCATAATAGAACCCACCCAGGCTATTGTGCCTTTCGATGAAACAAAATTATCAACTAAAGCTGGTAACAGTATCCCAAAGGAATATCCAACACCATCCACGCACATATTGCACATGAAGGAAGATATAACTATCACCCATCCATAACCTCCATCAGGAGGTGGTGGTACAGGATTTTCACCAGAACCATTAGTTTCTTCAGTAGTGTCGGTTAGGCGAGCCTTTTCCTTTTTTTCTATTTTAGCTTTAGCCTAAAGAAATAAAAAACAGATTAAATCAGTGGTTCCATCTCATACTTTTTTAAAAACATACCAAAACAAGTAGGTAAAACTAAATTTAAAACAAAATATGATATGGATTTAAATATATTTTTGTACAACTGTCATTAAAAGTGACACTTTTAATGATAGCAAACTATGTTAAAAACGATTGTTTACATAGCAGCGTGTTAAAAATACTTTTAACACGTTGCCATGTAAACAAGTTTACTTTTAACACGGTTTAGTTTACTTTTAACACGGTTTAGTTTATTGTCATTGCAAATTCGCTCGTTTCATTATCAAAATAGGGAAGTTGTACAAAAAACATTGTATGGTATTTGTGTTAAAAGTGATTTTATTTTGTTCGTGAAATTGTTCAATTCGCTCCGCTCATTTCACAAACGTTTTCACTCACAAAATAAAACCTCACTTTTAACACTCATATCATAAATAACTATTATACAACGCCTGCTTTGGAAGTTGACTTTTCGAGCGCAGTATGTCATCTCCGAAGTACACAATAGTTGCATACTTGACTATATGTATTTCATAAACGCACATGTTTGGTTATGACCACATAACTACACGGATTCTGCCTAAACTATCTGTCGTTTTTATTTGACTAGAGAGACTACTCGATCAGTCCTAACCTTTTTTAATTTATGTCACAACTGTCACAACGCAACTGTATTAAACGCAAAAAGAAAGTGTAGGTATTTAAAAAAAGTGTACTATTTAAAATAATGGTCGATTTAACAAGATGTTTAACTCCACCTGAACTAGTTGAATCAGCTAAAAATGCAACAACAAATTTATTGCCAGATGTGTCAAAAGAAAAAATTATTTGTTATATTCCTCTTAAATTCTACTTCCAGAGCAGTAGTTGTATAAAGTATTGATCCTAACACTTGCGGAAATTAACTTTCCCGCACTTAAACTGCTTGCCCGAACTCCGCTTCGCGTCGTTCGGGCATCTGCAGTTCGCGTGCGGGAAAGTATAACTTTCCGCACTTGTTAGGATAATAACTATATTAATGGTATCCTTGATTTTTTAAATTGCTATGATTTCAAACTTTAATGTAGATATAGCGCCTGGAAATGTCAAGTGACTTTACTGTTTTTAGCCCAAAGAATATTGCACTACTTCTTCTGATTATAACTTTTGAACCGGAAGTGATCAACTTTAATTACAAAGAGTTTTATTTTAACATCTCATTTATGTCTTTAGCATTTCTGATAACGTTGGAGATGTGTTTACAGACAAACGGACTGATGGACAGACAAACAAAACGATTTCTACTTTTCCACATTTGATGTTGGGTCAAAACAAAAAACACCAATAGTGTTCGTAGGTTTGGTTCAGTTATTATTTTTCCAAATTTAATTGCTGAATTCAACGAATCAGCATATGGTTAAAAAACACATCTAAACGAGCTTTTTATTTGAGCAATGGACAAAGAATTTATCCCAAATAATAAAACTTCTATCGAAAGAACTGACACAGAATTTAATTTTTTGGCATGTAAATGATATTGCCATTACATAACTAACAAAAACTTTTCCACTAAAACACTTTGTTGCTTGTTAGTTATAGACAGAAAGCAGATTTTGGGTATACTTTTGAGATTCAATTTAAATGAACCAACCATCGGTACCGAAATACTTATTTACACTCTGAGAGTACAACGATTCTTCAAACCAAAAAGCAGTGAGTTTTTTTAGATCTATTCCTTTTACCCCAAATCCTACAAGATATAATAAGTGGATCAATTTGTTAGTAACTTATGTTCCACTATTTTTCTTAGTATGCTGTGTGATCTTGAGCTATGCAATGGTAACTCCTATAGATACCTCTACCTCTATATACCTCATTTGGCGGAAAACAAAATGTTGAAACCACTTACGTCTCTGAATTCGTTAATTTGTTATCGTGAAACGGGAAGCGTTCGGGAAAGGCATTTGGGACAATCAAGGATAACAACACCCCATCTGGACCGATATGTTCAGAAAGCAAGAAGACATCGCACAGTGACGGCACGACAGTTCATCAATCAACACCGTGGAACTCATAATGTTTCGACACATACCATCCACCGAAGGATGGAAGAAGATAATTTCGTTAGCCGAAAACCCTGGAGATGCTAACCTTTAAATCGAGGGAATGGCGCCAGACGACTACGTTGGGCACAAGAACATGTTATATAGCAGCAAAATCAATAGCAAAACGTTATTTTTCTTGATGATCCTCGGTTTGGTTTGTATCTAGATTCTCGAAGGATACGCGTATGGAGAGGACCTGGCGCCAAAAATCGAATGCAACATACACCAGAGGTACACAGCTGCAGAGTAGGCACAATTATGGTATAAGAGGAATTTCGTTTGACAGTAGAACTGATGGATATATTTTTAAAATCAGAGCGCTACATTACAAATGTTCTAAAACTTGTAGTTGTTCCATACGAGCTAAACATTAGTCCTGATTTTATCTTAATGGATGACAACGCGATGCCCCATACAGGTAGAGTAACAAGAATTTCTTAGAATAGCAGAATATTCCAGTTTTGCCCTGGCCAGCTCAATCGCCTGATCTCAAACCTATTGAGCATGCGTAAGATATGCTTTGGTAAAGACTTTTTGAATATCAGAATTAATTTCAAAATCGCAATGAGCTGTTTCAAGCTCTTCAACAGTGCTGGATAGCGATTCCCCAAAAAGATCTGGATAACTTGATCCTCAGTATGGAAAGACGCTGTAGAGCCATAATAAATGCATAAAAAGTCCTCATTCTTTATTAATCAATTTTTTCATCAAATGATTATATAGAGGCAAAATAAACTTCTCAATATCGTAGTATGTAAATTATATTTAAACAGCTAAACTAAATTTAATCACAAAATCAGATGATTTTGAAAACAAAATTTTACCATTTTAAATAATATAGTTAAATTAAATCTTATACTATATCTGTACCTACATAACAACAAATGTAAGGGATTATTAGGGTTACATAGTATACAAAAATAGTTACTGTACAAAGATTAATTATAATGAATATATTTCCTGACCGTTTAAATTAATTTAAATGTAATAATTACTGGGGTTCGGTCAATAAAATTTATTAAAAATTTTTTTTTATAACACTACATATGTTTCGGCATTATACCATTTTCAAGTGTCTAAAATATAATATATTCAAATTACTTATATGAAAACAGAATGACATATTATAATGACATTTTTTTATTATTTTAAAAAATATAGGTGGGTAAAATATTTAAATAAACGAATCTACCAACACAAATATGATATAAGCACCAAAAATGAATATTCCACCACTCTTTCAAAACATTCTTTAAATGAATTTCATAACTTTGACTTTGATAATGTTAAAATAAATACTTGCAAAAGAAAATGACTTAACAAAACGAAGTTTTTTAGAAATGGTTGAAATAAAAAAGGATCCAAACAATGTTAACTGTCAAACTGATATAAACAATTTATCGCCTATTTATTTACCATTAATAAAATAATTGTAATGTCTTGTATTTTATTATTTTATTAAAAATATTTTACTCACCTATATTTTTTAAAATAATAAAAAAACATAAAATGTCATTATAATATGTCATTCTGTTTTCATATAAGTAATTTGAATATATTATTATGTTTTTAATATAACTAATTTATAAATATTTTAGACACTTGAAAATGGTATAATGCCGAAACATATGTAGTGTTATAAAAAAAAATTTTTAATAAATTATTGACCGAACCCCAGTAATTATTAGATTTAAATACAAAGATTAACTTTTAATCAAAATAAATAGATATGCTTAAATATAAATTTCTTTTAATTTTAATTATTTATTTAGGACCATTTATTAGTTTCTTGGAAGGCAATCTTTATGTATATTATTTGATTTTATCAGAGTATTTTGAAAAATATATTTGCATTAGGTTATTAATCTTATATACTACATTTTAAAACTTAAAAAAATAAAAGAAAACAATATCTAAATTTGGTTACATCTAATTTATAAAAAAATAATAAAAATAGTGCCGTTTTATTTAATAAGCTTAATAATCAAATATTAGTTGTCATCTTCCATTGTTTTATACTGAAATTTTAAAAACCATTTGAAAAACAAATCCTTTGTTTTAGAAATTTAAATTTTTACACTAATGAAATTTTTTTCCACAAATTAATGCATAAAATAATTAACAGCCTAATACAAGCTTTATCTTAAGGTAGGTACTTATAAAAACTCACCATTCTGTTCTTATATTACCAACATAACACTGCCGCACAATGACATAAAGTGAGCATTAAATCACAAATGGAAAAAATCTTATCTTATTGTAACATTTAAAGTACAAAGATAATTATTATTAACTATCTTTGAACAATATTGAATTTATATTATTGTGTCATTCAACGACTAGGTTTACAGTTCGATTAGGATAATCTATTAAGATTAGATGTGTACTGATTTACTTTTGTTTCAGTAGGAAATTTGTTTATACTTATTTCAAATTAAAATATTTTTTAAAATGAGTCAGTTTATTGTTTAGAGAAAATAAATTTATTTTTCTTTATTTTATATTATATAGAAGGAAACCGGTTTTAGCATTCATAGTACTAATGTTGTACTTATATGAAGTTAATTGTTACATAAATATTTTTTTAAATTATTCTGATTGGTAACTTACAAAGTTATTCGGTTTTGGGAAACTCTTAAAGCTGTTTTTAAAATATGTAAAAAGTTACTTATAATTAATCAATATTGAAAAAAGTGGCTAAAGAAAGAAATATTCTCACCTGGTGATAGACATACAAAGTAATTCGAATTAAGTTTGAGATTAAAAGAATAAACAGGTAAGTATGAAATAATACCTTTAGTTATTTGTCAAAATATTATATCACAATTTTAGTTTGATAGGAAAATTTTAAAGTTTATTTACAGACGGAAAACTTTGAAAATAATGTTGTTGTACAATGCTGATAAATATTTTCAATTTGCCTTTACTATTGAATCCCTTTTCAAGTTTACTTTTAATAATTATAGTATTTTTTAGAATTTTATAAAATGGAGATACCTGTTATAGCTAACGATTTAGGTTGTCTACTTGTTACATGTATCACACATTGAGAAAAAGAAAAATTAAAAGAGCTGATCAGCATGACAATTTTTTGTGAGATTGGTAGTGTCGACAAAATGCGTGAGGTATCACGAAAAAAGGTCGCCGACATTTGGTCGCACGAAAAAATGTCGCGCCCAAATAAGAACATGCAAAAATGTCGCCGATGAAAAATGGGAACCAACGAAAAATTGTGGCATGTGAAAAAGGCGCATATTTAAACTTTTTTAGGAACATTTTGAATATTAGATATAAAATAAGGTGTTTCTTTCCTTCACACTTTATCCAGGCTGAGGACTAACAGATAGTAGGTACCTGGCGTGTAAAAAAGATTTTTTTGTTGTTTTAAACTGGAAACAACGGTCCTGTATTAGTTTTTGGTCTCAAAATAACCTTTGTTATTTTTTAAATTTTGTTTACTTCTGAAAATAGACCTTGTCATATACCTATTTAAAGTAATTTTTATTTTTATTTTGGAAGATTAAAATTGCAAGCAATGCCTCTTAAATTTGGACGATTACCATAATCTTCACATATTGTTTTTATTTTTTTAGTAGATTTATATCTACTATTCAGCTGGTTCGCAGGTCACGACTTCGGGAAAATTTCACTACAGTTTTTCGTTTTGGGCCCCCCTGACCTCAAAAACACCTTCCGTTCAAAAGTTTATATATATATATATATATATATATATATATATATATATATATATATATATAACGTGAAGTCAATCGTGGAGTTGCAGTCAACGTTTGGCCAAGGTAAGTAAAGAAAACTCTTTGATTTCAGTCAAGCTTTCGAATTTATTTAATTCTTCTTCAGGACATCTGCGGTGAAGAACAATTTTTATAAAATAAAGAAATATTGTTACAAATGTGATGACTTACTAATCGTGAGGTTATAAGAGAAGCGACGAATTCCGTTTGACAACATTACACTAATAAAACATTTTAAAATTCAGGTACATCACTATTAAAATACATAAAATTATATACATTTACACCATAAAACTTATTATTTTGTTATTTTTAGCATGGAGGTTTGCAGTGTTGTTAAGTAATTAATTACAATTACTTTAAAAAGTAATTAAATTACTTTTATTGTAATTGGTACGGTAATTAATTACTTTCTACTCAACTGTAATTCATTTGTAATTCAATTACTCGTTACTGTACAATTACAATTACATTTTACAATTACATTTCAATTACATTCGATGAAATGAATACTTTTAATATTTTAATATTTTCAATAGCTTATAGGATAGGTACGTGAAAAAATCCAAACCAGGTAATAGAATACAATGCAAGCGATAACCAGATCGGCGAGCTACGATAAGAAATATTATTTCTCGGGATTTTGAAACAAATAAATACTTAAACCCAAGCATATTGTAAAAGAATTATTTCTTCTATTATTTTCTTGTTTCCAGGAAAAAGTTAATGATATTTTTAAAAGTAAACTGGAAAAACCATACTTTTCGAAAGAAGGGTTTGCAAGAAATTCAGTTCAACGTTCTACTCCGGAGCTACGTAATAATATTGACGAAAATGCCTCAAATATAGAATTTTTTGCATTTGTACTCTCCAAATAAAAAATTAATATCTATAAAAGATTATCCTACTGTGTTTAAGATTTTTAAAAAATATAATGTCATGTTACCTTCATCCGCTCCTGTTGAGCGAATGTTTAGTTCCGGTGGTCAAATTTTAACGGCTAGACGAAATAAATTGTCTGACGACCATTTCGAAAAATTATTATTTTTAAAACATAATAGTAGTTTATAAATATAAGTTATTGTTATTATAATATTAGTTGTATATAATAAATAAGTAGGATAATAATTACTAACATGAAAGATGTAGGTATCTGAATTTTGAGGTAATATGTACTAAAAATTATATCAATTGAAAAACAATGTTTTATTTTTAAAACAACTAGGTATAGCAGTAATATATTGTTTTATAGTTATTTATGATATGAGTGTTAAAAGTGAGGTTTTATTTTGTGAGTGAAAACGTTTGTGAAATGAGCGGAGCGAATTGAACAATTTCACGAACAAAATAAAATCACTTTTAACACAAATACCATACAATGTTTTTTGTACAACTTCCCTATTTTGATAATGAAACGAGCGAATTTGCAATGACAATAAACCAAACCGTGTTAAAAGTAAACTAAACCGTGTTAAAAGTAAACTTGTTTACATGGCAACGTGTTAAAAGTATTTTTAACACGCTGTTATGTAAACAATCGTTTTTAACATTGTTTGCTATCATTAAAAGTGTCACTTTTAATGACAGTTGAACAAAATAGTTATTTATGATATGAGTGTTAAAAGTGAGGTTTTATTTTGTGAGTGAAAGCGTTTGTGAAATGAGCGGAGCGAATTGAACAATTTCACGAACAAAATAAAATCACTTTTAACACAAATACCATACAATGTTTTTTGTACAACTTCCCTATTTTGATAATGAAACGAGCGAATTTGCAATGACAATAAACCAAACCGTGTTAAAAGTAAACTAAACCGTGTTAAAAGTAAACTTGTTTACATGGCAACGTGTTAAAAGTATTTTTAACACGCTGCTATGTAAACAATCGTTTTTAACATTGTTTGCTATCATTAAAAGTGTCACTTTTAATGACAGTTGTACAAAAAAACATTTTCGAACTTTCTACCTGAAAGGAAGACGTACCTAACTAATTAATTAAAATTGCACCACAGCGTGTAATTATATAATTGTAATTAATTACATTTCCAATTTTGTAATTGTAATTAATTACAATTGCAAATTTTGTAATTGTAATTGTAATTAATTACAATTTGACCAAAGTAATTGTAATTGTAATTAATTACATATTTTAAAGTAATTTTAACATCACTGGAGGTTTGTCTGTAAATGATTGAATTTTAATGTGTCTTCAATTTCCTTTTTTATTTGTGTGTTTTTTATATATGGTTTTTATTTTAACACAGTAGGAGAGCAAACAATAAATCATCAAAATGTTTTGCTCTCCTACTGTGTTAAAATAAAAACCATATACCTATAAAAAACACACAAATAAAAAAGGAAATTGAAGACACATTAAAATTCAATCATTTACAGACAAACCTCCATGCTAAAAATAACAAAATAATAAGTTTTATGGTGTAAATGTATATAATTTTATGTATTTTAATAGTGATGTACCTGAATTTTAAAATGTTTTATTAGTGTAATGTTGTCAAACGGAATTCGTCGCTTCTCTTATAACCTCACGATTAGTAAGTCATCACATTTGTAACAATATTTCTTTATTTTATAAAAATTGTTCTTCACCGCAGATGTCCTGAAGAAGAATTAAATAAATTCGAAAGCTTGACTGAAATCAAAGAGTTTTCTTTACTTACCTTGGCCAAACGTTGACTGCAACTCCACGATTGACTTCACGTTATATTGAACCAGTCACTATACCATTATTCGTATATATATATATATATATATATATATATATATATATATAAACAAAGTGCCAAGAAAATGCGTATTAATATAAACAAAAGGGGAAAATTATTGGGCATGTACGCAAAAAGGATCAATAAGGCCACGAGTAGGAATGGTAACCGCAGACATGCATGTTTCTGGCTCATTAGCCGTCATCAGTGCGGCATAACCAAGTAGGGTATTGCACTTGGCTAGCAAAAGTGTAGGGTACTTGGGAGCAAAGGATGTTGGGGAAACATGTGTAAAGAAACATAAAAACACAAAAACAGCGAAAACTCACACAAGAGTCCTATCGCCATTTTGTGCTTTCGGCCAGCTGTGTTTATATTAATACGCATTTTCTTGGCACTTTGTTTATTTCATATCCTGGGCTTAGAACGACTCAAATACAATGAGTCCGTTTCGCCAACGTTGCGACGCTAGTTGCTAGCCGAAAACCCATTGGCACAGCTGGCCGAAAGCACAAAATGGCGATAGGACTCTTGTGTGAGTTTTCGCTGTTTTTGTGTTTTTATGTTTCTTTACACATGTTTCCCCAACATCCTTTGCTCCCAAGTACCCTACACTTTTGCTAGCCAAGTGCAATACCCTACTTGGTTATGCCGCACTGATGACGGCTAATGAGCCAGAAACATGCATGTCTGCGGTTACCATTCCTACTCGTGGCCTTATTGATCCTTTTTGCGTACATGCCCAATAATTTTCCCCTTTTGTTTATATATATATATATATATATATATATATATATATATATATATATGTATAGTTCCGATATAACGAAATCTGTGGACACGATAGCGGTCGCATTTCTTAACGGATCGAAATGAAATTTGGTACAAAAATCAATCGTCCCAAAATCTCGGTCGAGTTCGTTAATGGGCCAAATCAGTAAGGCCGTTTGGGCGTGACATCAAATCAAAATGGAAAAAAATTCCTAACTTTTTTACTTCACCCTGTACAAAAAAATGTTAGGGACTTTTTGGTTTGCCTTAAAGAGACCTACAACTTTTATCTAAAACATTTTTTTCTAAAACGTATACTTTTAATATATTTAATTAATATAAATCTACTGATGCGCCTGGCTTACCAAGGGCCATTTTTTTATTGTATCCTTGGAAATTTTTCGTTTTGTTTGTACGTACCTACTATATATTGCTCAATTTTTAAAGTAATTAAATTTTCCTCTTTTATAATGCACTAGTAAATTTGATTTGAATATGATTAGATGAGCGGTATTAAAGAAGAATAGCTGTTAAGCCATTATTAGTCCGATGTATTTCTTCGTGGACAGAATTGAAGCAATTTCAAAGATTTGGTTGACTCCTTTGATGTCTTTGGTCCAAACGACCTATCCATGCGTCATCAAAACAATTAATTATGGGCATTAGAATATTTTTATTTTCTGAATAAAATTGGCTGTCTAAAAATGTCGAAGTTGGAGTGCAAAATCTGTATCTTTTATACAACATTGTTGTAAACCTTGTTTTCTTGTTTCACTATCAAATAATAACAAAGGTTTATTGTTACCATTTTTAATATAAATTCAGGAATAATAAGTTTTATAACTTTCTTGGATGTTTCGGAATAGCTTTTTACTTCTTGCGCACATTCTGTACAATTCTCTTTAAACTTGAGATTGTTGGTAATTGTCCAGTTGCTCCCATAAAAACTTCTTGTGACACAGTTGCTAAAATCTCCTGGATAATACTTGTTGAACCAGGTCTTTAATTTTGTTAAAGATTTTTTGCCATCAATTTGCTAGCTTATGCAATATGATTGTGGTTTGTACTTTTTTCTATACCTTATCCAGTTGTCTTCTCGCCCGATATTTCCTTTTTCCTTTTAATAAATGCATTGTACACCAACATATTTGCACATTATTGACCTTTAACATAATTTAAAACCATCTTGACACAATAAAAATTTCAAAATTCTAAATATTAAGCATAATTAAATACATATTTATAATACTTTTAATCCAGGACGGATTAGGTAATTCCAATACAGGTAAACAATATAATATTTAGTCTTTAGATAATGATAATTATGAATTAAAAAGTTACCTTTTTAGGTATTTAGGACTTAATTTACCTTTGTCTACCATAATTCGGGTGTCGGATTAAAGAGCAAACGGGGATTAAAAGCGCATAATCCTAATCTCAAAATACCACTAGAAAATATTTTCAAAATGATTTCCACATTTTAATAAATCATTATCATGTATACCTTATTCTATATTTACCAATATAATCCTGAATTGTCTTAAAAAATGCGACTTTTTGTGCGCGACCATTTTTCGTTGGCGCATGTTTTTCCTAGGCGACATTTTTGCAAGCGCTCATTTGTGCGCGACATTTTTTCGTGCGACCAAATGTCGGCGACCTTTTTTCGTTGAAGAGTGAACTGCAAAATGCTCGTTAATATTATTTTTTGACTAATTTCTCTCCTTTAACAGTTTTTGTTAAAATGATACAAAATAGTTTCAAATTTTATTAATTAATTATTTACTACATATTATTTTTACTCTGTTTATTTAATTAGGAGATTAAAAAAATGTATAACATGTTGTAATTTAAATTGTTTTATATTATAGATAAATATTTATTTTGCAGATTATTTTAATAAAATAATTTAAAGAATTGTGTATGAAAACTTACTTACTTACTTCACGATGAGTTAGCAGCAAACTTGCTTTATCTTTAAATGATCTTATTTCATAGAAGAGCGTTTAGTCTAAAATAACTTTATTATGTGTGCAAAAAATTAAAACTTATCAGATAAAAAAATATACATAGAATGTGTGTAAATAAAGTAAATAAAGAATGTAACGTAGCGCTCGATTTATGGGAAGGAGGTTGGAAGGACGACAGGAAAACATTTCTTAGTAGTTTCAGTACAAGATTAAAACTGCAAAGTTTATTTGTGTGTCCTATTTAATTATTTAATTATTTTCATACAGCAGTTTTTTAACGAGATTTTTCAATGAGTGACATTAATTGTGAGCAACTTCAACACAGTGTTTTTTCAAGAACCTAAATTTTGCGCTAGTTTAAGATGTTTTTAGAAGGAAGGAAGGAATGCCTATACAGGATCTGCATTAAGCTCGTTGGTTGACGACCAGAATTAGTTTGAATTTAACCATTGTTATATATATATATATATAAATATATATATATATATTTATATATATATATATATATATATATATATATATATATATATATATACAAAAGGGGAAAATTATTGGGCATGTACGCAAAAAGGATCAATAAGGCCACGAGTAGGAATGATAACCGCAGACATGCATGTTTCCGGCTCATTAGCCGTCATCAGTGCGGCATAACCAAGTAGGGTATTGCACTTGGCTAGCAAAAGTGTTGGGTACTTGGGAGCAAAGGATGTTGGGGAAACATGTGTAAAGAAACATAAAAACACAAAAACAACGAAAGCTCACACAGGAGTCCTATCGCCATTTTGTGCTTTCGGCCAGCTGTGCCAATGGGTTTTCGGCTAGCAACCAGCGTCGCAACGTTGGCGAAACGGACTCATTGTGTTTGAGTCGTTCTAAGCCCAGGATATGAAATAAACAAAGTGCCAAGAAAATGCGTATTAATATAAACAAAAGGGGAAAATTATTGGGCATGTACGCAAAAAGGATCAATAAGGCCACGAGTAGGAATGGTAACCGCAGACATGCATGTTTCCGGCTCATTAGCCGTCATCAGTGCGGCATAACCAAGTAGGGTATTGCACTTGGCTAGCAAAAGTGTTGGGTACTTGGGAGCAAAGGATGTTGGGGAAACATGTGTAAAGAAACATAAAAACACAAAAACAACGAAAGCTCACACAGGAGTCCTATCGCCATTTTGTGCTTTCGGCCAGCTGTGCCAATGGGTTTTCGGCTAGCAACCAGCGTCGCAACGTTGGCGAAACGGACTCATTGTGTTTGAGTCGTTCTAAGCCCAGGATATGAAATAAACAAAGTGCCAAGAAAATGCGTATTAATATAAACAAAAGGGGAAAATTATTGGGCATGTACGCAAAAAGGATCAATAAGGGCTTAGAACGACTCAAACACAATGAGTCCGTTTCGCCAACGTTGCGACGCTGGTTGCTAGCCGAAAACCCATTGGCACAGCTGGCCGAAAGCACAAAATGGCGATAGGACTCCTGTGTGAGCTTTCGTTGTTTTTGTGTTTTTATGTTTCTTTACACATGTTTCCCCAACATCCTTTGCTCCCAAGTACCCAACACTTTTGCTAGCCAAGTGCAATACCCTACTTGGTTATGCCGCACTGATGACGGCTAATGAGCCGGAAACATGCATGTCTGCGGTTACCATTCCTACTCGTGGCCTTATTGATCCTTTTTGCGTACATGCCCAATAATTTTCCCCTTTTGTTTATATTAATACGCATTTTCTTGGCACTTTGTTTATTTCATATCCTGGGCTTAGAACGACTCAAACACAATGAGTCCGTTTCGCCAACGTTGCGACGCTGGTTGCTAGCCGAAAACCCATTGGCACAGCTGGCCGAAAGCACAAAATGGCGATAGGACTCCTGTGTGAGCTTTCGTTGTTTTTGTGTTTTTATGTTTCTTTACACATGTTTCCCCAACATCCTTTGCTCCCAAGTACCCAACACTTTTGCTAGCCAAGTGCAATACCCTACTTGGTTATGCCGCACTGATGACGGCTAATGAGCCGGAAACATGCATGTCTGCGGTTACCATTCCTACTCGTGGCCTTATTGATCCTTTTTGCGTACATGCCCAATAATTTTCCCCTTTTGTTTATATTAATACGCATTTTCTTGGCACTTTGATATATATATATATATATATATATATATATATATAAATTATCCACATGGTATGTAAGGTGAGAATATCCCAAAAACCAATCACCAAAGCAATGTACGTTGGTTTGCTTTTTAAAAGCTAGGTTATCGTCCAAATAGAGAGGATTTGAAAAACTTCCAAACAGTTTATTTCCAAGTCAAAATGGGTATCGCATCACAATAATTTTCCTTGTCACACTACCTACTATTTTAGTAAACTGACATTAAGACTTTATTTACCTGACTGAAATTCTTTTTACTTTTTCTGTTCTTATAAAATCACCTTAATGGACACAAATTTAGAGATCATAAAATATTTTCAAATTGCTGAAAACGAACTGGAAGGACCATCTACACCGCTTGACAAAAAACTTATTTCGAGAGTGGCTATGTTGAATTCTAATTCTATTTCAATCAAAAAATAAATAAAAATTGTACTCGTTACTTAATTTACACACCTCGTATAGCACTCTATGAACTGAAGAAATTTTAAATGTTGAATGCAGAATATACTATTCTGGTTTTTCCACGGTTAACAAGGTAATTACGAATATTATCTCTAGTATTAACAAATTTGATTTTAATATGTTGTTTTATGGGTTTTAAAGAAATATAATTTAATTGTATTCTAAAAGCAACTAAAGTTCTAATCTAAATTCTAAAGTGGAATTTAAAATATTTCATGTGCACTCATAATTAATTAAGATCATAAAAAAAAACTTTAAAATATAAAATATAAAAAATCTTAAGACCATCAAGTACATCTATAAAAAATATGCTCGTTTTTCTGTAAACTGGGCAACTCGTTGTCTAAGGCCATTATTTATAGTAAAATTTAGATAATATAATGTTTCGTAGGTAACTAAGAAAAGTAATGTAACCCAATCTACTCTATTGACCCGTTAATAGTCATTAAATAAACAATATTATATTAAAATTGTTTCAATACTGTACTTTGGAGTGTCACCAAACCAATTAACTCCTCTGGTAAGGGCTATTTTTATCTCTTATTAATGTATAAAAATATATATCGTAGGAACTTTAATTCGCTATAATAAATAAATTAGCAGTAAAATAATACAGCTTGATTACATAAAATAAACAGACCCCTGACGACATTCCCCTGTCCCTCAACGGTTATTAGAAAAAGCTCGATATGTACCTAGTTAATACTCTTGGTTCCTCTGCCGTTTATGGTTAAGTATAATAAATTCTATTTAATATATTTACTAAAAAGTTGCCAAAACAGTTTTCTTAGAGCAAGATGTCAGTTTACAAAGAAACACCCATATATTTAGGTAAAATAACCAGAAATGTAGACATTCTTCTTATTTATAACCGTTTTTATGGAAGTAAGTTTCCAATAACGTATGGTTTTTATTAGAAACAATTTAGTTAAAAACTTAGGTAATAGAGGAGTCGACTGTCTACAGGATGAGCATAGATAATAGACTGCCTACGAGATCTACGGTTCCAACAAAAGACCTATACTTGCAACTTTAATCTGTACAAAATCGTACAAAGCACCCCTTCTAAAAAATGGATGGTCATTACAAAAAAAAAGAAAATTGCTCGACTTTATCCACATCATAGCGTGCATGAGCACATGTTAACTAAACTAGAATGAACATCAGTGGAGAAAGGTTTCCTCTGTAGGATGTAGTCATGTCGGTCAGAAGCATGTTTTGCTTAACAAAATCTTGTACAGAATTTAGCTTTGATAGCGTTGCTTTTATGTTATGGGTCCTAGTTGGATAAGTCGCACAGAGCTGGTTGGGATGAGATTATTTTGACTCGTATTTACGCAACCTCACTGAAAAATATGTTTACTTTATATCGGCTTTATTGGCTACGATACTATTATGCTAGCACATGATAATACCAAAGATTATGTTGCAAGAACATTGAACCATCGTTTGGGTGGCCGTCAAATCATCCTAAAGCATGCCTATAATGTTAAAACGTAATTGCCGGATTAAGAAAAACTGCGCAGGAAGACATTAATCGCTGTCTATTATGTCCGCTATTATTAAAACTACTGGAGGAAAAACTAAACATTAAAGTTTTATTATGTTACGCAGATATTTATGTGTAATTTTCGTACCTACTAAAAGTTTTTGCTAAAAAATATTTGTTTATAATTGATGTGCAAAACTTTACTAAACGAGATTTACCAGTTAAATCATTTAAATTTTAAAGAAAAATAAATTATGCCCGAAAAAGAAAATATGCAATTTTTTATCTGTAAGTCTAATAAGAGTATAAATTTTTTATTTGTTTTTACCACTTTGCAACTGCAGTATTGTAGTTTATAGTTTATTTATACTCACAACACTAAAAATGTTACTTCTAAATTAAAAAATATAATGAAACAATACACAATATTTAAAAACATTTATATTTCTAAATCTATGTATAAATCCCATTTTAATCTTTTTCATCTTTAACACCATTAAGTTGCACCATTGCTTCGCCATCTATAACTTCAGTCTTATTTTTCTTAAAACAAGGAGCACATACACTTATTGCAGCTGATATAGCAAATAAAACTCCTCCAACTAGGAAAGGAACAGTATACGAATTTGTAATATCATATAATGTACCAGCTAGTGGACTACCAAAAAGAGAAGCTAAGCCTCTGAAAAGAATAATCATTCCGAAAGCGTTTGTGAGCTTTTCTAAACCAAGGAATTCTACCAAGATTATAGATGTAAGAGATATATATCCAGCTAAAATACAAAATAAAATTTTCTTTTAAAACATAAGTTAATATGCATTAAATGATACACTAATAGCTTTGAAAATAATTTGCATATATTTATTAAATAGCCTCATATTCCATAGCACATATATTCTTTTTAAAAGGAATATTTTCTACTCGGTACATTCTGCATATATTCGCTAGTGTTTCCCTCCAGCATTCGTAATACTTTCAAACTGTAGAGAAAACTTAGTGTGTGTTTCCATCACGGGGGTATATGAACTGCGGATCAAAAACCATAACACAATTTTCAGATTTTGTAATTAGTTTTTAATGACCCATGAATCGCGGGCCAAAGACGATAGAGACATCTGCAATCTACCTATCCGATAATTAGGGAGTCTAATCCACCTGAATGAATACTGAAATGTGATAGAATTGAAATAAAATTTATTTCCCAGTATCAAATAAATACAAATACGTCGATTAAACAGTATTTGAGTGAAGAAGAGAAAAGTTTAATATTGTTCGAAAACGCAAAATTTTGTTTCAAAAAACCACTGAATAGAGGTAAGAAGTTTTGGACGTGTACTTTTAAAAATTGTTCTGCTAGAATTTTTACAGTTCGAGAAGAGAACGTTATTTCAAGGTATGTACAGAAGCTTTATTCGGGTTCGTTTTTTCGGACCGTTCTAGAATTGTTTTTGAATTGAATGTTGACTGTGCAGAACTAGATGCGCTGTGTGTTAAATCCGAATACCGTTCAAATGTAGTTAAGTGTTTTTATAAACCCGAACATAAAAATTTCTTCTTCTTTTTTTGCGTATTACTTCGACAGCCTCTTACTTTTTATTAATTGTAAATATACACATCTACTGATCTGTAGAGAAAAATACCATTGAAATACCCAGTAATTGTTGTTTATGAATAAAGGAATTATGTAAAAGCATACAAGTATTTTTTAAAATTAAAACTTTTGGCTTCTTGGTTGTACAACCAAGAAGCTCCTAAGAACAACTGAAATGAGAACGCTGAGGTCCATTGCAGGCTATACTCTAAGGGACCGAGAAAGGAACGAGTCAATAAGAGAACAATGCAGAGTACGTGATATCGTAAGATGGTCTAGACAAAGACGTAGGGAGTGGAGAGGCCACGTCA
Source organism: Altica lythri (assembly GCA_964028335.1). Classification (NCBI taxonomy): domain Eukaryota; kingdom Metazoa; phylum Arthropoda; class Insecta; order Coleoptera; family Chrysomelidae; genus Altica; species Altica lythri. Next base: position 48,415,598 of record OZ034802.1, on the reverse strand, counting down.
ACAGAATGGATGACGAGAGGCTCGCAAAAATTGCTATGTCTGAAAAACCCAACACATCGAGACCGCCCGGGAGACCTCCAAAACGATGGTATGAAAGCTGGACATCGCATTCCCAAGACCCAACAGGAGGGTAAACTGTAGAAAGGAACAGGACTTTGTCCTAAACTAAGATGAAGAAGAAGAAGAAGAAAACTTTTGGCAAACTAAATTCGTAAAATAAAACCCTTTTGGTAAATAAAAATATTCAAAGGAAAAAAAAATTATTTAAAAAATAGATAACAATATTCAAAACAAATTATAAGCTCCACTTTCAGGTATAAAAACTTTATTACTCTGTAATCAATAGAACTCACAGCAGGTTGTAAATATAATAAAATATAATATAATAAATAACAAAAAAATATACACAATCAAATACCAAAATGGCAGCAAAACGAACACGCGAAAATATTGAAAACACGCAAGCGCAGGTTTTTAGTCAGAAAACAATTATTACCTTCGAGCTCGTACTGATTTTACCGTTAGCGAACTATCTTAAGACGAAGACGGTACTTACAAAAAACTCATGAACATGAAATTTCAAATCCAATATCAGTTAAAAACTAGTTCAAGAAAACCCGAACACATTCATGTAAACAGCGCAGACTCAGTGCAGTTCTCAAACGGTAATTATTTGAACCCGAATAAAGCTAGAGTTAGAACTATATACCTATACTCGATCCGTTCAAAAGATGGAATTCAAGGACGCGTGATCAGTGACTCGCCGGTGTAATCGTACGATGCCACGCCTTCTAAACTGAAATAACGAAGAACAGTTTACACCGTACTCATACCAGAGATAATATAAACTGTGGTGTAAATCGGACTTGTGACGTTTCTTGGGGAGAGTAATATTCAAAGAGTGCGTGCCGTTCACGAGATCATTCCATCTTTTGAACGGCTCGACTATGGTGGATATTAACAAAATTAATCAACAGGTGATTTCGAATAGTGATAAACGTAAAGCAGCAAAAGATTTGTCAGAAAAACCTTCAAAGATTTCACATTGAGGGTTCAGGCAAAATACTGGCAATCATAATTATGTCAATTTGTCATGCATGCTTAATGGATATTTAAACTGAATAATCCAAGTTTATTTTTAGATTGTAACGTTAACGCGGTTGTAATTTTTAAACTAAATGGTAAATATGGTCAAACACCAGTAGTAAACAAATTAATACATCGTATTGGCTGGTTTTGTTTTCTCACATGCAGAAAACATTCCAATTTTATTTGATTTACCGTGTAAAAATCTAAAGCACTTTTAAAGCAATTTAATTTAATTTTATATAACTGATAAGAGTATAATCAATATTTATTTAATTAATTATTAATCCTAATTCTTATTTGTGAAGTGTGATGACCGTACAGAATAAAAACATTGGATAAAAGAAATCCCAGATAAACAATAAAAATTACAGTTCGCTTCAATTAAAAAACATTTTTGTTATTGTAATGAGTTTTTTAGAAAAATGCCAAAATACGTAACATAGTGTTTCCTATAGTCAGACCGTTCAAAAGATGGAATTCAAGGACGCGTGATCAGTGAATACGGGCATCTGGACGGCTTAATCTTACGATGTAACGTCTTCTAAACTGCAATAAACGAAGGACAGTTTAGACTGTACTCATACCAGAGATGCTATAAACTGTGGGCCGAAATAAAGGAGTACATTTGACTCGTGATCATTCCATCTTTTGAACGGCCCGACTATAGTTGTGACTTATCCACATCAAAATTTTTACTGAAACGGAGGAGTAGTTATATTTTTAAATGAAAAAGATTCTTGTAATATACTTCATTTGAAAAGTGTAAGTAAAAATTTTAGACAATAAAAAAATCGTAAAAATATATATATTAAATATATTAATAATAAGCTAATAGAACATAACAAAAGAACTACTGAAAATTAACAAGGATACAAAAAATTTAACTGGTAAAATAGAAAACACAGTTAGAAAATTAAAATTCGGTAAACTAATAAATAAGAAGTAATAAAGTTAACTGATTAGATGTAATAGTTTTTAAATTTAATCTTTAAATTTTCAATTTAATAATGTTGTTAAAAACATTTTTTGTTTGTATTTTTAAATGTTTTAAGTGGGTTATTCCAGCAACAAAATATAGTTAATGAATAAAAACGATTACATTTTTGTTGAAAATATATGTGTTAGTTATATACTTACCACAAGCAATGCCAAAGAATACTGATACAGCAACAAATGACAAATAACTGTGACATAAAGGAAAAGCTGCTGTGGTTATTGCGCCCATTAATAAACAAATATTGTTTACATGGAAATTATTAATTTTTGGAATATCTGCAAGAAAACCAATTGCTATACGTGCCATAGTATTTGTAATACCAATCACAGAAATTAATATTGATGCCTGGGAAACTTCAATGCTCTGAAATTATATCAACTTATATTTTAATTTTATAAATACCGGCTATAAATTTACAGTAATGTATAATTAAACATTAACTGTTGGTCTTAAAATTCATTATTAAAAATTCATTTTTCATATGAGGGGATGGCAATGCTAGTTTTTGTGCTTTTGTTTTCGCTAGTATCTTACGATAGTGATTTTTTTCTATAGCCAGTATTTGTCTTATGTAACCGATTTTCGTAAATTGTACATAAGTATTTTTCTTACTACCTCGGTCGAAAGTAGGTAGGTTCCAGGGCATAAACTTTAATTATTATGCCTAGCATAGCGGGAATAAAAAATTAGTCGCGTGTACTGGCACTCAATACATGACAGTATCCCCACTACAATATTACCAAAAATCGTTTTCACACCTCGCCAACTCCTACATTTACTTTAACCCGTATAACCTAAAATTTTGTTTACACTTAGTCAATACTAGGATATTTATTAGTATATTCTAGTTAGAAAGTAATTGTGATTAGTGTAATAAAAAAAAATCATGAACCATCATCTGGCGAGTCCACAGAGAAGGGAGAAGTAACAAACAACTTTGATACGGAAGCGCAATTGATACTGCAAACTAACACTTAACCAAAAAAGTCGAATGTCAAACTTTGCCATTCTCGTAGAATATAGCGCATTCCATACTAATACTATTCCAGACCACCATAAAAAAAATAGTTTTGATCTGGAGCTTTAACTCCAAATTAATGGTAAGTATGGTTACTGGTTTTGTTTGTTATAAATTTTTAATCAACAAAGTAACTGTTGGATATTGAAGCATAAAACCCAGCTATATATTGCCGGGGTTATAAAATAATTAACGTCTCCAACGTTGCTGCGTTGAACCGAACATTGCAACAACCATTTAACGACTGGCAGAGCTTGATCAGACTCTTAGTCGCTGCGTGGCAACCACCCACGATGGACCCCGTTCAGTTGTCACCCGCTAAGTGCAAAATATGCTCTGTCATACTGTCATACGTTTTTTGAATGCAAATAAAGTTTTCCCATTTATCGTGAGAGAGTGCAAATGCACGGCTCCAACTGCATGGACATCAAGAACGTGGGCAAGTGTTGTCACGAGTTCTCTTCCGAGCGTACGAAAGTTCACGGAAGCGCGGTCTAGCCGATACCACTTGACCAACCCGAACAGGGGCAAAAATTCAGCAGATTGGGCGAAGGGCAACCCTTTACAGGATCATCGACCACTTTAGTGAAGAGAACAGCATACAGTCGGTGTTCAATGTGTTCACAGATACCCTGGGCTACCACGAAGTTTGAGCGAGGTGGGCGCCAAATCAACTGACTGCAGCGCCCGTTAATTTTTGAAGCGATTTAAAAAAGTGGCTAAAGCATTCCTAGACTCAATTGTCACCGGAGTTGAAACGTGGGTACATAATTTCACTCCAGAACAGAAGCAGAAATCAAAACAGTAGCGCCAGCCATCATCGCCTAAACGTAAGGTCATGGCAATCGTCTTCTGGGATCGCAAGGCGCCGTTGCCCATCAAAAATGTGGAAAAGGGACAATCATAAACTCTGATAGTTATTTCAATACGCTTAGGTTATAGAACAAGAGACGCAGTATGCTTACTTAGGGAGCCACTCTTCATTATCACAACGCTCTATCTTACGTCTCTCGTCAGAGCACCGATTTGCTCACTCAATTCGGCTGGGATATTCTCAATCGCCCCCTATATCCCTGACCTAGCCCCAGTGAATACCATATGTTCCCTGCGGTCAAGAAACATCTTGGAGGAATGAAGCTTTTATCGGACGAAGAAGTGGAAGAAGCGGCCCTTGACTACCTGCACGAGGCGACAGCGGAGTCATACGACACCGGTGTGCAAAAGCTCGTCTCTCCGATGCATGCCATCGTTTGAAATAACGATTATCTAGAAAATAGTAAATTGACCAAGCTTTCCGATGATGTACTGATATTTGCAAATAAATGCGTTTTTGTATAAAAAAAAGTGGAGACCTTACTTTATTTATTGTCCTCGTATTCTGGGGTTAGAAATTTAAAACAACACAAATCCTAGGTAACTATAGTTTGTTGTTGTTTATAATCTATTTTAATTTTTTATACACTTTTGCAATGAAAATAAATATCTAAGTAACGCTTTATTAGTAGAGGATTGACCCTGAATATTGTATATATATTTTCAAGAAGTTTCCAATTATATTATACATTTAATTAGTATGTACTATTTAAAGCAAGGTTACCTATTTGATTACATCAAATTAAAACAAGTGTTGTTAATAAATCCTTTAAGGAGTAAATTACCTTTATAAAAATCAAGGTTTTTTATCAGAATATTATGCTTCACATTTCACAATAATGCCTATTTCTAATACGTTTCCATTCATTTTTGTATAATTTTCATTGATAAAAGTCCATCTGAATATCTCTGCGAGAACTTGTTTTATATACATAGAAAGCAGATAAAAATGGTGGGAGAATTAAATTAATTAAAATCTTCTGTTCTAAAATTGTGAAATTTATATCTTTACCTATAAATGAACATGTGTGTATTACAATCACAAAATAAAGTGCCCATCGGAATAGAACATAAACAGAAAAATATGATATGCCCATATTTATCTTCTTTTTAGTTTCTGCTCTTAATACACAAATTGTGGATATATTTGTATGTATTATATATTTTGATAACGTTTTAAGGCGAGATCAAATCAGTTTTCCGCATGGCTCACGGAGGTAACAATATAAGAGCTTAGGAACCACTGTCTTAAAGTCTATATTAAAAAATTAAAATGAGCACCCAAAATGCTACTTATATTAAGTATAACTAATAATCATGTTGATGAGTTGTTTACTTACTTTCGATTTTGCTAATTCAACTACGTATACGTAAGGTATATAAAAAGCAGTCATACCAAACAGATTGGATACGGCTAGCACAAGAAATACGGAATCTTTTAGTAAACTTAAATCGACTAAGTTTCCAAAACAAGAACCTTTGTCTGAAATAAAAACATTAAAATATTATTTACGAACTAAAATAATTGTTTTCAAATGCTATTTTTAGTAGTTGTTTTTTTTTTGTAAATAAAATCACTTACTTGCAAAAGATTTCTGTTTTGAAATACTATGAACACTTGACCTGAATTCAGCTAGTGAAGATTTTGATTGAAATTCTTTAAGATTTTGAATGGACTGTGTATACAATACATCTTTTCGTGCCAATGGTTGTAAACTTCCTTTTCTCTTCGTAATCGACATGTTTGAATTATATACACCAGAATTTCTAACATTCCCCTAAAATAGAAAAGTTATTATAATAACAAAAATATAGGTATGTAGGTCTTATTTATTTCATTCCAGCATTTTAGTATGTATAGGTACAGCAAACACCTAGACAAGGGTAACCTACTAGAATACATATAATTGACCAGTCAGAAGAAGGTAAACATTTTTGTCAATGACACAATGTCTACAGACAATTTGGATATATGATATCAGGGCCAATTTTGGCTTAATCTGACAAAACTGGTATCTGTTGACTCCTTCGGGTGATCTTAAAAATATTACAAAATATACCTTTAGTTCAATACATCGTACATTTTAACACACCCGTTGTCAATTTACATTAATGTTGTCACAATAAAATGCATGTACTGGATAATACAAAAGAGGTGGGTAAGAGTTGCTTGTCAGATGCCCACATTCCTGTAGCAATGAATGCGAGTAAAGCAAAGGCTGATCATGATAAATCTGTACACAGACCATCAAGATCATTAAAAAACGTAGTGGGGAATATATTCACCGATAACCAAATTAAATGGGCTATTAACAACTTTAATTCGTAGAAATCTCCTCAGGAGGATGACATATTTCCATCTTTTTTATAACAAGGACATCGATATCCTAATCCCTAACCTTAGAAGAATATTCAAGATAAGTTTTATATTGGGGTATATCAAAAAAAATATGAAAGGTCTTATTTCAAGTCTTAAATCTAAAATTATCTCTTCCCTAATCACATATGCTGTGCTAAATTGGTAACTTAAAACAACGCAACAAAAGGCAATAATAGAGTTACTCGATTGTATGAAGATCAGTGGCTCAATGAGATCGTATCGTACTGTTTTTTTTAAGATTTTATTGAATATTATTTTAAGATTACCAGTAGCAAAAGTGTCCACTAAAAGAAGAATATACATATGTTAATGACACAAAAAACATATAAAGCGCATTTATAAGTAAGTGCCTAACTTGAGTGTGAATTAAAAATTTTATAACAAGGACATCGATATCCTAATTCCTAACCTTAGAAGAATATTCAAGATAAGTTTTATTTTGGGATATATCAAAAAAAAATTATGAAAGGTTTTATTTCAAGTCTTAAATCTAAAATTATCCCTAATCACATATGCTGTGCTAAATTGATAACTTAAAACAACGCAACAAAAGGCAATAATAGAGGTACTCGATTGTATGAAGATCAGTGGCTCAATGAGATCGTATCGTACTGAGGCTTTGGAGGTTATTCCAGACCTTCCCCGTTGCACTTACATCTAAACTGGATTGCTCTAAAAAGTGATTATAGGTTAAAAAGGACCTTGTCTTAAAAACTCAGTGATCTTACAGGACATCTTGGTCGGAGCAACCCAATTCATAAAGATGCCTACAATCATTATGTTTTTAAAACGAGATATCTAACTCATACTAAATGTTGTTATCAGTGAGTGTGAGTTGACACAAAACGAAATCGCTCAACGTACAAAAAGATCCCTCATTTATTATATTGATGGTTCTAAAATAGGGGTTACAGCCTCAAATGTTAAGCTCTCAATAGTACTGAAAAATACTCTTACAAGCTTTTAAAAATAGACGTTTGTGCTTAAAAGTGCATTAAAATACGCTGTAATTCATCCAATTTGCTTTATAGGCTCTACAATCTGTCACGTTCAAAATAGCCTGAATTTGCAAACAGTCTTTTAAGCAGCTGGCTAAACACAATAAAGCAACTTTGCCTCATTGTAGGCAAAGTTCGTAATTGGGAAAAGAAACTCAGTGCAGCCCACTGGAAAAATACTCCAGGCCAAAGACAAGCAAACAGGGTCTTCACTTCGCTACTTTAAATTACTCTTATATATAGCTTTAGAAACCTGAACTTAGAGTAACGGCAGGAATTCTCACAGGACACTGTCCACTGAGCTACAATCTCTGCAAAATGAGCAAAGTAGACAGTCGCACTTGCAGGTTTTGTGAATATTCAGAAGATACAGCTGAACATATTATCTGTTAATGCAGAGTAATGGATCGACAACGATGGGGTTGCAAAAGATCTTTTAGGTCGCAGTGAGTAAGGTCACCTGGTCCAATGGATCCCACTTATAATCTACAATCTACAATTGCATAAAACTACTCTGATGCTAATATGTAAATATTTTCAACATTTTTCGTTCACTGTATGCAAGCCCGATTGCGCAATCTTCATCAGAATAAACGTTGTTCAGTACCTACCTTTAAGACTTACGGTCTTTCCAGTAAAAGTTGTTTCATTTCTCCGATCTTCATATCTATTTTAAATAAGTACAGATAAGTTCTACATTATTTAAACAATGTTAATAGTGACTGATAGATATGTTGGTAAATATTATTTATTTTATCGTTAATAAAATTTAGTCATTTGTTCCAAAATATTGCGTCTCTCAGTTTTTTAATTCACTCAACATTCTTACCTCACTGTTACGACCTCTTTCATATTCAGGTATTTCAGATGGTTTTTCTTGTTCCAAAACTTCAGTAACCTCATACGTTAAAGGTTTCATTAGGGCTCCGAACAATGAACAGCTTAGAGTTATACCAGCCAGTCCAATAATACTCTTCTGCCATCCAAAAGAATTCAACATAAACGAAGTTAATGGAGCGAATGTAAATGTGCCTAAAAAGTAGATGTAGAAATTCTTTAAATACATTAACCCACAGATTTATAAAAGAGAAAAAATAATATTAAACATAGGTATATGGTAACACGTGTAACTTTTCAAATTGCTAATGTTCAGGATCCTATAAATATTTCAATATTTTAATGGAATACAAAATATTATTAATACTGATTTTTCTTTGAGTTTTTTTGTAAGTCCACTTACCTACTCCTGATCCACACACTGCCAAACCAGTAGCTAAAGACCTTTTAGATTCGAAGTAATACCCCACCATAACTACTGCAGGTAAATACATTAATCCATATCCTAATCCGCCAATAAAACCGTAAACTATCATTAACACACTAACATTTGGTGAAAAAACAGAAAGAGTTAAAGCCGTTGCGGCCAGAACGCAACCTAAAAAATATGAATACATTTTTATATCACATTCTTGTCCCTTTTTTAGTATATACGTACCACATATACATGTTACTCTGCATCCAAATTTATTTGCTACTGCACTCACTATAGGTCCCGCTCCCATCAAAGTACCAGCCATAATAGAACCTACCCATGCTGTTGTTCCTTTTGAGGAATGATAATGATCTATGAGTGCTGGCAAAAGTATTCCAAAGGAATATCCAACGCCATCCACACACATATTACACATGAACGAAGAGACAACTATTACCCATCCGTAACCCCCATCTGGAGGTGATGGCATGGAAGGTTCATCATTTTTTTCTTCAGTTGTGTCTGTAAGGCGAGCTTTTTCTTTCTTTTCGATTTTAGCTTTGGCCTAAAGAAATATAAAGATGTAATTTATCAAAATGATCAAAATCACAAAACATTACACTTCTTTCTATAGTTGTCGACAACTGTAACAACAGTATATTTTTTGTGTATGGCAAAAATTTAATTAACGTAATTTATAATTTTAGGTATTTTTAGACAGTTTTTGGCAATTTGTCCAAATATCAATATACTCCTTTTTTAACTGACTTCAAAAACTTCGACTAAAATGTTTTATGTATGTTACGGCATATCTTCGGTATTTATAATCCAATTTAGAAAATTCTTTTTCCATTTAAAAGAGTAGAGTATATGTGTGGTCCCATAGAAATTAAATTAAGGTCTGGTCATCAATGTGGAAGATATTCCAGGGAACACCTCAAAACAGAATAAGATTTGCAGTTAATATGTTAATGATGGTGTATAACATAAAAACATAATTAGTCCGTTGCTGTCCCACTATATCGGCAAAGGCATTTAATCACCACGTTTGCTCACTGGTGATTTCGAACAATTAAAGTCCACGTTTTATCATTGTTTTCCTTGACCATATGTGCGTTGTGTTATCTAGGTATTACAGAATTTACTTATATCTCCGAAAAGACACATTGGTATATGTCGAGATTGTTGGAGATTAAACCTACAACCTTTTGCACGGTATTCGGATGGTTTTGAAGATAGTACATCATGAATTTGCGCTCACATCTAACAATTTAAGTAGCAACTGAAAAGTATAAAATAATAACTTTTTTTAAAAAATGTAACCACCTTTTAATCTTAGCTATTGAATCTAGATTTCTATTGTTAGCAACTCAAATCTTTTACAAAGAAATAACCAGTGGAGCCGACTTTAAAGCAATCGAAATCAGATGCCTAGTTGCTTCCAATATTTTTAAGAAATTAAGATTTTATTTTTTGCCTTTTAGTGCAATTTTGTTTTTGGTTTGTTAAAGGCGATTCAATTTTTTTTTTTAAGATTTTATTAAATACTAGCGGACCCGGCGAACTTCGCACCGCCTAACACTAATGTTTTTTCCAATTTTTTATTTTATTTTTACGATTAATTTTTTGTATTTTTTATCATATTTTCTCGTTAGTTACCAGTTTTTACGATTATTTATAGTACTTTGTAATTTATCGGTTAAGTATATTATATATTAAATGCGCCACCTAACGGTGGCGTCATAGTTCTTAGGTAAGTAAGTTTTGCTCTTTTAAATATATGAGATATCAACTGCGCCACCTTACGGTGGCGTCATAGTACTTAGTTATGTAGGAATTACAGGTGTAAATTTATAACATCTCACAGCACCACCTTAGGGTAGCGTCATAATGATGAATTTTGTAATAAACACGTTCGATCGCTGCAAAATTCAAAGTACAATATGGAAAATCGCGGCCTCCGACGCGCTATTTATAGGCACGCTGCCGCCGCACCGGCCGGCCAGTACCACCGCAAACGCTGCGTCCCGCAATTTTAAATCTTGTGTTGTTCAGGACCATACAGTGTGAATTAAATATAGGTAAACTATATTTCTTAATATGTTTACTGAATAGGTAGGTATACTTATTCATAAATCATTGATTTAACATTTTTCAATATAGTCTCGTGAAGGATCTTAACACTTTAGCCACCGATTAGGATATTTCCTTATTCCATGGGTCATAGAAAGTTGAGGGCGTGTACCTATTAGGTAATTATATTAATTTTATCAACCAGAAATGTAATGTAAAGAAAAGATTCCGGAATATTATATAAAATATAATAGTTTAAATATAATCCATATTCATTTACGTAATCAGTGTTGACTATCAAACGGTAAAAATAAACCTCATAAGTAGAGTAAATATTCATTTAAATTAACTCAACAGTAAACATTAGACTTACCTAACATTGATTTACAATTGTAAATTCAATAACTTAGTACCTAACGTTAAATATTTTGTACGTATCAATGCCCAAAACTAAATATGGAAATTTAAATCTATGACGTATATCTATTATTTCAACAAATTTCTTTTTTGATTCACCAGCATTTCCAACTTTATTTATCTTACTTAAATTTTAAGACTTATAAAATTTTAATATAACACTTGATTTAGTATATAACTTCTCTGATAAATTTTTGTAGTAAAACTACTTCTTTACACTATAAGTACCGAAATCGATTCCATATTTTTGAATATCTTTAATTTATTTGTACCAACCAAAAGCAAATAAATCAATTATATTCAATTAAAATAATTTTTAAGACAATTTAATGTCCATTCTTGTATGTATGTATCCTGGCACCCTTTATTTGTTTAAAGGGAGGTTGAGCTACCTACCAGGCGCGTCTCCAGGTGGCGGATAGGAGGTGGTCAGGGCAACTTGATCAGTGAGTAGAGTGAGGGGACCTAAAAACCCCCAAAATCTTTTGCGAAAGCCGTCGCCGCGGACCAGCTTAACCCATGCTAAGGTGTAAGGTAACGTGCCGAGGGCTGAAAGGCCACTGGTTAGAATGTGGTCGCGAACGTTCCCATGAGGGCACCGGGCGACACCCTCTTGTATTAAGCCTTCCCCTGGCATGCGGGGCTCTGTCAGGTGGTGACCTTCTCTTTTCCCTTGCTACTCGTGGGACCAACATGAAAACCGAAAAACAAAAAAACAAACCACTCACAACTGAGGCTGGACAGAAATGTCCGCCTCAATCAGAAAAACCTAAGCACCGCAGGGGTAAACGAGTCTGCGGTGCGGAACTGAAGAGAAGGAGGAAGGCACGCGAGGCTGGGGGAAACCCCGCAGCGCGAACCGCCTCTGGACCTTCAGAAGCACAACCTTCAGGTAATGTTGCTAGTTCTTCCTCCAAAAGAGGCAAGGAACACAACACACCTGAAGGTAAAACAAAAAAGAGAATCAGGTCAGGCGCCTCCTCAACCGAGGTGACGCCTAAAACCCTGAAAAAGGTTAGGCAGGACACAACGGCCGCTCAACCAAAAAGCTACAAGGAGGTGGCTACCAGTCACCTCCGAGTAGCTATAATAGACAAAAGCAACCCCTACGGCAAAATTTCTGCCGAAAGGGAAGCTCTTGTCCAAGGCATGCTGCTGGGAGAGCTGGACAAGGTAATTTTGGCCGCCTCCTCCAGTAACGCCAAGCCACCAACGTTCCGTCAGTGGTCGCACTCTGGTGAAATCATCAGAGTTACCTGCGATGACGACGCGACGTTGGCATGGCTTACAAATACTGTTGTTGGCCTTCGACCGTGGGAGGACGCATCACTCGAGGTGGTGCGAGTAGACTGCCTACCGAAGCTGACAAAAGCATCCCTCTGGATCCCGAGTAGATCAACTGAGATACTCCAGGAGAAAGAGGTACCCGAGGAGGCACCTGAATAGATGCAGACCGGCGGGTCCTTAGAAACGGTCCCCCTGACCGAATAAATAATTGAAAAAAAAAATAAATAAAAAATAATAATAATGGATCGTAGAGGAGGAGATAGATAGATATTTTTGGGGTTGGCTGTTAGCCTATATCACTGCGACTTTTGCAGATCTATTGTGAACACCCATTATCTGTGGAATAGGATTAGAGCACCTTGTCCAGCTCTGCCCTCTTAATGAGACTTAATAGCCTTGACAGTGGCCACTCCGCATAACTTGGAGCAGCTGGTTTCTCCTCTCCCAGTACTAGATACCGCGTCCTTTCAAGGCCTTCACATTGGCATAGGACATGAAATGCGGTTTCCTCTTCCTCTTGGCAGTATCGACAAATGTCTTCATCTGCCAAGTTTAGCTGACTTATGTGTTTTCTGAGTCTACAATGTCCTGTCAAGAGACTGACATTCATTCTGATATCATTTCGCCTTTGTGATAGCAGCTCTGCAGTAAACTTCGCCGAGTATCCCTTTATGAAGAGTTTGGCTTGTCGCTTGCCCGGTGATGTTTCCCACCACTCCTGGGCCTTTTCTAGCCTTCATTTCTCAATGGCTGCCTTTCTGAATGTATTAGCAACTCCGCCGAATGGTTCCGGGCCAATCATTGGAGTGTTAGCTCCTGCACGGGCCAATTCATCAGCATTCTCAGAGGAGGAGCCGACACGACTTCATTTATTCAGTGTCACCTTCAGCACAGCAGAGTGGCCACGGCAACCATCAGCCGCCACCTTGCTGAGCAACAGGACACTATTGCATTAATCCAAGAACCGTGGATAAGGAAAACCAGAATCATTGGTTTAAGCACTTTAACTGGTAAAACTTTTTATTTTCCCAGCAATGACCAGCCAAGGACTGTCATATACGTACCTAGGCAAATTAAAGTTCATCCTCTGGCACATCTCTCCTGCTCAGACTTGACTGCAGTAAGGATGGAATGTGCTAGTTGTGACGGACAACCAAATACCGTAGTCCTGGCATCAGTGTACCTTCCCTCTGATGCAGCCGCACCACCACCTAGCAGGGAACTGGAGGAACTGGTAAAGTACTGCCAGCACCAGAAATTGGAGCTCATAATCGGCTGCGACTCCAATGGACATCATGTCAACTGGGGCAGTAAGGACATAAACGTTAGAGGTAAGTCACTTTATGACTATATAATAGGGAATAACCTCTGCACTATGAACAGAGGTACCACTCCCACCTTTGTAAACTCTCGAAGTCAAACCATAGTAGATATAAGGTTGTGTACAACTAAAATATCAAAACAAATCCGATGCTGGCAGGTGTCTGACGAAGTATCAATGTCAGATCACCGATGGTTAGCATTTAAAATAGATCTGGGTGGTGTGCCCCCAACTCTATCCCGCGACCCTAGGAAGACCGACAGAGCAGTTTACGCTTCTCGGTTGGAAAGGGCCCTGCGGGAGCTTGAGGTCACCACACCCGGAAATAATAGTGATCTGGAACGGTATACAACAACGATACAGAACACAATCATCAAGTCTTACAAAAGCTCTTGCCCCCTAAGGCTGACTAATAATAAAGGCAACTTCACCCCTTGGTGGTGCCCAGAATTAGATCGCCTAAGGAAGATGGCGAGAAAGGCTTTTAACAAGGCAAGTAGTTCAAAACTCCTCGAGGATTGGAACTTATACAAGCTCCACTTTAAGGAATACAAAAAAGTCGTTAGGCGAAAACAGAGAACGGCATGGAGAACCTACCTGAAGAAATCGAGGATTTTCCACAGGCAGCGAGACTCCAAAGAGCCTTAACAAAAGATCCATATAGAGATATTGGTATACTTAAGAAACAGGATGGTAGTCAAACTACCAACCTGGAAGAAAGTTTACATCTCTTGCGAGAAATACACTTCCCCGATTGTGTTGCCACAGTAGAGGCAAAGTGGAACGAGGAACATCACATACCCTCGACAGAGGACTGGCACATTGCCAGACTCATTGTTACCGAGGACAAAGTTAAATGGGCAATATCTAGCTTCTCCCCCTTCAAATCACCGGGAATGGACGGAGTTTATCCAGCCCTGCTGCAGTGGGGTCTGGAGGAACTTCTTCCTCACCTAATGCAAATATTCAGAGCTTCCCTAGCTCTGAATTATATACCGAAGATGTGGAGAGAAGTAAAGGTTGTCTTCATACCAAAACCTGGAAGAATGGATTACTCCATTCCAAAAGCTTACCAGCCTATTACCCTTACATCTTTCTTATTAAAAACGCTAGAGAGGCTAAATGAAAGGTACATAAGGGATACAGTGATTAACACCAAACCACTGCATCCCAACCAACATGCATACACAACAGGGAAATCCACCGATACGGCCCTACATCATGTGGTTGGTCAGATCGAGCGATCATTGGACAAGAAAGAGTCCACCCTGGGCGTATTCATAAATATCGAGGGAGCTTTCGACAAAACCACGTTCCCTAAAATAATGCACTCGCTTACTGATCGAAATGTACCTACAACAGTAAGCGGATGGATTCTCAGCATGCACTCCATGCGTGCAATAGAAATAACTGTAAATGAAGTCAAGATACGAGGCAAGGTTACGAGGGGCTGCCCACAGGGAGGGGTTTTATCACCTCTACTGTGGAACATTGTTCTAGACAGCTCAATTCACCGCCTCAATGAACATGACAAAATCTATACAGTAGCCTACGCAGACGACATTGTTATTCTGCCAACAGGAAAGTTTGAAAGCACCCTTTGCGACAGAATGCAAGTGGCTTTCAGAACTTTAGAGACATGGTGCAAAGAACAATCGCTGTCTATTAACCCCAAAAAGACAGAGATGGTTCTTTTTACAAAGAAAACGAAACACATAGAAAGCAGAGTTAAAAAAGCATTTATATCTTATGAGCAATGCCGCCGAACCATAGGACAGACCTGGAGATTATCCCCCAAGGTCACCATGTGGATCTACACGGCAATCATAAGACCTATGCTAACATATGGTGCTGTCGTGTGGTGGCCTAAAGTGAAACAAACGACAGCTATCAAAAAATTAAACCAAATTCAAAGATCAGCATGCCTTCTCGTAACAAGAGCCATGCGAAGCACACCGACCAGCGCAATGGAAGTCATACTTGGTCTCACCCCCCTTGATATATTTGTTAAGGAGGTCGCATTGATGACCATGGTACGCTTTCGCACGGTTGGTATCGAACCCACTGTAGGGACTGGCACCTATAGGGATAGTCTGTGGAGGGAATCGATAAAAGTGATACCACTCTTACAGGCAGTCACGGATGCCGTCGCACCAAGATTTGTCTTTGACAAACCCTACAAAATATTAACAAACAAGACAGCAGACCCCAACGTAGTGAACGCTCTGAGCGTATATACGGATGGATCAACAACAAAGCAAGGTGTGGGATGTGGAATTTACTCTAGATCCTTAAGCCTAAAAACAAAATGGGCTATGGATGGCTTGTCAAGTGTGGTTCAGTCAGAACTCACAGGCATAACCATAGCTGCAAAAGAATTAATCAATAGGAACATCACAGGCAGGAATATAAATATATCTACAGACTGCCGACAAGCACTACTGACCTTGAATAGACCACGTTTCACTTCAAGTTTAGTACTAGAATGTCACCAATCTCTAACTGAGGCCAGCCAGAATAACGTGGTCACTCTCAGCTGGATCAAAGGACATGGGAACTTTAAAGGCAACCGTATTGCGAACAATTTAGCAAAGAGGGCTGCGGGCTACAGATATGTTAGCCCTCGCCCGTCTACCAAGCTAACATTGTCCGCAGTCGTGGACCTTATTAAACAGCACTCTCACCAAAAATTTATACAGTGCTGGGATGAAACTACGAACTGTAGACTGGCCAGAGAGTTATTACCTCATCCTGGCGAGGAAACAGCAAAAAAATTTAAGGCATTGGCCAGATAAAATCTCCGAACAGCTGTGGGAATCCTGACAGGTCACTGCCAATTGCGACAACATCTCTTTAGGATGAAACTAACAGAATCGCCGCTATGCAGAGGCTGCGAACAAGAAGAGGAAACAGTAGAACACATTATGTATGACTGCTCTGCTTTTTCTGAAATCGGAAGATCCGTGTTGGGCGAGTATTGGCTTACACCAGCCGATGTCAGGGAGATCCCCCTCGGGAGCCTCATCACCTATTTTAAATCAATAGGCCTGGTGACATCCTGAGGTGAGGATATCCCTACACACGGGAGGATGCACAATGGGTCATATGTGGCCTCAGTGCTGGCTGAGCACTAGCTCGCCCCTCCCAAATTTCCAGATCCGGAGAGATGTATATATGTATGTATGGTGTTAGGGGTGACAGATACACCTGCGACCTATAAGATCTATTGTGTCCCCCTTTTCTTGCTATATTTCTGATGATTCCTCAGACTTATAGCAGCTCTTCTAGTCCTATCTTCCTTAGAAAGTTCAGGATGTCCATTCTTAGTTTTTGGTCATTTTATGGATTATTACAATAGTAAACAAAATATTGTAGTACATAAAACAAGTTGGGATGGTTGAATTGTAAACTGAAATATATGTAATTATTCAAATTAGAATCATTATCATTATCTTATTATTTTTATATATCTGTATAAAGTACACGTTTTCCAACATTTCTCGATCACGAACCACGCGGGATCAACGTATTCAAGGATTGGTCGAATGAAACACTTATAGAGCCGCCAGTAGGATGCTTTAGGAAAAGCTTTTTGAATTAAAAACAGTTTACAGTTTGCCTGTTTACATACATGCGAAACATGATCACTCCACGTCAGGTCTGAGTTCACTATTAGCCCAAGATCCGTATGTGATGAGACTGTGTTAAATGATTGCTCATTAATAAAATACGGCAGTTGCAGATTGTTTTTTAGGAGGTGTAACACGACACACTTTTCAACATTCAACGGAAGCAACCAGTAGAAACACCATTCTGTCTAGATCTAGAAACTTAGGTGGTAGACGTTTGGATTTCTATAGATTTTTTGAATCGTCAGTGTACGAAGACACCTTGTTGGTGAGACAGTATTTCAGGTCACTGGAACAAGCAAGAAACAGCCCTAAGACGGATTTTTGTGGAACACCACTCATAAAAACTCCTTTTTTGGAGAATTCGAACCGATCTGTGAGAAATGAAGAAACCCATTTGTTAAACGTACCTCTTATACCTAGATGTTCCAGCTTTAGTAGCAGTCTACGCTTTGGGACTTTGTTGAAGGCCTTAAAGAAATCAAGGTAGATAACGTCTGTGGAATATCGAGTTCTTTGGACCAATCATTAGTGCAGTGTATTAGGTTTATCAAAGTTGATCGGCTCTTCATAAAGCCATGTTGAGAGTTAGGAATCACCTTTTCCTGTAGCAAAAGTACATCATTTCTTCAGCATCAATTGATTCCATTATTTTAGGGACGACGGGTAGAAGACTTACGGGACGGTAATTTCTTCGAGGAGTATCGGTTTTAAGATGCAAAAGACGTTCCAAGATTTGGTTTTGGGAGAAAGTAATGATTTCCAAAGATGTTTGGATACGAGGACCCAACAACGCCGGAAATATATCATTCGGCAGTTCCTGTGTGAAGCCGTTAGAAAAAGGGAAAGAAGGAGTTTCAGCTGTTTCACACTCAGAGTATTCACTTCCATCAGTATGTTGAAAAAAGTGGATGGCTACTTTTGAGGATAGAGACGCTCGGATATATTTTTAAAAAATTGTTACTGTCGCTGTTGGAAATGTTTTCGTCATAGCTCTGTCAGGAAAAAGATTTTAAAAAGGTTAGAAAATCTTCTGCGCGTTTTAAAGTCGCTTCTTTTAGAGGAGCACTTAAATTTTTTCCATAGATTTCGTTTGTGTTTTAGCATCTGCAGGAGTTAATCCATGGTTTTAAGTTAGTATACTCTTCGCTCAATCGTGTGATCTTTGATACATCTAGACGTAATAAAGTTAAATGTGTCCCACATTGCATTTCAGTTAGCTGATTCATCAAGAATCTTATTTTAGTTGATTTAAAAGAGAGCATTGCTGACCTTTGCATAATTCGTAAATGTTAGGGTTGAATAATTTTGTTCTTACTCAGGGAGGGGTCAGTTTATTTGAATTTTTGCAGTTGATACGGGATGGTTGGAAATTCCTATTGGACAAAAAACTGCCAAGGTACTGATCATCATAATGGCATCATTAACAAAATGATTAATTTGAAAGCGGTATTGACTTCTTTGTTGATCACCTTTAAAGTTAGTTATTAAAATAGATGCAGATTAAAGTTATTTGTATTAAAATGTTTTAACAACCATTTTTAAGACCATTTATAGTATCTAAATTATTTATTTAAAAAAATTAAAAATAAAAATTGGCTGATGTTGATACAGTTCCCAATTTAATTTTGAAAAACTCTTTAGAAGTTACTATATGTCCTTTCACACATATAATGAAGATATCAATTTAGTGTTGTAAATTTTCTAACAAACTTTGTAGGTACTAAAAAAATTATATCTGTGCTGGAAAGTTATCCATCGTTTTGAGAATGCTTTTTGAAATGGTCTGCGATTCTTAGGAAAAAAAAATTATAAGCAACTGTCATTTTTTGCTGTAATGCGTTAATTCTACTTATTGATGATATTGAATGCCCTCCTGAATTTTTTCTGATTT